>CM025780.1:52323186-52459770 GCA_014636745.2 Centella asiatica
CGGAGACTAAGTTTTTGAACTGTCGGAGACTAAGTTTTTGAACTGTCAGAGACTAAGCTTTTGAACTATCGGAGACTAAGTTTCAGTCTATCAGCGACTAATGTTTGTTCATCAGAGACTAATGTTGAAGCAACCAGAGACTATCCATCAGAGAATAAATTTCCACTGACATAAGGGATGACATATGACTAAAGACGATGGAAATAAGATAAGGATGGTTGTCCAATAAGGAGAGATTGACTACCAACGAAGTTTCAAGGAAATAAGTTATACACACACATTAAGTTGCAAGTATGAAACCTACAAAACCGCAAACATGAAACCTGCAAAACAGTAAATTGAAATACTGCATAAACAACTTATAACAACTTGAAGCAAGAAGTTCATTGAAACTGGACTAATTATGTCCAGAGAAGCCCACAAAAATAAGATATATATTGCTGATATCTTATCTTGGTAACTCCAAGAAGAAAAATGAAAATTGGTGTAGTGAATATACACCAGAAAAGTCACATAAACAGGCTGGCATCTAAGGGAGGCTGAATAATGAAGAAAGTTGTGTGATAGAGCTGCAAGTACCAATAAATTACAGAGATATTTTTGGTAAACAACTCATAATAGAAGCTTGGAGTTTATTAAAGTTGTGTCTATAAATAGACATAGAGCAGCTGAGGTAAGACATCTGAGAACTCTGAGTTTAACAACAAGAATACATCTTATCTCAAATCACATATCTCTCAGAACAACACTTTCATACATATTTAGAGAGTTAGCAGTTGTAATTAGGTTTACAGAAATAGAAGCTAGAAATCATATTCTAGTGAGCAGCTGTTGTTTTCAACAGAATTATTAGAAGTTGATCATTCAAACCAGTGAGTTTTTGTAATATTTTATTCTTTTATAAAAATTCAGAAACACTTGTGAAATATTGTATTCTTTCATTTCCACAACTTATTATACAGTATATTCACTAAACTCACAAAATTCAAAAGAATTTTGTGATTTGTATTCAACCCCCTTTTACAAACCATCTTGTGAGATAAACATCTACACCTAAATATTTGTGGAAAATATGAATTCAGACTTCATCTTTGAGACGGACGGATGGATTAGTATTTTTTTTAATAGGCGTGTATTATGCTAAAACGCCGTGGAGGTGAATTGTAATAATGATTAAAAAGACTTGTGGAAGTCCAACATTGACTAACATAAATGACAATAACTTAATTAATCAATTTTGAAAATAGACACATTTAATTCCTTGCTTGCTAAAAGAAATTCAATTTAATGGAATTGAAATAGGTCGGTAGATAGCTAAGATCTAGTGATTTCATATATATATATATATATGGTTGCACACATTACAATTTAATCACTTTTACTTGTAGTCCTTCCTAATGTTGAATTGAGAGGACATAATAGTAGTAAGAGTTGGAATACATTGGTGAACCGAAAAATGTTAAAACACCTTTTTAGCCTTTTGTTTTCTACATCCTAATTTTGGTTGGTAGAATTCAACTAAATTAAGAAACCCTTGATTGGTGTTATTAACGTTATCAAATAGAGAAATACTACCTCTTCGTTTTAAAATTAAAAATACATATTTTTTTTATTTTAAAATTAAAAATATATTTTTATTTCTGAACTATAAAAAATAATAGAATTCCTTAAATACCATTATACAATTCTATTACTTCAATTAATTTCATTACATCCACTACTTGATGATCTCTACCATAACTCTAACTATTATTAAACAACGTGACAATAGAAATATATGTAAAATATAAAAATTATCTTTTAAAATTATTATTTTAGAAATATATATTTAATTTTGGAAGAGAAAGGTATCATTTACTATCATTTGTCACACTCATTGTGTGGTGAATATTTCAAGGAGTAATTGCTTCGCTCCCCAGCAAAACCAAGTTGAAATATTAAACATGGAGTCTTATCTAAGAAGCCATCAAATCAATCTGAAATAATTAATATTCTATTTATTTTAAAATTAAATATATATTTTTAAAACATCATTTTTTAAAAATAATTTTTATATTTTAAATATATCTATATTATGATGTTATTTTAATTAATAGTTATGATAAAAAACCATTAAGTAGTGCAGATAGTAAGATAGTAGAACCAGTTGAAGTAGTGAAATAGTGAACTGATATTTATGAAATTTCGTAACTTTTTATAATTTATAAATATAAAATGTAATGAAATTTTTTGGAATAACCAAAAATGAAATATGTATGTATGATTTTAGATTTGATTAAAAATACAGAGATACATCCGGATAAATTTTACTTGAACATGAAGAAATTACCTAAACAAATAATGATAAATTAATTACAAAGAATAATTTGGTTCACCCCTACAATAAATTTCGGTTTGCATTTTAGCTTTTGGATTTAGTAGTACCCTCAATTGTTGCAGCTTAAATGTTAAGCCATGAAACCATCATTTGTCCTTTATTATTTCTTGGAGAACTAACTGGGTAATAGTATCTTATTTTTATTTTTGGGTAAAGCAGGACCATTTAGAGAAGCACCAGGGTGCACAATTTCATTAAAAACACCAGGAATTGAACACAGTTGCCATTCTTTGCCTAGTCTATGCATTAAAGTTCTTACATACTACGTATTTGTCCTTCACTTGAACATAAACATTCCCAAAATAATGTTTTTTTTTTTTGGTATATTCAAGAACTACTCCATCAGTTTTAAAATTCAAAATACATTTTTCTTTTGATATAATATTATTTGTGAATATTATAGTTTTATTTGTGATATGAATTTATAAAATTAACAAAGTATTAAAGTTTATATTTAAGAGTATTTTTCATATATTTTATGCTATTTTAACTCAAATTTATTAAAAATAAAAAGTTTAAGTTCAAATTTGAATTTTAAGAATTCAAAATAAAAGATTAATAGATAATAGGAAATAAAAGATTAATAGGAAAAATGTTGAGTTATATATCAGGGTTATTGTTTTACGGTGGTGAGAGACTGATTTTGATTTTCTTAGTTGCTCTTAGCTATATCTAATATCTTTTGTTTTGATTTTGTTCTTTTCATCTTAAGATCAGGTTTTTGATTCCTTTTTTTTTTTTTTTTAATTACGTTAGGTTTCATTTTTTGTTAGTAGATATTTTTCTTTGTCTAGTTCCGATTTTTTCAAGTCACATAATTCTTGTTAGGGCCTTTTATATTGTTTTGTCGATGGTTTTAGTAATTGTACCCTTCAATCCAAATCTTTTAGATTTTTCAGTAATAATATATTTTTACTTTTCCCTAGAAAACATAAATGATATATATATATATATATATATATATATATATATATATATAATTAGACGAGAATTAGGAAGAAATAACCATTAGACCATTCACACTCAAACTTATTTGGATCAAGCCGAAACTTTCTAAAAACTCCAAGTGCGTGATAAGGTAGCAGACATTTTTTCTTTATTTTTTTATTTATTTTTATTTTTATTTTTATTTTTTGTAACAGGCAGCAGTACCATTTAGATTTAAGAGAGTACAACCTGAAAGTGAAAAGCTAAGGCAGCAGTACCATTTAGATTTTAGAGGAGTACAACTAAGTACGAAGTGTAAAACTAAAAACTTCAAGAGTGTAGAAAGGTTACATGGGGTAGCTTCAAAGTGCCATTGTAAGGGAATTGGGATAAGTTACTTTGTTGCATAATTCTCAGTTATACCCCATAATTGTAAAAATATTACCCATTAAGATAATTCTAGTGAAAATCGAAAGAAAAAAAATTGAAAGCAGTAAAAGTTACTCCCTTTGTTCCACAAAAAAAAAAAAACATTTAAACTTTTGACGAGTATTAATTTTGCATCTTTAACCAATAATTAAATGTACAAATAATAAGTTTTTCTCATAAAAATTAGTTATGAATATTTAATTTATGATGAGATTTATAAGTTTGTAACTGAAAATTTTTTAATTTATAGTAAAATAACAAAGAAAAATTTCAAATATAACTTTTTTTTTAAACAATTTTTTTTCTTCAAATATAACTCTTTTTTAGAATAAAGAGAGTGTTACTTTATCCAACGAATCGTACTTAGGCATTAGATGATTACCTATCGTTTAATGTCTTATTCTACTTAATTCTAATTAATTCCTATTAAACTTCATTTAAGTTATATATTCTCTTAACATCTGATTCCACCTGACATTATTTGTAACATTATCATGGAATCAATTCTAAATTGTACAAAAGTTTGTATAATTCAATTATAACGTATTGTTATTTGATCCACTTGAATTTGTGTCCGCGTAACTCTGTGAAGCTACCTAAGAGTAATAATAACAAGACTTCAGTCAACACAATACTCCCTCCATTTTCATACAAGTACAGTATTATTTAATTTTTTTATAGTTAAATATTTTATATATATATATGTATATATGTATATATGTATATCATATGTACGTACGTATGCTATTATTGTTATGTCAAAATTCAATAAGCTATATAAGAAACAAAAAACAAATATTCAGAATTTTCGAAGTTCGCAAATGGAACTATATATTTTAAACCGAGGTTATGTGAAAAAATCCCAAATTCAATATTTCCCCATACTCTTTCTTTCTTTTGTAGTTACAATATAATTTAAAGTTTAGTTCCATCCAAGAGAGTCCGACAATAAAATTTAAATCTAAACATCAAAAATTAAATTCTAGATATATTATAGATTGAACCAATTTAATTGAGTATTGCATATTAATTCTTACTTCAAAATTACAATGAATTTCTCTTTTTCATTTACTTAAGTACGTAATTAATGATTTAATTTTATTTTCCGGGACACCACCTATGGAATATACTTACGTGAAAGAATTAGTTAACTCGTTGACCCACTGGTTCGGCGTTAGTTGTAACGTGGCTTTCGTCAACTCAATGA
Source organism: Centella asiatica (assembly GCA_014636745.2). Lineage (NCBI taxonomy): Eukaryota > Viridiplantae > Streptophyta > Magnoliopsida > Apiales > Apiaceae > Centella > Centella asiatica. The sequence goes on from CM025780.1 coordinate 52,328,127, forward strand.
GGAATTAAGTTAGTCAGAATGTCAATATATCATAATAAATCATAGACCAAAAATAATTAGCTAGTAGCACTTATAAAAGCAAATGAGTGTTTTCTTTTTTATTCTACTTGAAATAAACTTCTTCTATTTTCCCTTTAATTTAACAATTAACTTCAAGGTTTTTAGTTTAAATTTTAAGAATGTTTTTTTATTCTTTATTTAATTTGTTTTTAATTAAAAATTATTGCCTTTTGATTATTTTCTTGTTCATTTTGTGGAATTCTTTTTCCCTCGTATTTGTGGAGTTTTCTCTTTTTCCTTTTTATAGAATACAATAATAATAATAAACATAAGAGATTCTGCCGAGTACGACTCAGTTTGTATTTCAACTACTCCACTTATTTTACTTGATTTTTCAAACTCGTTTTTTTAATGCTTCACTTCACTCACAATCTCTCTCCCCTTTTTCTTTTCGAAAATAAAATAAAAATAAAATTATAGTTATATTCAATGGGTAGCTCATGGGTCAATTTTTTTACCCTTAGCAACCATGCAACTTCTAATTTATGAAATATTAATTGTTATTCTAATTAATATAAGTGATTTTGTATTTTGAGCGTGCATGTTACTATGTATATTAGGTGAATCATGAAGTAAAGAACTCTTTTTAAAATTTTCAGATTAAAAATAAGGCGGATTTCCATACTTTTATTTAAACTCTTGAATTAGCAATCAAATTTTTGTCACTAAAAGTATACAACTATGAGAATTAAATACGAAGTCAAAGTGTGTTGGTTGAGTATATCCTGCTAAAATAAATGTACTGCCCTCGATCGCAAGTACTTTCGTTCTTGTTCTTGTACTTGAACAATTTTAAGAGGGTGCTGAACAATTCTAAGAAGATGGTGAATATTACGATGACAATGATGACAAAGTTGGTGAGCGAAGACTTACAATTACTTAATTTCTAGATACTTTTAATAATAAATAAAAAGGGTAAAATATATAAATTTTAAATTATATGAACGCCATTGCTTAAAAACTCCGGTGTTCATTCATACATTTATTAATATTATCTGATTTTTAGGTACTTTTAAAGAAGATTAAAATTGTCAAGGGAATGAGTTTGCTCATTGCTCATAAAGTCATAATTTGTGGGGTGTAATTTTAGCGTTTCCTTATTTTTTATCGGAAAATTTACCATTTGATCTTTTACAACTAGTTGTAAGTGATGTCTTTTCCTAGTGCATTTCTACATCACTCAAAAGAAAAAGAAAAAAAAATAGCTAATAACTATTTAACCAACAAAAAAATTAATAGGATATAACATATAACTTCCCTCACGGGAGCGCTTTGCCTAGACTAACGGGTGTGTAATTTCCTATAATAAATCTTCAAAAAGTAACAAGTGAGTGAGCTATATTATTTAACATAGGGAGATTAAAAAAAATACATGGTGATACCTGAAAGTTATTTTGATGTTATTTCAGATGATATATTACCAAATGATATAAAAAGAATTTTCTCCTTACCTATTATTTACATCTTTAATGTAGTAGAGAGACAAGTGATGCAGTGTAAAATAGTTTAACGTGGTACAATGCAATTAATATCTACTTAAAAAATGATAAATTCTCTATAATCTCTTAATTTAGTGGGGTAATTCATTTTACGATCATCATTTTTCAGTTTTGAATTCCTTCAGTTTTTTTTTTCAACATTTCCTTTCACACCATCAATTTTTTTGGTTTTTGTCTCTATTCTATTCTTTATTCCCTATTTTAACTATGAAAAAAGGCATCATTTTCTATCATACTAGTTTTGTTACCCGCGTCAAGTACGAATTCTATTTTTTATAATTGTATATTTTATAAAAGTTACCATAATTTGTATATTTTTAATTATTGTAAAAAGTAATAATGTTTGATTTGTCAATTTAGTTAGTTTTTCCTTTTTCAAATTTTTATAAGTATTTTTTTTTTGGTTTATTTGAATGTATGTTTAATAAGTTTTTTACATGGTTTCTCATAATTATATATTTTAGTATATATTTTAATAAAAATTTATTACAATAAAAAATTAAGAATTTAGAACACTACATAAACTGATTTATTATATAAGAATTGTAGTTAATTACAAATTATATTTTAATTGGATAAGTGATAAATAATTTTAATTTGACTTTCTCTAACTTATTTAGAATCAGTTTTATTGAATGTTAACCGAGTTGGAACGATGATAAAACTAATTTAGACATCTATTTAAGAAATTTTTAATAAGATATTTGTTGACATTTTATATACAAAGAAGATGTGTGATGATCTTCTCTTATGCAAACTCTAATATTGCGTTGAATTGGTTGGGATATAATATAATATTTCTCCGTTCTAAAATAAGAGTAATATTTGAGAATAAATTTTATTTCAAAAAAAGAGTAACATTTATATAATTTTATCATAATATCATATTTTTCAAAATTTGTCATTACAATCTTCTTATTTCATAAGAAATTTAATGAGAAAATTTTATTATTTCTACATGTAATTCTTAGTTAAATATATAAAAATTAAAAATTTTTAAAAATTCAAATATTATTCTTTTTTAAAATGGATGGAGTATCATTTGTAAAACATATTCTTTATTTCATTCTTTTTCATAAAAACACCTATAGTTCAATTTTAATATCTCCGGCGTAACTTCTTTATTTAATTTGTTATTGTGTCTGACAGATAGACTTGAACAACACAATAAAAAGAGTGACCTTATCGCTGGATTATCACTGTTAATCTCATTTTTTTTCCTATTATAATCAACTAAATGCAATCACGTGACATAATATTCTTATTTCTTTAATTACATATTTCATACGTTGTATTTACATCAATTAGACATAACATAAGATAAACATAATGAATCAATTTATCAAGTGAACAAAATACTCAACAACATATCGTGTGAGTAACTTCGAATGAGTTCCAATTTCGTGGCTGTCCAGATAACCACTATTTAATCGTACAAATAATTGAATAATAACGAAAATAGAAATAAACAAAATATCAAATTCTCCTTCTCTTTACTCGAAGTGTGCTGCCATCAATTTTCTCATCTAAAACTGAAAAGATACAAAAAAAAATTCAAATTCAAACATCCAAAATTGAAAAGACTAATCACTAATTGTTCTAGATATATTCCTCCAAAACATTCTGTCTCTTTCTATCTCTGTCTTTTTCTATCTCTTCGATATTAGTTTTTGTGAACCATTAAACAACATAGTTAAAAATAATTAAATCAAAGAGTAAGATTTTGAAATATTTCCAGTAATAGAACACTTGAATACTCCAGACAAGTAAAGAGAAAAGACTGAAACATGAATTGAGGGTTTGTTGGGAAAATGGTAGATTACATTGCTTCTTTTGGTCGACTTTTAAAGTTTGAATTTGGTACGTAATTAAAAGGATGAGAAAGTTGATGGGAGAAAGTGCAGGAAATTAATCATAATTATCTTTTTACTTTTAACTTTTGTTTTATTTAATTATTACGGAGTACTACCTTGGTTAGTGGATGACATGGCATGCTAGCATTGCACATTACCTAATGAAATTCATTTTTTGATTTATTTGGAATGATTCTTCTCTACAGTTAGAGGAGGGGGAAAAAAAGTAATAATTACATAAATAATTATAGAGGATGCGGAGTATATTTTAGATTTGTTTGAAATATTACGCTCAAGGTATCAAGTTTGAAATATCAAGTTTCTTACCCTTAGAAGGATATATATATATATATATATATATATATATACTTTTGTGACTAGATTATCAAACTCATTATAAACTTATTCTTATTACGATTTTACATTGGTACATATGTCGTCATCATTCTGTTCACATATAATATTAATTAATAAAGTATAATTAATATTTATTTAAATATTATTATTAATATATTTTGAACATATATTCCAATAATCTCCTATTACGTTATAAATATAAATAATAATAACGAACCATATATGAACACACAGTACCAAAGTATTATGAAATTAAATTTAAATAAAATCATCAATACATATTCAAATCAAATCAAAATATTTAAGTTTTAAAATAAAAACAAATCCAACAAATGAATATATACTCACGTAGAAGTTGGTGGATCAGTGAGTGATAATAATTTTAAAGATCCAAAAAGTCAAGGAAAAAATGTTGGAAATTATTGTTACATTGAAAATTTTCTCACGTATGTATAAGATGCGGGTCATTTTTCTCTCTCTCTCTCTCTCCCATATATGATTTGTCTATATCTTAAAGAATTTTTTATTGATTTGCAAGTTGGAATTCTCTTTTTTTTCTCACATGTATGGTTTTGTCTCCATCGTACGGAGTTTTTTTTTATTAATTTGTAATTTTTTAAAACTTGATCTCTTCATTTTTCAAAAAAAGTAATCAATAACTAGTAAGAACAACGACATGATCATATTTACTCCAAGCGAAAAAAATATAGAAGTTAATGTGTCGATTCGTGACAAGAGTTAAAGACTTGAAGACGAACAAATTAAAGAGAAGAAAGTTAATTAAAAATAAAGAAAACAAAGTCACGATAAGCATTCCAAATATATTTTTTTTCTAAGAAATATGGATTAAAGTGTTTGCACACTTTGATAATTTTGATGTAGGATATATTATCAACGTACGTATAGGTCGGAATAAAAGTTTAGAAAGAAACTAGAGAAATTCCGAAAATGTAAGTTGCTACATAACATTGCTCGTATAATTGATAACAAAAAGTCAATTTCTTTCGGATTTTTTTGGAAGTTCCACTAAAATTAAATAAAAAACATCCCTCACAATTAGTTAAAGGAAATTAGGGTATACATATATATATATATATATATATATATGTATATGTGTGTGTGTTTGTGTGTGTGTGTCCCCCAACAAAACAATAAGAAACTCGAAAGGAATGCTACTCAGTCAACGAGACAAGCTCATAAGCCACAACATTAAATCAACTAACCAAAATATGAGAGAACAAAATAATCTTATCCAAAGGAAAGTCAATTAGTTAGTACACTTGTTGGCATATATAAGAAGAGAGAGGACATTTCTAGCAAAGAGAAAAAGCTAAATGAGTGAAGAAGTACTTCAATGTCAACTTGTCAAGGGGGTGATTTATTGTCACATGTCTTGAATCATACATATATGTACCAAAAAGATTTATGATTTTAAAAGGAAAAAAACAATTTGTTACTAAGTGTATGGTATTTGAACTCATTAATTTGATGAAAGTTTTGTATCTTTGGTCTTGCAGTTGTGTTCTGCCTTGGTAGTCCACAATCTTCACCACTCTATTAGAAGAATAATAAACTTAGAATTATTTAAAATATCCGATATATACAAAATTTCACATAAAAACACGCAATAATAATACAATATACTCCCTCTTTTTTCTTAAGTTGTCTTTTCACTTTTTTCACGTAGTTTTAAGTAAATTTTTTTATATATTAAATATTTATTTAATTTTAATTTTTTATTTATAAAATTTTTTATTATTTATTTAAAAAAAATTAAATAAATATTAATATACATAAAAATTTACTCAAAATTATGGATACAAAAGTCAAACCACAACTTAAAAAATAAAAGGTGTAATTAAGATAACCTGTCGAGAATGGAAGTAGTATTCGGAGCATTCATTTAGAAATGTTTCCTAGTGGATGATAGATGGTTTAGGATTCTTGAAGGACTAGCTTGACAGAGAGCGTGCATGAAATTCTGGGATTAAATTTGAGTAACACACACATTAATACTCCCTTCTACCGTCTAGATTTATATGCCACTTTTAGAATTTATATATTTATTAAATATATATATATATATATATATATATATATATATATATATTAAAATTAGTATCATTTTATAATAAATATTGATGTAAAATTAAATATTTATTTTTTTCTATGATAAATATTATTCCATCCGTTCAAATTTATACGTTGTCATAAGAATCTACGCACATATTAATATCATTATTTTATAATTAATATTGAGGTAAAATTACTTATTTATTCTTCTTTATAATAAATGCTATAGATATTATAAACTAAGTTGGTGCATTAAATGTGAGGGTAATATAAAAAATTATATTTGAAGATTTTCTTTGAATAATGTGCATAACATTTATTTTTGGATAAGTAAAATTACCAAACACGACATATAAAACTAGACGGATGGAATATAGAGATTGAAAACTAAAATAGTGTATTAAATATGAGAGTTATATAAAAAATAATCATTCTAGATCTTCTTAAATATCGTTTACGACAATTATTTCTGAACAAATATAAATGTCTAAAATTAAAATTTGATTCTCATGTAGATTAAACATGTGTTGTGTGAAAGTACATGATATCGTATCAAGGAAAGAACTATAGAAATTTGATCGGTAAGTTCTATATAGACATATATGTGCACTTGGTATATGATTTAAAATTTTCTATCATATTTTATGTTTTATGTCTTATTTTTCTATTGTCACGTACATCATTTTAAAGGTTTTAAATTCTTTAATATAAAAGAAGCACATATTGATTACAAAAGAGAATATAATATAAGATAAAATACTGAATAAAATAAAGGATTTAAACGATTAGGGTATATTTGATTTTGTGAAATAATTGTGGTGGTCAACCCTATATATATATATATATATATATATATATATATTTTTTTTTTTAAAGATAATTTGTTCGAGTATAATCAGTCGTTGCACCGGCTTATAAATTTTGCCACGTCAATACGAACTCCCTTGTCTAAATCACGTTATATTATTTGTTATATCTGTTAATTTTTCTTTGTTACTCTAATGATAGTCGGAACATGCTTAATTGTCGGTAGAGTTCTTGTACATGATTAATTGAATAATATTTTCACATACATTTAAGAGAACAGAATGACAGCTCTTACATTAATTTTCTTAATCTTAAATATCTACAATTAATGAAGCTATAATAAATGCATTGCATAAGTGAGCACATGAGTAGCTCTAATAGAGAGTAATAGGCACCCTTAGAGCGCAATCACGTTAATTATATACAGATGTCCTGCTCTCTATCTACAGTTTAATTTCGATAACATCATAAGAGTTCTGATTTTATTAATTTTTATAAGCAATTTAATTATGTATAGTATGAAATTTGTTTAACAATAGCACTATATATATATGGAGTCAACTTTCATATTCTAATAACCATGTAATCTTTTTTATTACTATTATTATTAAAAAAAATATTAATTTATAGTTTACAAAAAAAAAAAAAACTACTATTATCATAGTAAAAATATTGCTATCAAAAAAATAAATGTAGTTAAAACAACAATCTTCACTAAAAATGAAAGATAAAACTTCATTAAAAGGATAATTGCTCTCGCAATTTTTTCTTTAATTTACGTAATTATACTAATTCCTTTACAAGAATGTCAAGACCATTATTCCATTTAGTTTCAAACACCCTCTTAAGATTTTTAGCTATATCTGTACATATAATTATGTGGTAATTGTTTAAAAATAAAACAAATAAATAAATAAAACAAGGGATGAAGTAAAAGAAGTGCCCAATCCACCGTCTACACGTAGCAGAAGCAGAAGAATGTAGTTTATGTACCATACTGCAAAGAGTGGAAGACACGTACAGATACGATATCCAGCTACCAGGATATGCGGTACTACTATTTCAACAATGGTAGTTTATGTGTATTATTAAACAACACTCTAAAGTTATAAATATATTTTTCTTTCAGTGTAATAGTATGTGCGAATTATATAATTTTATTTGTAATATAAAGTTGTAAAATGTCTAAATATAAAAATTTGTACAGAAGCATATGTATTCTTCATATATTTATGAAAAAGGGATGAGATAAAAAAAAGGATACGAGAAAAAATTAAGGAGTCAAGTGATAAAGTTGTTAAAAATAAAAATTTGAATTATTGAATTTCATAAATATATTTTATGTGAACATAAATGTGATTCTAATTTTAAAAGGAAGAGAATAGTAAAATAATAAATTATTTTCAAAGGAACAATAATAAGAACCATAGGATCTCAGTTTAGTAGGCACAAATAATTGTGATACTCCATTACTCCGCAATAAAAGTGACGTTAAAACCGTTGTCAATAGTTTATTAGTCTTACTATTTTAGAAACTTATAAATTAATCTCTGTAAGCAGTTATCACTACTATTAAACAGTACTCCACTGTATATATTGTATTAATTAACAAGAGAAGATGATTAAAAATAGATACTCTTAAACAATAGATTTTGAGCTTTTGAAATTATTTGTAGAATTCAAAACTTAAAATTAAAATATTTTACTTAACTGATCAGTGTCCAAGATTTTTGATCACTTGAAATGTGCTATAAAATACGAAATTTCTTATTGGATACAATATTTTATATGTTGACATTTTTACTTGTTTATATATAATTGTCACAAACGATATTTAAGAATTTTATATTACTCTCACATTTAATGCACTAATATAGTTTTCAACTTCTATAGCATTTATTTTAAATAAGGAGTAGTAAATACATAGTTTTACATTAACATTTATTATAAAATATATAATAGTATTAATATCATTTCTCAATAAGTGTGTAGATTTAAAAAATGACATATAAATCTGGATGGCAGGAGTAATTTCTTAATTTCAAAATTTCAGAAATACACATTTATACACGTTGTTTGACTTTTATACATGTTATTTTTTGGTGAGTTTTTATGTATGTTATATTTTTTATTTTATTTTATTTTTTATTCATAGTAATCCCTATTTAAAATATTTTCATTTATTAATTTTTAAAATTAATTAAATATTTAATACATATAAAAATTTACCTAAATCAAGGTGTAAAACAATCAAATTGCAAATAGAAAAAGACGGATAGCAGAGATGATAATCAAATCAATATATATCTAGTTTCGAAACCAAATCCATTCAATTTATTGAGACTGTACTCCGAGGATTTTATATATCAAGGTGATTTCATTAAATTGGTAATGTCAATATCTAAAGTTCATGGCCTTAAATTAGTATAAGGACAACAAGTTGGATATCATATGTGTATATGCATGTATGTATGATTAAGAGAGCATTTATATATGAATAATAGAACTGCCTAGGTATGATTCGAAATTTTGGTGAACAAATGAACATTAGGTCCTTCTTCAACTTCTATATTAAAAGTTTTTTTTATATGTAAATGTTGAAAAGTGTTAAAAGTAAAGTGCCATAATCTTTTCGAAAAATTTCATGATAACCTCTATATATGTTATAGCTATGTAATAACAAAAATTATTGCCTATCTACAATTTTCTTTTATTGATTTCTATATGGTTTTAATTAAAATGCTAGATATCATAAAAACAAAAACAAAAAAATTACTGATGAATTTTATTATTTATTAATTAAAGCATCTTTTAGAGAAAATCTAAACATTCTTATAAAAAAGCAAGAATATATATATATATATATATATATATATATATGAGATTGCCGTTTAAAAACTCATGCAATCATTTGTATATCCATAAAAAATTATCTCGTACAAATTAGACCTCTTCACTTTAAAAATAGATAGTTGATGACTAATTTAACTAACGACTTGATCGCAAAAAAAAAAAAAAAAACACTTTTAAACCGTATTAAAAAATTGATATCATCGTTACCCCTCTCAATTTGGTTGTTAAAACATTAATTTTGAAAACTTTACGAATAAGACATTTTTCATATTTATTTGGTATATTTCATTTTAGTTGTTAAAACGTGGTCAGAAAAATTTAAATTTACTTGTACGAGTTGAATATAATTTGAAAATTGTAGAGTGTAATATATTGGAGGGAGGAAGTGTTGACAAGTTTTGTTTGAAACAAATATAATCCCCAACTACTCATTTCCTCTCTCTCTCTCTCTCTCTCTGCACGTACTACCGAGTTGGAGGTAGAGAAAGACAAGGAGCACAAAAAGCGTTGATTTCGATCAGTTGGGAAGTGTTTCTCTTCATTTCTCTCTGTTTCAAATGTGAAGACGAAGTGTGTGAACAATCTGTTCTCACCATTTTTAATCATTCCAAATTATAAACTAGTTCTTTAATTATTTGTTTTTAGCTTGAAATAATTATTAGTTTCGATTTTTTGTTGATCATTTAATTCCAATGAGGTCTAGTTGTTCCTCCAAATCTTCAACTTACAGCCGTTCATATGAACTTCCTGACGATGATAATCGTTTCCGACATAATTACGCCGGAGCAATGCTGCCGGTTTTCCTCAACGACCTCCGGCGTAACGGCGCCGTCTCCGATCACGGCGATGAATTAGTGGAGGTCACGTTAGAGCTTCAGCAAGACGATAATTCGATTGTCCTCTGCAGTATTGCTCCCCCTGCTTCTGAAGCCAACCGCTCCTCCACCTCCTCCGCCGGAGGCGGCGGTTTTCTAGGGCGGAGCCTCTCCGCGAGCTCCAGAATTGGCCGGAAATTTTCGTGGCTGAGGACGTGGTCGTTTTCATCGGCGGAGGTGGTTAGTGATCAGCGGGAGATGATGACGACACGCGACGCCATGAAAATGAAAGCGAAGCTAGTCCGGTCCAGATCGAGCGCTCAACGAGCACTTAACGGCCTGAGATTTATCAATAAGACCACCGTTGAATCGTCGGAGCCGAACGAGCTCTGGAAAAAAGTAGAGTCTCGATTTGATACTCTCGCCAAGGACGGACTTCTCTCTAGATATGATTTTGCTGATTGCATTGGTATATACATAATCTGCTAGCAACAACCATCTGCTACGTCATGTAGCGGCTAACTGCGTAGGGGAAGTTGATGAAATAACTTCCGCTGACACAGTATAGCTAATGGTTGTTATTGAATGCAAATGTTTAATTTGTCTATTTTATTTTATTTTATTATTTAAAAATTTTCATTTGAGAATGAAATGACTGTGTATATGATAGGAATGGCGGACTCGAAGGAATTTGCATTGGGGGTGTTTGATGCATTGGCGAGACGACGTCGTCAGAATAAGAACATGGGACATATAACTAAAGCTGAGCTTCATGATTTTTGGTTGCAGATTTCAGATCAGAGTTTTGATGCTCGCCTTCAAATTTTCTTTGATATGTAATAATCCACTATTTCTCGTTCAACCTTATATTCTCTGGTCAAGAAATGTTCTTAGGCCAAATTATGGAAGTATTTAATTATACTCATTATTGTGCTTGAAGGTGGAGAATAAAAAACTTGAAGACTAAGATATTACTAGATTTCAAACTTGAATGATTCAATTTGTTCTTTAATCATCCAACTAATTCCATTATTTTCAATTTTTATTTTCAGGGCTGATAGCAATGAGGATGGAAGAGTCACAAGGGATGAAGTGCAGGAGGTAAGATCGACATTGCCTACCTTCCCTAAACCCAAAATTATTAGTATATGTTTCTTTTTAATAATTTTGGTCAAGCCATATTCTATCTAACAAGTGCCCAAATTGAGGTCATTAGTTTAACTTGTTTCCACATAATAATCCAATGTATTTTTTCATGTTAGTTTACCAAAAAAAATTATTAGTTCCTTTTAGTTATTTATTTGAATGGTGAATTTTTTATACACACTTTGATGGAATGATAGTCTCATCAGACCTTTTTGGAATTTGTAAGTATTTTAAGATTAGTTCGAATATATTTTTTACAAATATAGTATTTCATGCATTCTTGAACAAAAGATACATATAGTTGACTTTTTTTTACCCAAATAACGGAACGTGAAACTTTAACTTTGTTTTCAATTTATCCAACTACCATAAATCTTTAGTATGTGTAACCACAACTATCATTACAAAATATATTACATCATTAGAAATAATAAAGACATGTTGCCAACTGTGATTATGGGGTATAAATGTAAAACATTTGACAGCCAACATGAAACAATGGGAGTTGGTACGCGAAGGGACAAGTTAAGTAGGTAAAGAATAATGAGAAGTTGGTTTGATGCTATTAATTAGGAAATCCTAATGGATGTTATTAATTTTTTTTGTTGCAGCTAATTATGCTTAGTGCATCTGCAAACAAGCTGAGCAAACTGAAAGAGCGGGCAGCAGAATATGCTTCATTAATTATGGAAGAACTTGACCCTGAAAATCTTGGATATATTGAGGTAAAACAGTCGTTCAAGCATAAACAATTTTCTTATATTACATGGGACATGACCTTTCCTATCTTAGCAAATGAAGTTTTTTCTGTATTATTATAAGATGTTGAACTTATGTTTTCCTCTTTTATATTGTGTACATTTTCATTTTTCTTTGATAATTTTTTTAAAATTTCCCCTTTTCCCATCTCATGTCTTGATTTACAAACACCATGTTAAAGAAAAGCCAAGGAAATATGAGCAGGTGGTCTATCATATTCCATTGACTGTTTTAAGATTATATTGACAGAACCTCAGCCCCTTAATCAGCTTGTTTTCTGTTTATTCTGCAACATCAAAGCAGATGCGTAGCTAGTCAACTTAATTAAAAAAATGAATAGGAATATTGAATGCAGAATGCACAATCAAGTTGTAGTTTTTAACTTTGGCTGTCAACCAGGTGGCTAAGTTTCATTGTATTTTCATTTTTATTGCTCCTGTTGCTTGATCTATTATTTGGAATGATGTCATTCCTCAACCAAAATGTGGTAATTAACAAATAAGTTTTTGGTAGACTAGCCGTTAGTCTTGCTGGTCATTGACTACCTCCATTGAAAAGTGTGAATATCAAATAAGTTTTTGGTAATACTATTAAATTTTAAGAACATCCTATATGTAGAAAATACATGAGAGACAAATCCTGAATTACCCTTAATTCAGTTATGGCAGTTGGAAGCACTTCTGCTTCAGAGAGAGACCTACATGAACTACAGCAGACCTCTCAGCGTAGCAAGCGTCGGCTGGAGCCAAAACCTAAATACCTTCAGAGTCAGCACCATGGTGCAGCAAATGAGCTGCAAATTGAAATGCCTGGCACTAGAGAATTGGCAAAGGGGATGGATCTTACTGTTATGGGTGAGTGCTATGGCTGCACTTTTTGCCTGGAAATTCATCCAGTACAGGGAAAAGGCCGCATTTCAAATCATGGGCTATTGCTTGACAACTGCTAAAGGGGCTGCTGAGACTCTAAAGCTGAACATGGCTCTCATTCTTTTACCAGTTTGTCGAAATATGCTGACATGGCTCCGCTCTACTAGAGCCAGATATTTCATCCCTTTTGACGACAACATTAATTTCCACAAGGTCAGAAATAATCATTCAAGTAAGGCTATATGCGTTAGTTTGTTAATATGGTGCATTTGATCACAAACAAAACATTGTGCAGAACTTACCAGGTCTTGGAACTGGAATCAAGAAATATATAGGATTAAAATGTACTTTTAATTTAAATTAAAAGTCTTGGACTTTTTGTAGGAGTATTAAATTTTAAAGCACAGCATGCAGTATTATATGCATGCGTTTGCTGTCATCAAAAAATTTTCTATACCAGGTCCCGTAACTCTCAAAAAAGTTTACAGAACATGTTTCAGTTGGCATAGCTATGTACCTGATATTTTTAAGTGCCAATTTTCAGATAATTGCTTGTGCTATAGGGATTGGAGTCCTCCTTCATGCTGGCAACCATATGGCTTGTGATTTTCCTCGTCTGATAAACTCATCACCTGAAAAATTCGCACTCATAGCCTCAGATTTCAATAACAAAAAGCCAAGCTACGAAGATCTTTTGAGGGGCACTGAAGGAATAACTGGGATTTCCATGGTGATATTATTGATAATTTCATTCACACTAGCAATAAGTAAATTCCGGAAAGATTTGGTTAAGTTTCCTCCACCATTTAACAAATTGACTGGATTTAATGCCTTCTGGTTCTCTCATCACCTAACGTGTCTGGTGTACATATTGTTACTAATCCATGGGAACTTCCTGTACTTGGTCCATAAATGGTACCAGAAAACGGTAAGAACTTTAGCTTAGCTTCTTCAATACAGCATGACAATGATCTTTATATAGATAGAATTGATATACAGTAACTTAAATTGCTAAAGGGTATTGTGCTAATGTTTCAGACATGGATGTATATCTCTATTCCTCTGCTCCTTTATGTGGCAGAGCGGAGTCTTAGAACATGTCGGTCAGAATATTTTTCAGTTAAGATCTTGAAGGTATACATTAACTATTGTTATTCATTTAACTTAAATAAATTTTAGTTAATACTGGAAATATGCTAATCATTGAAGGTCTAACTCTTCTGTTTCAGGTTTCAACACTACCAGGAGATGTCTTCAGTATAATCATGTTGAAACCAAATGGATTTAAGTACAAAAGTGGGCAGTATATATTTCTTCAGTGCCCAACAATATCTCCATTTGAATGGTGAGTTTGTTTCGTCCACTAGTCATAAAGCACGTTAACTATGTTCAAAGTCCAAACATACTTCACAGACACAAATGCACTATGTTAACGCACTTTTTAACTAAGCGCCGTAGAGAATCCATTTTCTGTTACTCTTGTTCAGATAGTGAAAAATCCTCTTTCACATCCATTCAGGCATCCGTTTTCTATAACATCTGCACCAGGAGATGATAACCTCAGCGTTCACATCCGGACAGTAGGTGACTGGACACAAGAACTAAAACGAGTATTTACTGAGGATAACAGCTCCTTAAATGTCATTGGTAGAGCGAAGTTTGGACAAGTCCGAAAATTGGATCAATCGGGGTAATTTATAAATTGTAATCTTTGCCTTTTGTTATGAAACCATAAACGCAAAAATGTAATAAGCATAATGCATTATGTAGTTTACCAAGATTGTTTGTGGACGGACCTTATGGCGCTCCAGCACAAGACTACCAAAACTATGATGTGCTACTTCTTGTTGGACTAGGAATTGGTGCAACTCCTTTCATAAGCATTCTCAGAGATCTATTAAACAATACAAGAACTGTTGAAGATCAAGTGGTATGTGATTTTATTCACCATTGTTCATGCAAGTTTGCGACACTTTTTTCGTCTGATCCAGTCTATAATATTTGTTGTACTGATGCTTAGGATTCAAACACAGAAACAAGTAAATCAGAAGACAGTTTAACTAGCTTTGCCTCTTCAAGTATGACACTTAATGAAAAGAAGAAATCACAAAGAACTAGACACGCACATTTCTACTGGGTGACAAGAGAACCTGGCTCATTTGAATGGTTTGAAGGAGTTATGAATGAAGTTGCTGAAATGGACCATAAGGTAATTACTATCTAAATTTGATAATAAATACAACAGATAAGTCCATTTTGGTATTTTTCGAAAAAATTCCGAGTTTTCAATTCAATTTTCTGAATATATTGTTCATGAAATGCTTTGAAACAGGGCCAAATTGAGATGCACAATTATCTTACTAGTGTTTATGAAGAGGGAGATGCAAGGTCCACTCTAATCACAATGGTGCAAGCTCTCAACCATGCCAAACATGGGGTTGACATCCTATCTGGAACTAGGGTATGAGTATAATTAATATATTAGCACTTGGGAATTGAAGTTCAAAACGTTTTGGTAGTTGCACTTTTCATATTACAAATAATGATCTTTTCATTATCCGAAATTAGAGATACAATTTTTTTAAACATTAGTTGGGTGTTATTAAACTGCCAATAGTACTCAACTGTAACAAATAAGTAAAGACATAAAACTAAAGATTATATATTATTTTGGAGTGGATATATCTCTTTGAAATGTAGGACGCAAATAAATATATTCCCTGCTATGATGATCATAACATCAAAAGGTGGATTTGGCTGCAGGTGAGAACACATTTCGCAAGGCCAAATTGGAGAGAAGAGTTCTCAAAAATCGCTTCAAAGCATCCATTTTCGACTGTAGGTAAGGATATCACATTGAACATGTAATATCACTTATTAAATTTTGATTTCTCTGATGTCACACATAGCTAATAATGCTTTTAGGAAAAATTTCAATAAGATCACAATAAAAAATAATAATAATAAGATCACATGAAAAATGCTGACTAATGAAAGCATTGAGCTTTGCAGGAGTTTTCTACTGTGGAATGCCTGTGCTAGCAAAAGAGCTGAAACATTTATCACATGAGCTAAGCCACAAGACAACGACTCGATTCGAGTTTCACAAAGAATATTTCTAAAGCATATAATCACCAATTATACATCATGTTTTGTTATTTTACTTTTTTTTTCCTTAATTTCTTTTCAAAGATAAATATAGGTTATTCAAATGATTCAAAAGAATTCATGTATACAGATATTAGCAACACAATAATGCATATATTACACGAAATTTGATGTAGTGATGCAATTCACAGGCTAGAATATTGAAAGGGGATTAAAGAAATACTGTATATATTACATATGTTGGCAATAATAGCAAGTTTTAGTTCATAGGATTTGAAATGGAACACTTGAACATTATATGATTTCACTATATCAGTGATAGAGTATTGACATATATATTTTTTGGGTGTACTTGGACTTTAATTGTGAAACAAATATGGACTTGTATAAAGGGTGAATAACCAATATATATACGTATTGGTTTATTCTCTACTCGCATAAGCTAATTCTTATTTATTAAAGTATATTGTTAGTGTATATAATATCCTACATGCACTACACGTGTCTAATTTTTTTTACTTTTATTTTTCGTATTTTTGCAATTTTCTCATGAACTTTTTAATACATCTAGAGATCATTAGGATAAATTATAATGTACATTACAAACATTTAATGTACGCAAAAACTAGTATTTTCGGTTCAATATATTTAAAAATTCATGACTTAAAATTGAAAATCGATACAAATTGTATTTTTTCCAAATAAAATTTGAGATATCTATATTCAATTAAAAGTAGATAAAAATAGGAATACATTTTGTACAACATTAAATATTATTTAAAATTTAATATAAATATAATTTTTATTTTGCGATAATTAGTTTTAAATAATCTATAAATACCATTTTAGAACTTAAAAAATGTGTTCCCACATCCTCTCACCGTAAATTATTTATAATAAATATATTAAGAGAAAAAAAGAAAAAAAAAAAAAACTTGCAGGGATGGGTGAGTAATCCCCCACGCCAATAAACCCCAAAATCATTCCTATCCCTCCATCTTCCTCTGCCATTGGCTTCCTCATCCTTCTAATCTCTTCCTCCCTCTCTTCCCCAACTCAAACATTTCATCTACATTTCACACCGATAAAACAAAATAAAAACAGTATACTGAATCTTTTTGCAAACTATTTTATCTAAAAAGTGGAGAAATATTAACAATGGCTACTTCATATAAGCACACTCTTCCTTCTTTAATCTCTACACAATCACCAAAATCATCTGCAATTTCTCATCAGAAAAATCTTTTTCCAATTGTTCCCAAATCATCAGACTCTCAGATTTATGGTCTCAAGCTCTCACATTCCCCTTCTCTCTCTTCCCCTGCTTCTTTCTCAACCAAACCCCTTTCCATTTTTGCCAAGGTACATTACATTTTTCATCCGAGATTTTCATATTTATGGTATAATTTCTTGATTTTAGTTTGTGGGTCGCCATTAATTTGGTTAATATGTCTATAATTTTGTCGCCATGAAGGTGAACAAGGGAACAGTGCCTCCACCATTTACTTTGAAAGATCAAGATGGTAAAACTGTCAGTCTCTCCAAGTTCAAAGGCAAACCTGTGGTTGTCTATTTCTACCCTGCTGATGAAACCCCTGGTTGCACTAAACAGGTAGCATGTTCTTTCTTTTTGTTTCCGAAATACTCCATCTGTTTGTTGATATCCTCTGTTTCAAATTTAATGTAGATTTCTTTAATTTTAATTTATTATAAAGTTAAAACTTTAAACTACTTAAAATTTGGTTGTATATGCAAATGTTGTAATTTTGATTTCTTGATAAATACATTAGGGATTAAGTTACAAATTTTACCTGCTAATTTTATATCTATTAAGTCATAATTTACCTAAAAAATTCAACCCTACGGATCAAAAGAATATTGAAAAATATAGGACAAAAGAATATTGAAAAATATAGGAGTATACAAATTTTCATATCATTTTGTAGTGTATAACATAGTTTTTATAACCATGCAAATTTGTATATTTTCAATGAATAAGAAGGTAAAATATATTGATTTTTAAATGATTATAAAAACTATGTAAATAAACTCAAAAAAATTCCAAAAAGTTACATATGGTTTTTTTTTGCATGCTCGTTTAATCCATAAGATTAGATTTTTCACATATATTTCGATACCGAAGCATAGCATAAGTGGATAGGATTACAAAAGTGAGTTATAGCTCATTTTCCTTTTTCCCAATACATTATACTAATTGAGTTTTTAGGATATTAAAAATATATTAGAATTAAATTGAAATGCATTTCTAATTTTGAAACTGACAAGAAAAATATACTTTTGTAGTATTATAATCCATTTGTCATATTAAAAAGTTGGAGCACTCTCTCGAAAAAGTCCGGCCGAAATGGATTAATCAATACTAGGATACTGGGCGGAAATTATTTAAAAAAAAAAAAACTCATGTGCTTGTCATATTACAGCAAGGTCAGCCAAAGTTTCCCCGATGTGTTGGTGGTCCATTATGTTTTCTAGCTTCACCTGGTTCCTGTCTAGGTGCTGCCCAGTTCCTAGGCTGTTCTCTATCATCTCAACTTGAATTTTATGGGGCTCATGCCTATATGAACCAAGTCTAGTACATTGGTTTAAGAAGCTTGAAAGAACTTGTTGGCTGTTTAGGCCTTGGTGGTTAGCACTTAGCACTCCCTGATAACTGCCTAGCCTTTCTTTATCAAGAACTTGTTAACCACTTTGGTGTAGGTCACCTTAGCCATTCTTAATCAATTCTGTTTAATAGTTGCAAGACATCCCCACGATTCTTGAAACTTCATGTCAAAAAACATCTTTTTATGCCACCATAAGAAAAATCTTTAGCATCTGCCGATGATTTCATTGATCTGCCAACTCCTTTTAATACCGTGGAACTGTATAACTTGCGTGCCCATGCCATGACAATTTAGTATGTTGCATCATCATTACGCTTGTAATCTGCAAAGTATGTTGAGCATAAATGAGTAGCATCAATTTGACTAAACATTAATTATGCTAATATTTTCTAGCGTGCTTCACAGGCCTGTGCCTTCAGAGACTCCTACGAGAAATTTAAGAAAGCAGGAGCCGAAGTTGTTGGGATCAGTGGTGATGATTCCTCATCGCATAAGGTAATCCAATTTTCCTGCCCGGTATATTGACTGCTGTACTATAATAATAATGTCATACTTGCATATGTCCAGTGGTTATTGTTCATGGACAGCTTGAACCGAACAACTTTTTTGTCTTTTTTGGGATAATTCAAACTACATCAATTCATAAACATGGCTTTGTCTTTCTATCCGAGGGTAGTAAGTTGACTTGTGCATAAATCTCAATAGTTATTAAACAAATAGGCACACATTATACAACATTGACTTTCTGCATATGTGAAATAGAGAGTTTAGTTGGCATGGAAGTTAATGTCTGTGATTAATTGGAAACTTTGCTACTGAATTTATTTTTTTTATTCCGAAACTTCATTTAATCTAAAGCTAGTCACTATCATGAGCATGCTTAAGCTTTTGAGCATCAAATTTGAAGTTTACCACAGAAAGCTGTGCTATAAAACCAACAGAACTTTTAGCCTACCTCGATCAATTTGAGATGATGTACTTTGCGCATTGAGTACTTTCTGTTAATCGAATTTGTTCTTATCATCTGTTAATGGGAGATATAATTACCGATTAGTCTGTATGGCTAATACGAGTATTCAAATTGATATAGGCATTCGCGAAGAAATATAGACTTCCATTCACATTGTTGAGTGATGAGGGTAATAAGGTTAGAAAAGATTGGGGTGTGCCAGCTGATCTTTTCGGTACATTGCCTGGAAGGCAGACCTATGTCCTTGACAAGAATGGAAAGGTTCAGCTCATCTACAATAATCAGTTTCAACCTGAAAAGCATATTGATGAGACCTTGAAGCTGCTTCAAAGCCTATGAGCCTTTCTTAATGTACAATGTCTTGTTAATCTGGTTTTTCCTCAACCTTTCACCATCAAACTTGCTTTTCTGATTTGTTAGTGTATTTCTGGATCTCTGTACGAGTTTCTTGTTGTGATATATGCATATACTTCATCACAAATTTCATTCTGATAAAAAAAAATGCTAGAATAGAAATGTTTTATTCATAAACAATAATAGTTGAATGTTACACATGCTATACCTCCTTTTTATTCTTTTTTGACTTGATTATGAAACTGTTACCTCTACCAAGATAAAATCACTTGACTACATCTTGCAAAGGTGAGTGACTTTGTATTTTGGCATGGGGATTACGGCTACAAAATAATACCAGCTTATTTTCAACACGATAATACAAATAAACGAACAAATTGATTAGATATTATACCACGGCTTAATTACTTATTCCTCTTCTTGATCTTGATTTTGCAAGAGTTAAATGCTTCATGAAACCAATTCTCTTAGTTCACTTCTCTTCGTAATCTCGGCTGTTGTAAGGACTAAATGCTTCAGCAAGCCAGTTATTCTTCCTCCATGAGTTCCATCCCATCTCTTCACAGATTTCATCACTGTGGTTAATACTGAAAGTGGAAATGCAGTTCCTCTTGAAAAACCTGGTTGTATTCCTCATGATTTCCATCTCAGTAGTAGTTTGTTCAAGCATCTTCTCCACACTTGGGAGCTTAAAGTCTTCGCCTACAAGTCGAGCTAGCCATTTGCAACGAATCTCTGCAGTGTGCAGGTTCGAAACACTCTCCACGTACCCCACAAAAGCCATGTTCGGAATAAAGGGATGAATGGTACCCCTGTTAATCATGAAACAGAACATCTTAATCATGTCCTAAGCACATTGTCATTCGCTGCTAAACATCAAAAGAATTATAGAAATCTCATTTTCTGATGGTAGAAGTAGTTTTCTTACCTATACAAGGGCATCATACCAGAGGGGAATTCCATCATACGACGGAAAGGATCTGGTAAAATGGCTTTGAGCTTCTTCTTGCCATCAAAACCAGTAGCAAGCAACACAACATCAGCCTCCAACTTAGTGTTGTCTTCAAACTCAACTCCGCCCTCCCAAAACCACCACCGGGAAGCTCTTTTGAACGAGATCTTCCCCTTATCGGCCTCAGAGAAGAAATTTTCAGGCAAGATGGCCATCTGACACGACGCGTAGTCTTCCTCAAAAGGGTGGTCAGGTTTCAACCCATACTTTTGCAGTGGAAGTTTCCATGCCAAGTAGGACTCAATAACCTTTGAAATGCCTCTCCTCTGTCAAACAATAACATTCCATCAATAAATTTCATTTTTTTTTTTTGTTGTTGTTAACTTATCGGATTCCATATTTAGTAAGAAAAGTCAATTAGTCTTACCATTGGAGAAGCAAGGTGACAAAAGAGGGTCCTCAGAAGTCCTTGATTAGGCCTTTGATGGAAGAACTGGGAAAATCTTGTGGAATAGAACAAGTAAAATGGTAAGCCCCAGATGGAGTAGTGTGGAACAGTCCAATGCAATGTCCTTACTATCATGGTGCATACTTGACCTTCTGGACCTTTATTTAATTTTGTAAAAAGAGTCAGAAGCATATATATTGACACTGAAAATGAAGTACATATAATAATGAATATAAACCCCTAATATTAAAAACTATTAACAATAAATATCACTATCTTAATACAAGAAAAAAGAAATAATTATTGATCCTATTTAGTCAAACTCATAAATGTAAGAATAGTGTTGTGTACATCGAAAATTTAACACCATATAAGTTAAAGAAAATTGTAAAATTCACTTTACCCATAAAATTAGGCAGAGGGATAAACCAAAAATGGAAAGAAAAAAAGGGTATTTAATCAATCTCTCAGGACAAAAATAGATGTGACTAGAGAAACTTTTTTTGGGACATGGAGCTACCAATTTCAGGTTTGTTGACATTAACAAAGGGTTGACTGATAGTTGACATGCCATATATAGGCTTATATAAAGATGTATAAAAGTGGACCTAGAAATGGAAAGGACAACCTCTAGGGTTGTTACAACATACATGCCTAGACATTTTATGTTTTTTTTAATAATCTTTTTTAGTTTTTACAGGTAAAGTTTGTCGTCTAGAATATAGTAAAAAATTAAAGATCAACTCCAACTGAAATTAAAAATAGAAATTGAAGTGTGTAAGACGACAGTGCAAGTCAAAATTCAAAATCATATGCATCCGAAATTTGACTTTCTTGATTCGTTTTTGACACTCACTCTTCAAGTCTTTTCCTAATCAAATCCATGCAAATACGTTTCTCACAACTCCACAAGTAGAAAAACAAAATATATACTCCATACATACATGCATATATTCCACCTTCTAGAAAAAGAATAATTTTAAATATATCCCTCTTTTTTAAATAATTTCCTTAAAAAGATGCAACATGTACTTGATCCCTCATTTTTGTGATAGAGAGAATATATGGACTAATGAAATTTAGTTATAACTTATTTTTTAAATTTTACGCATATACTTGTACTATATACATGTATCAAAAATATTTTTAGCTTTTTTTTTTTTGTTGACAAAAGCGAAAAAGAATTATTACTGAGAAAAATTTAATACAAGAGACTTGGATTAAATAGCTACATATATATATATATACCTTGATTTGCTTCAGCACACTCAACAGCCAAATCAATGGCGGATTTTTTATAACCAACGACGACAACCTTCTTGCCTTTAAGCAGCTCGACAGAGGATTCATGGTCGAGTTTGCTGTAATCAATGGAATGCATGACCTTCCCTTTGAATACTTCTGGCCCTCTTTTATGAGGAAAAGCTGGTATTATCGGTACATCGCCATATTTTCCAGTGCAAACAATGAGATACTCGAAGGCATACCACTGCAGAGAATCATAAGAAATCAAGTTTTTCATAAGAATGAATTGATTATTTATTATTTGTAATCCGATCTTTGTGATCGATTAAACCTAACCTAATTCTTCAGCTTAAAGTTTATTCGTCAGATCTGTTGTAAATAGTACATGTTACACTCGTTGTAACATGTGCATATGGCCAACATGGAGGGGTAGAGGTTGAAATATTTTTTAAAGATTTTTAACTACCATTAAAAAATAAGGGGATGGATAAAGCTTAGTTTTCTTGATCGGAAGAAGTGTTATAGCACACACAGTGTTACAACAGATCTCATTTGTGCATGTACATATACATAATATCTGATTCATGATGGGTGTTTTGTATGCATGTACACGCATACATCCATGCATAATTGTTAATATTCTATTTTTAGAAAAAGTTTCCCCTTTAATTCCTATTTGGGGTTGAAATAAGATATATATATATATATATATATAGATAGATAGATAGATATATAGATAGATAGATATATAGTAAGTATTGTGAAAAGTGCATGTGATGTAATTGTGAAGAAATTGGAAGGAACTTAAAAAGGAAAGACCTCAACAATCTCTGAGTGATCAATCTGGACAGCAACCTCCCATACCGGCTGACCACCGGTACTAGAGAAACTTCCATATTCTCCGACCTTACCACCGTGATTATCGGTGGTTTCACGATCATCAACAAACCTGATTTCCACCACCTTGGAGTTGAATTTCACATATTTCAAAATATCAAAGTGTGTAGCATAAGAACAGAGATAATCCAATATTTCCTGATAAGTTGGGAAACTTAAATTATCCCTTTCTGTCCAAGGGAAATCCGAGAACTCGTAATCACAACGAGGAGTTTGAAGCTTGGTGGTCCTAAAAGAACAGTGTTTCCAGACTCCGCCAAGAGAGTCTGAAGCCTCGAACACCACTGGGTGGTGTTCGGAGAGCTGTTTAGCGGCAGCTATGCCGCTAATGCCAGCTCCGATTATGCCAATCTTGGAGAAAATAGGGGCCATTAGGTTTAGCTAGGTTTTTTTTTTCGGTTGTTATAGTTTGTAAAAGAAGGAATGGTGGTTGATTTGGAAATGAAAGGATAGTGGTATGTATTTATAGGGTTTTGGAGCAAAGAAAATAGGTTTGGTGCATGAGAACAAAGGGTCATGGCATGGGTCCTGTTAGGAGCACGTGACATTTTTTGAACTGAAAATTCATAGCAATTGTACATATATAACCTGTACCATACAGCCCTCATATTTTATTTTATTTTATTTCTTTGAATATATTATTATAAGATAATTAACCTAGTTTTCTTTGTTTCTTTTTAGATTGGATGAAAAGCCTATGTTGTGATAAACATATAATGTATTTGATTATCAATTAAACTACTCCGTACGAATAGAATAAGAAAAGCAATAGACACGAAAAATATATGAAAAGACAAGAAAAAAAAAAGATGCCTATATAAATATAATTAAATCTAATATTTTCAATACATTATATAGAATACATATAGACAAATGCTGGGAGTGAGGAGTTTCTTTATTGCTCTGGTTTAAAATATTAGCCACATACCTATTGTTCTACTCCCCAAAAAAAATAAAAATAAAAATAAAAATCCCACCATGTAAATCTATTGTTAGTTTTAAAATATATTGTTGCAAAAACACTTACGACGAACGGGCGGAGGAATGGTACTTTGAGTCAAATCCTCTTTTCTAAAAACCAACAAATGAACTTTCTTATCGTATACTCCGTATATTACAAGCCTCTCTAACAAAGATTGTCCATATATACAAATTACCGTTAGAATATATATATTCTAGTTATATACTCCCTTTATTTTTTTAATTGTGGACTTTTGTTTATGTAATTTTAAGTGAATTTTATATATGTTAAAAATTTTATTTAATTTTTAAAAAATTAAAAATCAAATATATTTTAAATGAAAATTATTTATGAAAAAAATAAAAATAAAATATTTAACATATATAAAATTTCACTTGAAACTACGTGAAAAATAGTCAAACTACAACTTAAAAAATAGAGAGATTAAATGATACTCTCTTCCATCTAGAAAGGGTGACCTAAGTACACATAATCATGTAAATTAATAAGAGAAAAATAAAGGAAAAAGAGAGTGTAAGAGGAAAAATAAATATAAAATGTGCACTTAAAAATTAATAATCAAAATATTTTAAATGAAAATTATTTATGAAAAAAATAAAAATAAAATAAAATATTTAACATATATAAAATTTCACTTGAAACTACGTGAAAAACAGTCAAATGATAACTAAAAAAATAGAGGGATTAAATGATACTCACCTCCAACTAGAAAGGGTGACCTAATTATACATAATCATGTAAATTAATAAGAAAAAAGAGAGAGTGACACAAAAAAGTAGAAAAAAAAAAGAGTGTAAGAGGAAAAATAAATATAAAATGTGCACTTTTAGACATCATTTTGGGGACAACTTTTGAAATGTACCTACGACACTTTTGAGGACGTAGGGAGTAAAAATTAATAAATATTAACTATAATTTATTAATTAATATTATATATGAGCAAAAAAGTGAAAAAAAATTAGACTACTTAAAAATCTTATTGGACTGATTCAAGTATGTAAGACTTGAACTTTGTCATAATGATATGCACATATATTTATCGGAAGGCAACATGGTATTTCAGATTAACATTTGATATCAAACAAAACATTATATATTATGGTATCATTTTCTCTCTAGATTTAAATATTTGTATTTTTGGATTGTTAGTTTTTTTTCGTGGGTTTACATAACGGTAGATAATGTTAATTTTATTCGTTACACTGAATAATATTTAAAACAAATATTTAAAGTTTACTATATATATATTGACGGTATCAGTGCTGTAACATTATTTTAATCGAGTGCAGTTGGTCGCAAGTAATAATTTCTTTGTAACTTCAAGCCCTTCCCCTTCCTAACAATTTAAATAGATCAATTAGCTTATTATATTACTTAATTATAATTATTGCCACATGCAATTGGCTAATCCAACTAATTGTTGCACCAAGTAGCCATATATAACAATAATGGTCTATACTAATAATTAATCACCACTAGGACAAAATAATTAATAATAATATATAGTTACAAATAAGGTATTAGTCAACGCGTTAACGACATATAAACTTCTTTTAATAGTGTTATCCTTCAAGTTTAGTAAGATTAAAGCGTAACGTGTTATAAGTGAAGAAAGTATGAAGAAAATATCATGAACTTGCTAATCAAAGATTTGATACTAAGTCTCCTCCGTTATACTAAGACCAGTGACTACTTAATTTATAAACAAATAATATATAATTAATATGTCTATATGTATATAAACACACACATATTGTATGTATTAGATATATGTTCAAGTCTGATTTCGTTAATCGGTGACAACGATAACGATATTTAGGGTTGAACCTGTCAAAATAAGGAGAAATCACTCCGTAAAATAAGAGAAAATCACATTGAAGATGGGGTGGGTAATGCCGGTGAACTCTCCAGTGTGAAAATAAGTAACTCTTTAAAAAATTAGCTTAAAAGGTAAGTTTAAATTGTCTAAATAGACGTACATGTATAATGATGCTTGAGCCTATTATATATGATGAGAATTCTAGATATGATATGTCTCTTAAGTTCTGAATACAAGAATTCCATGATATTAATAAAGATTCTAACATATCATGACACTTAGTCATCGTTGAGGAAATATCGCATATGGATAATACTAGGGTTTGACCTATAATTACTATGATAATTATAGATGAAACTAACCCTAGGTATAGATATCCAACAATATACTTAATTATATATAATATTAATCTATACACACACCAACTTAAGCATTAATATATGTGTGTGGAAAGAGGAAGTTGAATGACAGATCGTTGGATGTTAGATTATTAAACTATGAAATATATATATATATATATTAATGCTATATATATGATTCTATGTAATTTTGGTGAGAGCATTTATGACAATATATGGATTGTCGATTATCTAAGGTGAATATTGATGACTTTCAAATATTAAATTTGACTTTAATCCGTATTAAAAATGAAAGGAAAAGAAAAAACCACGAGCACTTAATTATTCGTTTACAGTAATATTAGTTTTCTTGCTATTATCATTAATTTTTTTTGCCAATGTATACTTATTATGATCATATGCAAGTTCCATTTAATAACGTTTAATAGAAAAATAAATAGGATTATACGTGAGATCTCTAATTTCTCATACGTATACTCATCTAAGTACGAATTTAAGGGCATTATATATCACTACGTTGCGTTTAGCAACGACATATTTCTTTTGCATAATATAAAAGAAAAATTAATACCGTCAGATAAAAAAATTGTTGTCAAAAATAATTTATTTTTGACAATAACTGTTAGCGATAAGAAGTATACTTAACGAGCTTTGGTCACAATTTTATTATAAATATCTCCGAATTTTGAATATACCATTTTATTGTTATCACATGCCCATTATATATCAATTTCTTGTGCCTAATTTTTTTATTTTGGTGTTTCCTGTTTGATATTCGAATTATCTTTATTAATTCGGATTACATTTCAGTTAAGTATTTTGAGAAGCAGTACTCCCAACATTATCAGGTCTTTTGAAAAGAAGTGCTCTTAACATTGTATTTTACGTTTATAAAACTTAAAATTAAAATATGTGGTTAAATAAACTCAAATTCTTTTCATTTAAATCAACACTTTTGTGCCTAATTTTAT
The DNA here is from genome assembly GCA_014636745.2 of Centella asiatica. Classification (NCBI taxonomy): domain Eukaryota; kingdom Viridiplantae; phylum Streptophyta; class Magnoliopsida; order Apiales; family Apiaceae; genus Centella; species Centella asiatica. Next base: position 52,355,947 of record CM025780.1, read on the forward strand.
AAAGCTTTAAGCCACCAAAATCTATCATTTTCCGAAATCAAAGGCACGCGATATATGGAGTATATATGAAAAGTAAGAGCACGTATAGAGAAGTAAGTGTGTTGGACAAGTTGCGATTTTGACTGTATCATGCATGTACGGAAGAGAATGTAACCGCCCCTTCTGATGGTAATGGCGCTGCCGCAGCCCATGTTATCAAATGAAACATCCTAGAAATTATACGAAACCTGTCAGAAATGAACATTCATGTATTCAGATTTACATACATACATACATACATATATACATACATATATATATATACATATACATATATATATACGGGTGGATTTAGGATTTTAGAGAAAGGGACAAGAAAAATTGACAAACAATAACTAATAAAAAGAAATTAAAATTAAAAATTTTCATTGACAATAATAAATTTTATTATAAAGTTACTATTCATTGTTTTATATTTTTAAGTATTCTAATAATTATCTTAATATCAATGGTATCAAATATATTACTTTCGATATAAATTTGCATAATTAAAAAAATTATAGCAATAAGATTTTTTTTTTCAATTTGAAAGAGTTAAAAATACACAAATACCATTAATATAACTGTTGTAGCTATAAGATAGGGATGGAGGATAGGGAATTAAGGGGGAAGGGGGACACCCCGTCCCCTAAATGGATCCATTAGATGGGGGATGGAGAATGGGGAATTAAGGGGGGGGACCACTTCGTCCCCTAAATGGATCCGTCTCTTTATATATTTTTATACATAAAGTTTTAGAAGAAAAAAAACTTTTATTAAAGAATATATTAGATTTTATATCTAATTGCTCAAATAAGTACAAAATTGAAATATTATCCTCGGTCCAGATTTAACTTTTTGGTTGGCTCGAGACTGAACCAAAAACTTAATTGAATATGAGTGAATATGTAATTATGTTTTCGAAAGTTTAGAAAAAAGATAAAATTCTTACTCAAATTTAAATTATAATTAAAAATTATGCTCAAATTTTCGTTACTCAAATTCATCCCGACTCGGACACAAACCATAATCTAACTTTAAAATGTTCTAGACCTACAGTGTGAACGAAAAAATATATATTCTTTGAAAATTGGAAAGTATTAGACCGAATAATCCACTTTGCAAAAGATGTTGTAATGAAAAGCTTAACGATTTGGTGCTATAGCTACTAAAAATTGGAGAATGAAAAACTGAATTGGATTATGATATATATTAAGCGAAACCTGTATATTAAGCGAAAAAGCAGTTGTGTTAATTAACGAAAAATACAAATAATATGTAATTCTCTATATATATATATATATAATACTTCATCTCTTCTAAGACCAAACGTGAAAATGGACTGTGAGAGTATGAAATCTGACAGAAGTGAACCGTAACTTTATACGAAGTATATGAAATTTTAGAATTTAGAATTTTAAAATTTTACGGCTCTTTTTAGTTAACAGTGTTTTGTATGGCTAACATGGTTTCGATGAATCAAATCCTATATATATAATTTACCTTTTATTTAATTTTCCCTCATTTTATAAATTCAAATTATTTCTAAATGGGAACATTGAGAAATAAAGGCATCTTAAATTTTTTTGAAGTATGACGTACATACTTTTAAAATTATATAAAATGAACATATTCTTTAAAGTAAAACTTTTCATAATTTTATATAAGGATCTATACGTCTATACTGTGGCCAATTTTCAACTTTCTCACATGTATGTTATCCAAGTATCCACTAAATGGGAATTAACAAATCATAACTATATATTTGGACATCGATCGTAATCAATATATATTCTTAATAAGGCAACAATTCAACACAAAAGGAGACTGAGTGAGAAACATAAATTGTGACATATATTGCAACCTGTTCCCTTTTGTTTTATTCTTTAAAAAAAAAATTTATTTTACATAAAATTTTCAGGGCATTCACATTACTCAACTAATAATTCAATTCAATGCAAACCCACCCATGCATGCATATGCTTTGGCTTTGACTTTGACTCTTGCATGCTAGCTAGCTCTTAATTGACAGCTAGGGGGTCAATTCTTGTGAGAGTATTAAATCAAACAACGATTTTGACTCTCAAGTTTAGAATTAATCAAAGGCAACCTTTACCAACTTTTTTTTGTTACAACTAATTACTAGTACTTCAGTGAATTTAGTTATTATTTTCTCCGTTTTTAGTATTTTTTTTTAGCTCAGATCACTCCGACCAAAATCGATGATTAATAATTATAATAATATTAAATTTATTGTTGTTGTTCCATTATTACCCTTATATAATTTACAAGGAAAAGAGATATGCTTAAATTTCTACGATAAATTGTATCGCTTCGTACTAAACCTTGGAAATATGAAAATGGTAATAAAGAAAAATAATTTTGACTCTTCCTTGGAATAAGAGAAAAATTAGTATAAAAATAAAATAAAAAACTAACTCTAAACAACAATTAAAAAACGGAGAGAGTATAATGCATCTAGAAAAAAATTTAAATTTAAATTTCCTGTGAATTCGTGGAACTTTGATAATTATGAGTATTAATCTTTCTTATAAAATCAATAAATACTTAAAATTCTAATATTTCCTCAACTTTCACCTCATACCTCATAAGGTTCGACATAGATTTACCATTATAAGTATAGCATAATAAGCTAAAAATAAGTATTTTTATGAAATAAAAGAAAATAATGATCGGTTGATGAATTACATAATCTACACTAGAAGGATGGCAATGCATGTTGATTGTTTCTAATAATCTACAGTTTGCAAGACTTCAAGGTTATAAAATTGTTTGCAAAGTTTGAAAGTTTAATATTCAATTTAAATTTGTCATATTGACGAGAAGTTACATTGATTTCAAAGAAATTTTAAAGAAAAATTTAGTTTGGTGTCATGACTTCAAGGGCTTTGGTCTATTCAACTAACTAATTACAAAATTGTCAACCCCCATCAAACTTTCGACACGTTAATCAAATAAAATATTATCTAGAGCAGTGCTTATATTTAGGTTTTGTATAGAGAGTCAAAGTTTAACATAATTGGCATGCAATTTATCCTCTCTGGGACTTTCCTTTGTAAACTTTAGCAATTGAGAAGAAGTTTGATAATTTGATATTCAAAGTATATATGTATATTTAAATATTTATTAAATATCATATTATATATTTTTTTATATAAATTTACATAATATTTATTAAACATCAAGTATTTACATAATATTTATGAAATTGGGAAAATCTAAGTATTTACCTTTTCTTAAATTTGATTTAGTCAGTCATGAACTGAATAAAACGGAATAAAAAATGTCTCCTTTTTATTAATTTCTCCTTTATTATTATTATTATTATTATTATTATTATTTTACGAACATTTTAATATTATATATATGTGTGTGTGTATGATTTATCCTATATTTTTTATATATTTAAATACCCCTAGGTAATTCCCATTAATATAGAATTTAATCCACATAATATTAGTACTATATGCACACATGGATCGGTGAAGGGTCTACATGTGAGTACTCCCCTCACTGTATAGGAGGAAAAAAAATAGTGAAATCATTAATCATCAAACATATTATATATATATATATATAGTTATATGCTCCGATTTACTTCAAATCAAATACTACATTTTAACATATAAAATTCTCTATTTTAAGACTGACAAAGTAGAAACATGTTGCATTTGAGAATATTTTGCTTTAAAATATTGGATCAATTCAACAGTCCTTTATATAAGGTAATTCCTGAATTGTAGTAGATTTTCTTTGTTTTTATATCAATGTTCTGGACAAAGATTTAAGTAGAATGAAAGTTGAATTTAGGCTATTTTCCTTTCAAATATCCGTCAAATTTTGCCTACATATATGCCTGTGTTTTTTGTTTTAAAAAAGAGTTTTCCTTTTACTTTATTTTCAGATGATTTTAGAAAAATGACTGACTAAAAAAAAGTAGAAATTGTGAAAAATATGCTTGAATTTGGAGATATTTTTTGCCAGTAGTAAAATTGGTACTCCATAGAATATTTACTAGTTACACACTTTAATTGTTAATGTCGTTAGAAATCTAATTTTATTTCAATTGTTGACGTCGTTAGAAATCTAATTGCTCTCTTTTGTTATTTTTCTTTTTGTGGGCAAAGAATATTATCCGTGTTATACAATTTTGACCACCTGCAACATGAGGCGATCGATTTTTGAACTTTGACTCACACTTGAGTGTGGTGGGATATATAGTTGATTTTTCAAATTTAATATTTTATTTAATAATAATATTAGTGTTCTGATGTTTTGCTATTTTGTGATGCTTGTGGACCATGTGGTAGTCACCATGACTATTATTATTGTGATATTAGAGAGAATAGAGATGGTACTAAATAAGTATTTATTTGAAATGTTTAGGAATATATATATATATATATATATATATATATATGATACAGAAACTCTAAAAATATTGTAGAAAAACAATGAAGATAATGGTAATACAAACATCCACTTATACATAAGAAAATGTACGCAAACTGATTTAATTAAATTAAACTGGAAGTCACTTAATTGTATGGGACATGATTTAAAATATACTGATCGATAATGTGGCATATATTTTTATTTATTTTTAAAATATATAGTAATCTTGTTCTTTACTTCTTGTTCTTTTACTCAGTTCTCACTCTTGATTTGATCACTTATCTTCAAGATCATAAGAGATTTTTTTTTGTCATCTATTCTCATATGTTGTTATAGAAAATAAGATAATTTTATAATATTAAAAAATGTGACGATCCCAAAATCTCTTACTGGACCAGAGTTTCGTCACAAGAAGGAAAAGATAACAACACATCCATTCATAGTATAAATATTGATACAATGAAATAGTAAAGAGTTATTACAACCCAAAATATTACATTCTCAGCTGAAACTATTCTATTTATATATTTTAGTACATAACATCACAACTTCAAAAACATTCTCCTTCCTTCCTTAGCGGTTAACTCAATAGCCAAACATCTTTGTTTTCCCCTTGTCAGAGGGTTCAGCCTTTAGCTCATGCCCTGCAAGACATTAAGTTCAACAAGAATGAGCGATTTACGCCCAGCAAGTATATATATAACTCAGAGAAACAAATCTAGAAATGTTGATGGAAGTTTAATTTTGTTTATGAAGCTCAGTGAAACAATACTAATGCCTCGCAAATCTTTGAAAAATCCTTAGCATTACTGATGATAAACAACGTGTAATCCTCCTTGAAGAAAGACAGGTATTCACCTGTGTACAAATTCCTCAAAATATCCATCGGGGGCTAAACCCGTTGGATCTGCAATCATACGGTATACAGCTGGCCTATCTGTGACCGTATAATCCCTCCTTGTGTGAACGTACGTAGTCACTTATAATTCCTCTAGGTCAGGTGAAGAACAAATCAGCACCTTTCCTTTCCTCTAGCCAACCATGTGGCATAACCCATTTAAGGGGCATATCATTCTCATTTAACAGCACGGATATAAGATTGAAAATAACTGATAAATCAAAGCTCAGTCATATCCATGCACTATCATTCATATCATCCTAGCGAAATTTAAAGAATAGCATTCTCATTCACAAGAGCATTTGAAACAAATAAACAAAGCCTTGCACGTATATCGAATCAAATGATACTGCGTTAAATTTAAAATAAGTATCAGATTTGAATCTATATACTTGCCTTGGTCCTTAGCAAAAAAAATAAACTAAACTTCAGTTTATTCGTGAATGGGTTATTCTGTACAATTTAATATAAGAAATTAATACTTTGATAAAAATAAGGAGGAAAATGCACATGTGATGTCCTTAAACCTTGAAAGTTTTAAGTCTGACATCATCAGGGACTAATTTAACCCATCGGAGATTGAGACATCATTTTAACTCATCAGAGACTAAGGCTGACGTCATCCGAGACTAAATAACTCATCAGAGACTGATGATGTCATCTTAACTCATCGGAGACTAAGGCTGACGTCATCGAAGACTAAGACTTTTAAAGCATCGGAGACTAATATTTTTAAAGCATCGGAGACTAAGATCATCTCGTCAGAGACTAACATTAACTAATCAGAGACTAATATCATCTCATCAGAGACTAACAACATCTCATCAGAGACTAATATTAACTCATCAGAGACTAATATTATCTCATCAGAGACTAACAACATCTCGTCAGAGACTAATACTGAACTTGTTTTTGCTACGATGGAAGACCATCATAACAAGAATGATGCCCAGAAATGAACAAACTCAATTCTATGATGCAAAATAATACTTCATATACAAAAGAACATAATCTTTCAAAGCTTTCTTTTTCTTTCTTAAAGACTTAGCACACACAGCTAATACTCTTAGATGCTATGCAAGGAAGAAAGAACAGAAAAGAGCATAAGATTCTTACCTCTTGGTCTTAAAGGAAAAGATTTACAGCTTGTTTGTTTCAAGAAAACAATTGCTCGAAAGAAAGAACCAGAAATTTATGGATACGGTAGGTTTAAAAAGAAATTCTAAGAGAGAAATTTTGGTAAATAAATTAGAATTTCATTTCGGATGAGGTATTTATAGAGTTCAAGAGCAGTAAGCTAAGGTTAAGCTTTAAGATAAGATGATTGGTTAATTTGGGTGGTAAAACGACTGTTCATCATAACCTCTTAACAGCAAGCAACTATTGTCCTACATGCATAATGCCTTGATCGACTACTGCCACTTAAACAACTCTTTAGTCAACACGTAGGTATAAAACTTACGTAATCCTCCCACCCTCTTCCAAGCTGATCAATAATCTTATATGGGATTTGCTAGTCCCCTTTTTAATACCTTTTTAAGGAACTTAACCTCATAATCATGGATATCACATCATCATAAAATTCTCATTGAATATATAAATTTATTATTCATATCTAAAAAGATTAACCTTCATGCAAACAAAATAAAATTTAACACAAAATAAATTATTTCCTATTATTCATTTACAATTTTCGGGTTCTCACAAAAAATGACTCAATAAATTAGTTGTTGAGTTAACTTACTAAGTTATAAATTCAATTTTATATATATTTTTAACTCTTTAGAAAACTTTGATGAGTCGATTTAGGGTATCATGTTTGTTACGATCCTTATCAAAGTTGATTTCGCAAAAACAAAAAAATTAAGTCCAGTTGATAGTTTTGAAGTTCATGTATAACTATATATATATATATATACATGTATGTAACACAATTAATAAATTTTAATATTATTAAGGAAGTAATAAACATATAAGTAATTTTAAAACTTTAATGACTTCTTGAATATTCAATGTTTACTAATTTATATCATAATAGTTAAATTAATAATATTAAAATATAAAAAAAAAATATTCATCTGTAGTTGTAGACACCTCAAATTTGGATTTTATTTTATTTATTTATGTTACCTTATTTTGATAATATAATAAAGGAAAATAATAAGTTATAAAATGCGGGTTAGGGTATTGTTGAATTTGACCTTTTGAATACAGGTTTGGCAGGATCTTCCTTGAGAATTGCATAAAATTGATAATTGTAGCAGAGAGGGGTTTCAGAGAATAAATTCAAAACTACAACAACAAAGCCTATGAAGCAATCATTACATAGTAGATATTTTGCGATAACTGATGAACTAAGATTAAAAAAATGATGAACAAAACTAAAAAATGAATATCGTCAAAGTCATTTGACCACCGCCAAAGTTACTTGGCTATCGCCAAAGTTACTGGGCTATCGCCAAAGTTACTTTGATATAGCCAAAGTTACTTGGCTATCGCCAAAGATAAAGTCAAAGTTACTCAGCACCAAAGTCGACAGGTAATCAACAAAAGTGCCAAAGTCAGTGCCAAAGATAAAGCTAGAGTTACCCAGCGCCAAAGTCGTTGAGTAATCAACAATAGTGCCAAAGTCAGTGCCAAAAATAAAGCCAAGTTTACTCAATGCAAAAGTCATCAGGTAATCAACAAAAGCGCCAAAGTGTTTGTTGTCAGGGGTTAAAAAGCTAAGCGTCAAAGTATGCGTCATCAGTGGATAAAAAGTGCGACACCAAAGTCTGGGCATCAGGGGATAATCTCGCCATCAATGGATAAAAAGCTCGACACCAAAGTTTGGGTATCAAGGGATAATCTTGTCATCAGGGGATAATCTCGCCACTGGTGGATAAAAAGCTCGACACCAAAGTCTGGGTATCAGGGGATAATATATTCATCAAGAGAATTAGTTCATTAAGGGATAATCCCGTCATCAGGGGATAATCTGTTCCTCAAAGGATAATTTCTTTGTTAGGGATAATCTCTTCGTCAAGGGATATTTTCTTCATCAGGGGATAATCTTCGTCACAGGCAGGATTAGTTCAACAATGGATAATGTCATTTTCAAGTGTCAAACAACATCAGAGGATGTTATCCACTCAAGTTGCAATGTCTCTTTAAGGAATGATGATTTGTACCAGTAAATAAAAGCTCAAAACAATTTTGCAACTCACCTGTAGAATTGTACTATTAGAGACTAAGAATTAGCCTATCAGAGACAAAATGACCATCAGAGACTAATTCATTCGAGTCTAAATAGGCATCAAGGGATAAAAGATCATCATCAGAGATTAAGGATGACACGTCGGATGACATATGGCTGACTCCAACATTCCACTAACTCAATTGAAACCATGAAATAAAACTAAAGAAAGAGATCTAATAGGGAGAGACCGACTGCCAAAGAAGTCACATAACAAGTTGACGTGCAAGAAAGGTCATCTAAAAGAAAAGTTATTTGCCAGAGTTGCAATTACCAAAAAATCAAAGATATTTTGGGAGACAGCTCATAGAAGAAGGCTAGAGGACAAAGGAGATGGGTCTATAAATAGAGACCTAGAGCAAATCTAAAAGGGGGATTTGGGAAAAAAGGAGCAATAATACCATTTGAGAGGAAGGAGTTCCAAAGCATTTTCTTGATAAGTTAGCTAGAGAGAGGATTTATTTTTTTACACAGAAATTCTCTTTGTAATTTTCGGTTCTACATCAATCAAACAGAAGCTTTACCAATAACTAATTTATTGTCTCATCCATTGATCCTCTATCATTTTGCCTTGGGTCAAGGTTCGTTTATCTTTTAGCAATAGGGTGGTTTTCAATTAAGAATAGCTTCCTCTATTGCTATCTCTATTTAGAAGCACTCTTATACCCAATCTCTCATACGCATGCATATCATCTGGTCTCATACTCTATCCTCTAAATACACTTTATCCTCTCATGATCTCTGTTGTTGTTTCAGTCTATAAAACATAATCTAAAATGGGTTGATTTTATTCTGCTATCAATATTTATATATTTGTACAATTATGTTTTTTTTTCTAACATTTGTTTATGCATCATGTTTTAGATAAAGATTCATGGATTTTAAATCTTTCTTGGATGGTCAAGCCGAGGGCCTGCAGTACAAGAGTCAATACTCATTGAAACTCGTTTTGTCTAGTTATAACTTAGCTAAAAATGTATATAGATAATGTTATAATTTATTTGTTTGTATTAGGCTAGAGTTATTGATCCTTATTTGTAGGATTAGTCTTTCATTTCTAGTAACACCTTGTGATATGTAACCAAAAACTGAATAATGGAAACACATGAAGCGCGCGCACACTCACACTTTTAATTAGGATGTTCTTCTTTCAAATCAATAATTTTTAAGAGATGTTTTTATAAAAGTAAAATATTTTAAAAAGCAGTCAATACTTATAGCGAGGATAGGGAGTGTCTAACACATTCCCCTTATTCAACCTAGCAACGAACTCGATTTTTCTTGATTTCGTCTCGACCAAAGTTTAAAAGTCATTTTGGGTTTAAATAAAAAATGAAAAGGTGTCCTAACACACTTTCTTAGATTTGTTAAGTGGTGACTCGTTTTATAAAAAAAATGATTTTCAATCACTCCGTCACATTTATAAAAAAATCAGATTTGTGAAATATTTGTGAGAAACAAATAATTTTAAAGAAGCAATCAAATGAGACAATCTCTCATCTTATTTTCAAAAAATTTGCGGACGTGATAGTAGTGTACACAAATTTATAAGTTAGTCTTAAAATGAGTAAAAGGTACATTATAATTTTCAAAGAGATCGGTGATATTCTCTAACCTTGACATAGGAGTCTCTCATTACCTAAAATTTTTGTTAGAAAAAAATATATATAGAAAAAGAGTAAAAAGTCAATAGTTTGGACTTTGGATGGAATACATGACATCTTCCGAAAGGAAAGAGGGTAGATGAATAAACCCTGCATTCTCAATTGTTCGGGCGCTTCTGTACCAAATCAACAAATGGGCCCAAGCCCGACCCATCAAAAGCTCTATTGACAAAATGTTATTGCCAATTGTCAAGAATTATTGGACCGATAGGATTCCACAAACTATAAATGAATTAATTCTCTATTGCAGTGATATTGCTTTTTCAGTAGAATAATAATTCACATTTGGAATACACGTTAGTTGACTTTAATATCTATTCCGTGATAAAACTAGAGTTAATTTAAATATACTAAGTTATATAATAAGTGAATTCCATTTTTTTTTAACTTGTCGACAGTGTATCGGCAAAAAAATGTTCTAAATAATGGTCGACATAAAAATTTTCCCACAAATATGACGACTCTTGTCAATATTTCCTTCAAGTGATATATTTTAGTTACCGATTGGAAGTATAGAGTGCATTTGAAGGAAATAAGTTTTGAATATTGAAATGAGTAAAGAATTTCCTCACTTAAATAGTTAAATTTCTTTCATGGACTAAGTAAATTTAGTTGCATGACACAATGGTATGATGCATTTTTGCTAATACATCAGTCCTCCTGATCTACTACCTTCCTCCATATAATTATTGTTTGAGTCGTGATTACACATGTACGAGTGTGACGTGAGTATCGAGAGGAGAGGGCAATATGTGTATAGATTGGTTAGCCTCTAAAACTATAGAGAGCGAAATCAGTTTTTCTCATTTTGTTGAGTTGTACGAGGAACTCACCTATATTTTAGATGGATGTCTAGTTGGTAGATCAACGTCTAGTTTAGTTTCTTAGTTTCGTTTTTGTTTGGGCTTTTGCCTCCCTAAACTTTTCGTTTTAAAAAATACTTGAATCTGGCTAGAGAATAGAGGGGGGAAATAATCAAAATCAAAAGGTTTTCTTGTTTTTATATTTGTTTTTTACCGAATGATATTCTCTCTGTTCTTAATCCATTGATAATCTTAGAAAAAAATTATCGTCAAGTTGAATTAGGAACTGAGGGAGTATACCCCATGAATTTTCATGATTTCTCCGTTAAATTTTGATCGTTACGATTATGAGGAGTGTTTTTCATATCTTAAAGTATCCTATCCAACTTAATTTCATCCAGCTGTATTCATTTTAAGAAGGTACCATTAATTTAAAAAAAACAAATAAATGAAAAATAAAAGAGGCCAAGTTTTTTTTTTTAATCATCCCATTCTTTTTGTTCAGTTCTTTCTCTATATCGTTGTTGTGAAATTCATACAAAATAATTCATTTCCAGATCCTAATTGGAAATACAGATGATGTCCTAACTACCATACCACTAATACGGAAGTCAGAAGTTAGTTCCAGATTCTAGAGACAAACTACAAACAAGCAATTGCATATATTACTCTTTCTATTCATATTTACATATTTTTTTAGGGAGAAAATATATTTTTTTTATATGTCGTTTTTAAGTTTTAATGAAATATTAATTGTTTAATTTTCTATATTATCTTTACATTTAGTATTAATTTATTTAACTTTTATTATGTCCAATAAACTTTCAAAGAATAATATTAAATTTTTATAACTTTTCTAGTCAATTAAATATAAATTTAATACACTTTTTAATAAATTTATTTTTTTCTAAAACAACGAGTAAAAAATAACGAAGGAAGTACTAACAATTAATTAGTTTTCTCTCCGAATATATACACAGTACATGTCTCTATCTCACCTCCATTTAAAGTTTCAAGGTGCCCAAACCTAATCCAGATTCTAAAATTTATTTCTTACCCACCTAAACTATTTAATTATTTTAATTCTATTAAATAGCCACCAGTGGCAGATAGTTTCAATTTGTTGTTATAAAAGTTACTAAACAAATTAAGTTAATGTTTTTGGTACGTATATATAAAATTCAATTAATTCTAACAATAAATGATGTGGATCTGGAGAGATGACAGCCTCACTAGTGGCTGTGGTCAAATTAGTCCCTCCCTCCCTCATTCCGATTCTTTGGAATACTTGTTGCTTTCTATGAGATGACCTTCATTGATTTTTTCGGAAAAAGAGAAGTAAATATTATTTAAAATATATGTGGCAAATATGTACAGAAAAAATATAACGTTGTTTTAATCTTTCCTATTTACATGGGTTAATCTATTTTTAACACAAACAAGATTTTATCATTCCTATCGTTTTTATATACGACTTGGTCAGTTGAACGAGATTGTATACATTATATATTTAACAATTATATAGAAAAATTTGTAAATTAAATTTCTGCGGGAAATGTCAATTAATTGAAAGAAATTATAAACTAGATTTTAAATTGTTTCTATTAGAACGTACCCAAGGTTAAATTGTTTACTTTAATTATATTCAAATCAGAAAAGAAAAGAAATTCTGCATATGATTTTAAATTAAATCTCTGGAATTGTACTTGGACTTTAAATTATTTTTTCAAGTTGTATTTATATTAGGATAATCAAACGTACGTTTACTATATTATTATAAAATATAGTAGTAATTTATACTCTAATATATTGTAGTATATTGTGTAACCCCCGGTATAGAAGATACACAGTTGGTTGAATTGGTTAATTTGTTATTACAAAAAAAATGGTATTTTATTTGTTCCCAAAAAAAATTTGAGTTTCTAATGGATATTAAATTACATGTTTGATTGATAATTATATGTTTAAATAATAAGTTTTTTTTAATTAAATTTGTTATAATTGTTCAATTAATGTTAAGGTAAGAAGGTATTGATACATTTTTGAAAAATATATCTCATAACAATTTTTGTTTTAAATGTTGCTTTTTTTTTTAACAAATAAATCTTAATTTGAAATGTTGTTTTCCTTTCTTTTTTTTTTTAAAGGAGGAGGAATATTATTTGGTCTAACAGAATCTCTTTACTCTATTCTGTTTGGTGCCAATATGTGTTATGGCTTTTCTTGTGAGTATTTGTTTCTGAATATTATCTGAATATTATATATGTTGCCATATCGTCATCTCCAAGTGGATTGTAGTCACTGAGACAAAATCTCGTGGTTTTGAGTTTCACAGGCAGTCGTCGTCACCCTCAACAATTGGTTACTGGCTGTTAGTACGTAGTCCAACCTAATGTAACCAATCATACATACATACATATATATATATATATATATATATATAAATGTTAACATATATGCCTCTTATATTCGCATTAAAAAGTAAAAATGCACACACATTTTTCTAAATTTTTTATTAAATTCAACCTTACGGATCAAAAATAAGAAAGTGAAAGTGTTTAAATTTTCATGTGTTTTTGTAATGTGTAATATCATTATTATAAATATGCAAAAATAAAATACATCCGACCATTGTGTTTTGCGTGTGTATAATATAATTAAATAAATAATTAAAGAGGATACGAAGTATATTTTAGATTTGCTTAAAGCATTACACCTAAAGTATCAAGTTTGGAATACCAAGTTTATTACTCCCAAAAGAATATATATACATACCCTTGTAACCAAGTTATCAAACTCAGTATAGACTCTTTCCTATTAAGATTCTACATTAACTCATACACCTTCAGTTTTTTGTTCACATATAATATTAATTAATAAAATATAATTAATATTTATCAAATTATTATTATTAATATATTTTGAACATATTATTCAAAAATCTCCTCCTATATTCTAAATATATAACAATAATAACAACCATACATGAACACACGATATCAAAGTATCATGAAGTCAAATTCAAATAAAATTATCTATACATGTCTAAATCAAACCAAATCAGGTTTTGAAACAAAAACAAATTCAACAAATGAATAAGTCAACACGTAGAAAAATAATATCCGAATAAAATAAACAGAATAATGATAAGACTCGGAGATTCAGTTACGTCAACAGATTCTACTCGTTTAGTAGATCATCTTCCTCCATTGAGAAATCCACTTGATCTCCTCCAGTTCCATCATTTCCTGCAGTTGACAATTTAACACAAAGAATTTCACATGAAACACTTCTCAAAATGAATTCTGATCCGTTTTGTCAATTAGGATAAGTATCTAGTTCAACAAAATGAACATGGTACAAATCAAAAAGATGATGCAAGTATTAGTTCAAATAAATGAAACATAGTACCACAACAAAAACAGTTTAATGTAAAGGTATCTAGTTCAATACTAAAGAACTTAGTACCAATCACATAATAAGACTATTAAGTATCACCAACAAATTTTCAACACATAGAACTTGTTTCATTATGATTTTTCTCATTTAAAGATAAGAACCACACGTCTTATTTTGAAATATTATAATTTCATACCTAACATGATTTTAGTATGATGTATCATCAAAATTAAAACGACACAACAAGTCATGACAAGCTTATCATCAAATTTGGAATGATATAAAGAAATCACAATATCAAGACATATCAAATAACATGCTTATATAAATTGAAATTACAACTATAAATTATCTCTCATTAGACTTGTTTCCATAGTTCTTAATCACATCTGAATCACAATATTATAAACACAGTCCCTCGATAATCCCTTTGTAAGAGCATCCGCTACATTGTTACTAGATCTCATATCAACAACAGTGATGATCTCATTATCAATGAGATAATATAATCTAACTTGTTGAAGCCTCAGCATCATCCTTTTAGGATTAAAAAGAGTGTTCGTTACAATTTTTTGTGCAACCTGATTATCACAAAATATCAACAAAGAATTGACTTTTAACCTTTTCATTAGAATATTTGTTAACAAATCCTTCATCCATTTTACTTCATCTGCAGTTAAAGCTAATGCATAAAGTTTTGTCTCCATAGATGACAAACCAATATTAGTTTGTCTCTTAGATTTTTAAGCAACTATTGCACCACCTAGTGTAAACAAATAACCATCGGTAAATCTAGCATTACCCACATCTGGGCACCAAAAGACATCAAAAAAAGCTTCCAACGTAGGAGGATAACCTTTATAACACAATGCATAATCGTGAGTACCCTTAAGGTATCTCATCAATATATCCAAAGCATTTCACTATTCAATTCCAAGATTACAAGTGTATCTGCTTAGCATGCTAACAACAAAAGTTATGTTAGGCCTAGTGCAAGTCATCGCATATATGAGACTACTGGCTAATTGAGAATACTCCAATTGTCTAACAGTCTTGCCCTCATTAGGTTTTAACCGTTTATTACAATCAAAAGGTGTCTCAATCACTTCACACTCATTGTATCCCCATTTACTTAGCAAATTTTCAATATAGTGAGATTGACTAAGGTAAATACCTTACCTACTAAAACTTACTCTAATGCCTAAGATATTGTCAACAACACCAAGATCTTTCATGTCAAACTCTTTTGACAAGGTAACTTTAACATCATTCACTACAATGTCATATGTTCTTAAGATCAACATATCATCGACATACAAGTAAATAATCACAACCTTATTTGACATATAACATAAATAAAGACACTTATCACAATCGCTAGCAACAAATCCTACGCACTTTACCGTTATGTCAAACTTTTCATACCATAATTTAGGTGCTTGTTTTAGTCCGTACAAGGATTTAATAAGTTTACAAACTTTACTTTCAAATCCTTCCATTACAAACCCCTCAAATTGTTCCATATATATCTCAATCTATAATGCAACGTAAGATCAAGTATTCTAGAGGAAACATGATTAATCATGTCATTTGCTAAACTCCACCTAAACATGTTATCAATAGGATATGCACATCCAAAATAATAAGAGTTAACAGATAAAATTACTCTACCACTAACAAAAGTTATAGACATGTCAGCATCACATAACATACTAATAAAAATTAAATTCTTAGTTAATGCAGACACAAACTTAACATCTTTCAAATTTAAACACTTATATGATAAAAGAGTCAAGTTAGTAGTCTCATTATATAGGACATCTACTCATATATGTGATATGTATGTATGTATCTCTTTAGGTATATATGCAGTCCCCCACACACTTTCTTGTTTCCTTAATTTCCTGTATTTTATATTGATATAAGTTAGAGGCTCCAAATTAACAAGCAAACATCTCCTGGCTGCTGATGACTTGCAGCAATTGAGATGTTCATCAGTCCTCACCCACAAAATATCATCCCATTTAATGTTACTACTTGTACTA
This sequence comes from Centella asiatica, assembly GCA_014636745.2. Taxonomy (NCBI): domain Eukaryota; kingdom Viridiplantae; phylum Streptophyta; class Magnoliopsida; order Apiales; family Apiaceae; genus Centella; species Centella asiatica. The sequence continues at coordinate 52,372,425 of CM025780.1, forward strand.
CTAATTCCCTTTCCTAGCTAGCACAATGTGTTACATATTTTTGACATTTATTCTTGCCTACAAAACATAATATCATCCCAACCTAGTTATCGGATAATTTCAGCTGTTAATCGAATTTCAATTTGGGTAGAAGAATTTATTTTCTTTCTTATATTTTTCCAAGAGATTTTATTTAATGAAAATTTTGGATTTTAAGAGAATGATATTTTATGCCTAACATATATAATTACAAGGTGCTGAGATTGAGATTAATTTACGTCAATGCCAAAATAGATATAAGAAAATTAATAATGGATTAAGATAATTAATTAAACAAACTGGATTTCAGACAATTTCTATAACAATCAAACATTAATTTAGATAAAATGACAAACATCGCCGTACGTAACAATGTTAATTTCACCACTCAATAAAATTTCAATTTGTTGGTTTTAAGTGGGGTGAAGAAAATGTTTATTTATGCACGTGGTTCATGCACATATAATTTTCAATTTGGCAGAATGTTGAAGAAGTTTACTTAGTTACGCAATCTAATTGGCTCATGGTTTTATTTATTTATTTGTGCAATTAATCAAGTTTACCCAAACATTCGAGGAACAAATAAATCTTCCAAATCACCAAGAAAAAGCTTACGCGTGGCATTTGATTTCACCATATGATGAAGTAATTATTTGAGGAATAAATAAATTAATAGAGTAATATTCCAAAGCATCTACAATTGTTCGCTTCCATAGTTCTATCCATAATAGTTTACTACCACTCCTTCCTTCCATCTACTATAACTTAATGATTATAATTGAGATGATATAATAAAAGAATTATAAAAAAAAAATTTATTGATATTGTCAGTTGAGATTTTATCCTTTTTAGTAGAGTTTTTTTTATTTTGTAAAGTATTCATTTTCTTTTAATATGAAGTTAGTTAAAACTAAGATTTTTCGGTTTTTTTTTAAAGTTTACTCTCTCTTTTTTCTTCCCTTATGTTATATCATATCTGAAATTTTAATAAAAGATACAATAAAGAAAAACACTGTTCATTTCATCTCAAAATATATAAGAAAGAATTGTGAAGAAAATAACTATATTTTCTCTCTAATTTCTTTTAAAATAACTTAATTTTTTCCTTTTCTTTTTATTCGTTAATAAAATCAAAGACGTACCTCTCTCTTATAATAACTCATGTTTTAAATTGTAAACTTATTTTATTGATATGGAGTATAATTGATATAATATTTGATGTGAGTAATTTATTTGTAATAATATATTTAATTAACAACAAAATGAAATATTAGAAATTATGATTAGTATGCATATTCTACGATGAGGAGATTGACAATGAGATAACGCACATTTTCTCATATCATATACTTATTTTCGTCCTATAAAAATTGCACCAAATACTATTAGATGTCCTAAATATTTGCAATATATATATAAATTATTTGTGTTCATATTATTTGTCTAAATTGTCATAACTATCCTTCCCATCGATTTTGGCCCACTACTTTCATTCATTTTAAAAACCATTTACTTCAAATATTACAAAATACAAGATAGTTTTGATTTTTAGTTAAATTCAATATGACTTATCCACGATATAAAATTCCACGAGGTTTATATATATTTCAAGATAGTAAAACTTGCCTTTAGTTATACTTTATTAATATTCCACATTTATCAAAATGAAAGTATTCTAAATAATTTTGAATTTTTGTACTAAAAAGTAAGTTAATTTAATTTTAAACTTTAACCAACAAAAATTAATTTATGTGGTAAGATTCAAAGAACATTGACATTAAATTGAGAGTCTAAATTATTATCATTTGTCCTTCTTGTTGGATAAATACCACACTAAATCCTAAAACAAGCCGATGTCTTGTCCTGAGCGGCTAAGCTTGAACGGGAAGGTCTCCCATCAAACTAAAGTCCTAAACTTTTTGTTACCAAAAAAATAAAATTATATATATATATATATATATATATATATATATATATATATATCAAATTTCAAATATATACACATAATTATCTGCTACTTTACACATTTTTAAACTTACTTTAGTTCAATACATTAATTTCGGATCAACTTTGTTGTAACTTCAACAACCTTTTAGGGAATCTTCTAAATCCAATAATTACTAATAAATATGGAAAATCTAATGTCATAAATTGTCTATAATAGATAAAGTAAGATATTAGAAATTTTTACTATTTATCTTCATTTCAAATTTTAATATATTATGTAGTGTAATTTTAAAAATCATCCATATAAACATTTTTTGGGAAATAAAGGGAGTATTCATTGGCACCTAATTTTTGTTATAAACAAGATATCTTAGTCACACACAAATACTAGCATGTAGCACAATTAAACTTGTCAAACACTACAGCAACTTAATTCAATATTATCGCAACAATATATTAATTGTAATTATTATTTCAAAACTCACCTATTTTAAGACAAGAATAATATTTTATAGAAATATTTATTGAAATTAGCTCATGTGTTATCTAGCAAAATTAAAAAAAAAAAACAATTATACATGTATGGGCAATGGCATATAAAGTGACATATAAGATATACATACGATGGAGACAACAGCGGCCGATACATAAAATTAGCAGCTACCTATACATATACCATTAGCATCTTCTCTCCCGATTCTAGGCATCTTATATAAAGATCCTTTCTTCTCAAATCTCATCCAACGGCTCACATTTCATCTTACCTTCTCTCTCTTCTCCCCATAAATAAAACCCAAAACCCGCACCATTTTCATTCATCCCCAAACCCAAACAAAGATACAAACAGCATTTTCAGAAACAAATAGAGAGAAAGAAGATGAATGCCATGGAATCTCCGCTCGAAGCTCTTGCTTTCAGCCACTTGAGTGCCGATGCTTTGACGGTGATCGTCAACAATTTGTGGACGTTGATCGCCGTTTTGTCTGCCGGCGCTATTAGTTTGCTCTTGCGGTCGAAATTGCCGGCGCTCCCTGGTTCTCCGAGATCCGGCCAGGTTAGTAGTTTCTCCAGCCTTAATTCATCGAAAATCGTGTCACCGCCAGCGTCGCCACCGGCTGAATTGGCGGCGGTTGAACCGGATTCACCTCTGATCGACGAAATGAAGGCTGTAAAGAGGACGATGACCGCGGCTCCGGCGGCTTGTGCGGCGGAGAGTGGTGACCGAGTTACGAGGGGGAAATTTACGGTGTATTATTACGAGGATTGTGAAAACTTCTGTAATGACGAAGATTTTGAGGAAGAGTATAACGTTGACGGTGACGTTAACGGCGGCGGCGTGGCGGAGTTGAGCTTGGTGAAGTTGTGGGATGATGTGGGGAAAAATGAGGAAATGGGGTGGTATCGTTATCAGGACTTGACGGTGTTTAACGGCAACATTGTGAGATTATGGGATGATCAAAAGAAAATGGCCACCTTAATTTATTAAATTAATTAATAATTAGTGGTGATTTTTTCTTTACTATTACTAGTAATAGTAGTAAGAAATTATGAGAGTATAATATCTCATTTTGCTCAACCTAATTGTATATATATTGAATTTTTATCATTTATTTTTATTTTTTGTTCTACTGAAATTGGAAAAAGAGAGTTGAACACTGCACATCGACCGCTCGACCAACTCATCTATGTATATATTGATTCTTGTAATACCAGCAATACATTTTTGCTGGTATAAATAACAAAGCAAAAAAAAAGAAGAAGATTTGCTTATTTTTTATCTTCTTATATGCCCGAAATGTGATTTAACAAGTGTTTAGTTGGCAGTGACAGAAGTTGAGATAAGAATATATCCCTAGAAATTAATTTAATTGTAATTTAAAAAATTACATATTTACTATATTTATCCATGTTTCAACTATTTATATTAAGTTTATATTATTATATTTTTTAAGATTATTATATATAATATTACTATCTATAAAAAAATTACATTATACATAATAACATAATGTATCATATAGTAATATTAATATGATAATAATATCTCAAATAATAACATTAAAATATTAACATAAAAATAAATCGAACGAAAAGAGAAGAAACATACTTATTTTCTTTTCATGTCCATTGGTTTATTTAATGTTATTAAACTTCAACGTTCATCGGGCCATCAGTTAGAGGAGAAGTACAGCGAAATATAGTCACAAGATATACTTAGAACCTAAAATATCAATACTCATGACCTACGTTTTGTATGTCATTAATTGACTTACCCTATTTATATTTAAATTTTTAAGTTACAAAAGTAATGTTGAGTTATACGATTTTACTCGCTATTGGTTTGACTCTATGATTGCAATTCTATTTCTATATTACTAAAATTAGATAAGAGATGTAGTATAATTTTACTCCGCATAATTTAAGATTGAGAAAAACTTTTACTTTAAATAACTTTGAGTGAAATATACTGAGGTATACAAAAATTATTCTTAAATGAAAGTTTTGATTTCATTTCTATGTTTTCATTTTTTTTAAAGAAGTTATGATTTGTAATTCGTAATTATAGGCGTTAGTTGATAATTTGTAATTATAGGCGTTAGTATCTTTCTCATTTGATATTTCTATTCATTTTTGTTATGTGAATTAGCAGGGTTTCATTCCCTATCTGTTTTGCTTCTTCGAAAAGTTGATTTGTAATACCACCGCTATTACTTTATCTTAATAATATTTTCGTTTATGTTGCCAAAAAAGGAAAAAAAAAACACAATTTTGTGTAAAGTTCTAAGATTTATACACTTTTGAAACAAATAGATGAAGTCGAACAGGAACACAAAACCCTTACAAGTTCAAACACTCATTACTAAATATAGATTATTTATAGTATTATCATGTGCACCAAGTTGGTAATAAAATTTTATAATAATTATCTTCAGAATTAAATTTTGTATTCAACATTGTAATATATTTCTTTTTTGATTATTGTTGTATAAATTATTTAATAAAAAATTCATTGAAAACTGAATAAAATATGTGTCCGTGTTGTGCACAGTAATACAGTTAGTATCAAAATTTAATTATAGGGGATGCAATTTGTTTGGATGGATGTACAACACTACAAGTACTACACGAGTGATTTTGAAATGTATTTTGTCAAATAAATCTCAGCTAATGGTTAGTTTTTTGTATGCTTGTAGTTCATATTTCAAGCAAAAATGTTATGCACCCCAAAAATGATGCACATAATAAGCCAATAAATATATGAAAATTTTAAAATATCTTTTATCAAAAGTTACCTCATATATGTATGGTTGGATAGGAAATTAAAATTACAAAAAAAATGTAAACACTTCTATATTTATTCTATGAATATAACAATGCACTATTTTAATTTTCAAGTGGTACAAGTTAAATTGAGACACATCATAGACTCGTGTATATAAATTGGGATTGAGATTGAGAAGAACCGAGTTGTATCATATGAGATTGATAATTTGATTGCACGGCTAAAACTGTTAACTTTAGAGTGTTTGGTGATGGATTAGGACAATAGGTTGATTGAGCTTTCAATATTCTTTGGCTTTTCTCTACTTCATGGTTTTGTGGTCACCGTGGCGTGGGTGGGGTGGGGTGGGGTGGTGCGTGTGGGGTGAGGGGGTAAGGATGTAGTTGGGGCTAAATTAGGTGATGTGAATTTCGATTGTCTTCCGGTTCATGGTTTGGTGGTCATTACTCATTAGTCGGACCCAAGAAGGGTCTGGTGGGCTTTACATGCATCTAAACTCTGTGGTAGTTGAGTAAAGGGAGCTCATAATTTTAATTTTTTTATACGGAGTATAAAATTTGGGATTTTTAGATTTAAACTTTATAAATCCTAGGTCAATTTGCAATACTTTTTTCATGTCTCATTTATTTGTAACATTATTTTTTTATAAAAATTTTAATTATCTAATTTATTCAAATTATCACTTTATTTTTAATTCTTCTACTTTTCCAATAGCTTAACTCATTTTAAATTAATTCATTCTCTATCCCTCCTTTTTAGGATGATATAGACATATTAATCAAAATTTTATTTTCTCCTTAATCATTGCACAAATTTAATCAAAATGTTGCAAATGATTTGGAACAAATAAAATATATAATATTGCATGAAAGATTTACATGCGAAAATATCAAATTTTTATATTGAAAGATAAGTTCTATCGACAAAATTATCTATTGTTGTTAATTAAAAGTTAATATTTTTGTTCAAATTTTCTAAACTGCTCTCGTGCAAGTGAAACGTGATTTTTATTTTTTCCTTTAAGTTCTATAGATAGGGGTAGGCAGTTTGTCCAGTGCCGTCCCTATGTACACGTCGTACGCTTAGGGGGCAAAAATGCACAATTTGTTCGGATCATTAAAAACATTTGTTTATTTATCTGAAAAAAATGGAAGGAAAAGAAAATGTTCATAGCTTTCAAAATCTAAGAAACATGTTAGCAGTAATTAGTGTTGTGTTTAGGTATGTAGATCTCATTTGCTTTTTAACTTAAAATTTTACACTATTCAAAATTTAAATTTTTAAAATTTAAATCAAAACGGACATAATTCTAACGTATAGTACTATGATTTAACGACTCTTGATGTTCTTTGGGATGTTTATTTTAAAAACAGGATGTATTAAATCGACAGATATAATGGATAATAATGAGAATGACATAGTTGCTGAATATATAGAATAATTGGAATTATATGGAGGACAAAGGCAACGTGTTGGAAGTCTCTGTGGTGTTAATAAGGAGGATGAGAGATCTACGATTAAAGCTAAGGTTGCATTTGGTTACATGTAATGAAATACAATGAGTGAGTGGATAAAAAGAAAATTATGATAGAAGATAAAATTAACAAAAATTTTGAGCAGAGTATAAGAATTAAAAAATTATAGATTATGTGTAAAATTTTGGTCGTGATGAAATAGACAACCTTTATCTTGAAAAGTGGATTTAAAAATACACATGATTTTGTGGAAAGAAAATAAAGTAAAAAATAAACTTTACACATAAATAAATTAACAAATAATGTAAAATTTATTTCATTCTCATGTTATTATATGCCATCAAACCAAGTATAACATAAATGTTGAAGAATTTCTACCATGGACTGATGTATATGTATGGTGTTAAAAGTGGATGATTCCTCTCTGAATCATTGAAAGGAAGTTTGTCTTTTGTTTTTGTTAAGTTTTGTTTAATGTTGAAATATTTTTTATTTTCTTTATGGAATTTGTATGTAAATATTTTAATAAAAGACGTCTTAGTAAAGAATAGTCTATTAACGAAAAATGACAAATATTGATGTATTGTCATGTATTAACGCATTTTGAATTGAAGATTGCACAAGTTTGTAAAGAAAATATACAAATGTACTACTCTTATTTTATTTAAGGTATACTATTGGGTTTATATTAGATCGATCTACCAACTGTGCTGCTTTTTATTATCATCACAAGCCTTTTTTTCAACAAAAAAAAAAAAAAAAAGATAAAAAACAACTAATAAATTGCCTAGTATTCCTCATGAACAATTTATCTTTTTGTTTACACCAGGGGCATTAGCCTCATGACAAAAAATTAATTCTATATGAATGAGGAAAAGACACACCTAAAACATCATCACGAAATAAATCATCTAATTGACTAAAAGATTGAGAAGAAGAGAATAATTGATTTCACCATGGATATTTTTATTTTTACTTTTTGTTTGTTATAACTTTATCAGCAATCCAATTTGCATAGGCATTTCCAACACAACATCACTGAGTATACTCCAATCCATGCCGACTTTGAAAACCAAGAAAATGATTTTAATGGGGTAGCTTTTGAATTAGGGCTTTATAAATGTGAAATGTGATTGAAGCATTTTATTCTAATTAGTCACTTTCCACGCCTCGGTATAAATTTTTATAAGTACATATCTGCCCTTAAAGGAAAATTTAAAATGAAGAAAATTAGTTAAAATAATGAATGATTTTCTTGCCCTTCTAGATTGGATAATTTTGAAAGTACTTCTTTGACGGATCTAGAAAAAAGAGACAAATTTTATTTTATAATTTATACTATTTTTTTTCGTTCCAAAATTAAAGATATTTATTAATTTTTTAAATCAAACGACGACATACTAATTTTTAAATTTATGCTAATTTAGTTGATCTCTGATGATACAATTATTATGTTCTTCGTTCACATTATAATTTTTGTTTATATTTTTTATAAATTACATTAATTTAATATATCGTGATTTTACTAAACAATTTAAAAAGTATATTTTTTCATGAATGAATGAATGGAGTAATCTTTTGAACTATGTATCACTAGATAATTCTTCTAATGTTGTACAACAGTTACTCTAACTCTCACCACACATATAACGTACAAGTTCATATATGTACGTATACTATTTTTTACCTCCTACGTGGATACTCCATTCCCATTATAAATTCTCTCATTTTCTTGATCACATTTTTTCATTTCCCACTAATTTTCTTTTATCAGTTGCATTTCTATTTTCACGTCAAATGCAATATAATAGACTTAATATATTTGTAGATTATTTAATATATATATTGTGGTATTTTATGAATTGAACTTGCATATATCGTGATATGATGTCTTTAAAAGGTCAAAATATCACAAAATATAATTTATTTTTTTAAGGGGGGGGAGGAGTACTATTTTGATACGAAAACAATCACTCATAAAGTTCGTACACCTTTAAATCATAGCATGTGAGGATGGTTTTAATTTCTGTCTTGGAGGTTGGTTCATTATTGGAGTGACAATTTCTTGGTGGGAAGCAAATCACTTTGTCAAAAGTTTCTGGAAATTTAGAAGAGGGCTACCTCATACTCATTCATATATTCCAGATCAATCATGGTACATTATTTGAACGCCTTCCATCTAACATATACAGCTCCTACTTATTGTGTTATATATATAGAAATATAAATTGTGGGGACTGGCCCATAAATATCACAAGCATTGTTTATTTTACTCATTCGTTAAGAATTGCTTTACCCTTTGCTTTATCTAGAGTACCCTCTATGTAAGAAGGCTAATAGCGTAATATATAGTCCAATTAGGGGTTAGTATTCTGGATCGCGGTGACGAATTAACTTACTTTTTTTTTGGTTGGGCAAATGCAAAATATTATAACTGAAAAAACATTTATCCAAAAGGACTGGATAAAGATTAACAATGCAAAAACTGAAACGTGAGAGCAAGAAGCACACCAAAAAAGAACACAAAACTGAAAACCAACAACATTCAACAAGTTAGAACCTAAAGTACTACAAAAAACTTGCTAAAAAGAACACAAACTTGAAAACAAAACTCATGAAAAATCTAATGGAGATTTGAACCACTGCTTGTCACCACGCCAACATCCACTCTCAGTAGCCACTGAAACTTGTTAATCGCTCAAGCAAAAAATTAAAAAGCCAACTGAATTGATTGAAAAACTCTTGAAGCAAAACTTAATAAAAAAAAAAAAACCTTTTTGATTCAAAAACAAGTGATGAAGTTAACCCACGATCAAATTAAGGATAGGATAGACTCAATTTCATATGTTGATAGGAAGATTAATTGCAGCAAATATCGGTTGGACCATGAAAATGCCCAAATAATAAGCAAAAGAACAAGGGGGCCAAAAAAAAAAAGGGAAAACACCTGCAACATTTTGAGTATTCCATTTTTGGCACACTATTGTACTAGTAACATTATATTAATTGACCTTGTCATAATATTTTTAGGATTATTATATTAGTTGAGTCATTATTTTATATCGTTCCGTGAATTTCATCGATTATTCATATGAAAATAGTCGAAATATTTATAAAAAATAAATTATATTTTTCATACACTTGAAGACATGTTAAAATCATTAATTCCTTATAAAATTATATACTCCCTCCACCTATTTTTATTTGTAATTTAATTTTTTTGCACATCATTTTAGATGAATTTTTATATATGTTAAATTTTTTATCCTCATTTAAAATAATTTCATTTATTAATATTTAAAAAATTAAATAAAATATTTAACACAAATAAAAATGGAGAGAGTATGTGTGTGTGGGTGCATATATATTAAATTGGATAATAAGTCACTAAAACATGGGATTAAAAATTTAAAACCAATTAATTTGAAGACCCAATTTATACTCTTATATATAGAAACCCGAGTGCGTCCTCTATCAGTTGTAGACAGTCACCACTTGCCACCAACAACATAAAATACTAATTATACCATGGCCACTCTGCCTCTCCTCCTCATCTCTCTTTCCCTCTCAGCCGTTCTCCTCCACTTTGCTACCGCCGCCACCGGCGGCGGACACATCCCTCAAGATCTTGTCCACTCATCCTGCCTCAATGCCAGCTACCCCAAAATATGCCTCCGAACCCTCTCAGCCTACGCGCCACCCGCCACCACCCCACGCGACCTCGCTCAGGCCGCCGTGAAAGTGAGCCTCAAGCGCGCCAAAAAGGCCTCCGCATTCCTATCTGACCTCACCACTATCGGAACTAACAACAAGAGAGGGCAAAGCGCACTGAGTGACTGCCTCGATCAATTATCTGACTCGGTGGACGAACTCAGTAAGACGCTGTCGGAGCTGAAGCATCTCCGGCGAGGGACCGAATTCCGGTGGCAGATGAGCAATGCGGAGACGTGGGTGAGCGCGGCGTTGACGGATGAGGACACGTGTATCGACGGATTTCAAGAGATGGAAATTGAATTAAAATGTGATGTAAAGAAAAAGATTACGAATTTGGGTAGAGTTACTAGTAATGCGCTTTACCTCATCAATCTATTAGACAATAAGTCTCGCCGGAATTATGTGGGTTTGCCGGAATAATATCGTGACGGCGGTTGGTTTTTGATTATGACAAGATTATGAATTTATGATATAGTTCTGTAGGTGTGCATAATCTTTCCACTTCTAGTTAGCTATGCTTCTTTGTTCATTCCGCGTGTTTTTCATTTAATCTTATTCCACATTTATTTTATAATTTGTAGGAGCGAGCTTTATTATTAGAGGTGTTTTAAAAAGCGGCTTAGGTTAGGTGGCCGCGTAGATGGTTGCAGTACTCAAAACACAAAAAATTATATTAAGTGTTCAATTATGTATTGAATTGGTTAGATAAAGTAAACATTTTTATGTGGGTTAGGCAGTCCAATCATTATTTTTTTCTTTATAATCATTTGAAATAAAAATAAAGTACATTTTTTTCAAATCAGATAACTAAAAGAGGTTATAATAATTGTTTTTGTTATACTTAATATGAATTGAGTGACGTAATAAACGTTTCTTTTGTTACATTAATATATTTATAATGTTGTTTTCAACTTTCTTAATTATATGATTTTCTTCTATTACATCAAGATATTAACTTACTTTACATCATTGGATCAATAATCAGATGGTTGGAAAAAATAAATTTCTTATACTACCACTTTTAGAGGCACTCACGCCACTAATAGTTGCGTCTATGAAAAAAAAAGTGATCCACGTCAATAATTGTGGTATTTATTTTTTTAAAAAAATAGGTAAAAAAATATATTTTCCAATAACCGCCACTATTAGTCAGTATTATAGTCTTTTTAGATTTCAGAAAACTCCATCTTCTCACCTCTTCTTACTTTGCTTCGTTTAACAACAAAGTTTCAGTGATTAAAACCATCAGGAGATGACAAAAGCAGGGTATGGCAATGACAAGCCAAACTCATCAGGGGAACACGTCAGGGTATGACAGTGACATGCCAACCTGTCAGGAGAATACATCAAGGTATGACAGTGTCAAGCTAACCCGTCAGGGGAATGCTCAGCACGACATTAGTGTATGCTTTGAGTCTTAACGTCAGGAGATCAAGAAGCACTTTGATAACTCAAGTGAAGTTTGAAGTACTAATCGAGTCTTAGACATGACTTGTCATTAGGGGATTCAGAAGTACTGATTAAGTTCACATTAGAGCTTGTCGTCAGTGGACAGTTATGACTGCATACACTCGTCATCAGGTTCTACACGCAAATCAATGAATCTTGTTACAGAATCAAGAGATATAAACTGGAAAGATATTTCTTGAAGTTTGGTGGTCCAATGTCAACTCTCGATCATTAAATGCTCGCAGATCAAGGGAAGAAAAAGAAGCAACAAAAGTAGTAGTAGTCTGATACATCATTCCAGAAGGACATCGATGTGACATATATGCGGCTAAGTTGAAAATAGCAGCACGTCTAGGCACGTGGGTTCAACTACTAATCTTCTATATATGGTAAAAGAGTTCTCATTACACAAGTATCAATCCAACGGATTAACCAATATAAAGAAGCACACAAAAACACTAGAAAAGCTTTAATACATTATTGTGAGAAAATATTCAAAGAAGTGTTGTAGCTAGTGAGTGTGAAAGATAAGCTGTAACTTGTTACAGAATTTGTAACTGATTAATCACATTTATGATTAACCAGATTTTCAGAAAAACTCAAGTTTTAATATAACTATTTTTAACTTAAATGCTTGTGTGTTCATTTCAAAGTCAATATAGTTTTTCTGATAGTATAACTATTTCCATCAGTGTTTAACAAGTGCTTAAAGATCGAAAAGATTTGAGTGTTTGCATTCATCCTTTTCTACAAACACTTGAGTCTATTTTATTCTAACAAAGACCATTTAATTTGAAAAGACAAAATCAAAAGAAAAGGCTTATTTTTTGAAGAGGCCCCATTTATTTTGAGTTTGTTTTTTGCGAAACTGCCCCTTGATCGACCAAATATTCCCGTGAAAACTGACGAGAGGCAATTTGCTACTCCCTCCGTTTGATGGTCTTTTTAGAGGTGACTTTTAATTGTCTTACATTTATTTTTTAATTTACTCATCAATAATTACAATATAATTTTTTTGAGATGTGTAATTATAGAGGAGTAGTAATGGAATAAACAATAACAAGTACTTCAATACTCTCCTTCTATGTGAAAAAAAAAAAACTGTCATTAATAAACAAATGGAGTATTTTACAAAGAACTCCATGCCGGGGAGAATCATTAATTTCAACACGAGAAGGTGGAGTATTATTAGATAATTATTCAATAAGATCAAGCGACAATAAATTTATTGCAGTAGTAATGTATTAGAGAGCACCGTCAATAAATACAGTTAAAATTTTATAATAGAATGATCTTTAAATTGATTCAAATGATCATAATATTTATTATGGTATTGTTATTCATTTAGTCCAAATTTAATTCTCACATTTTATACTTTTTTAGTCAAGTTGACGAATTTAAAATTAGAATGTCACTATTTATTAGATAAAGATACATAACTATTCTCGTAGAAGAATATATTGAATATACCATCAAAATTAATTTTTATAATTTTTAAATATATAATACATTTATCAAATTAAAAAATTGATTAATTTTACTTTTTAAAATCAAAACATAACAAATAAATCTGAACTAAGATAATATAATATAGTTGTCATAATGTCTAATAATTTTTAAGAAAATTTTTGTTGGTGTTCAAAAATATTCGGTTATCCTTTTTCTTCTAATAATATACTCGATCTACATACAATAATATTTTAAAAATACTTGATATACATGTTTTGAAGTGTGTCTGCAATATTTATACTTATGTATGAGAGCCATATTCTATTTTTACCTATAAGTCAAGGTGATTAAATGTGATTATTGATAAAATATTTACCGAAATCTCGTATCCTATAAAATTTATATAAATTGCATTTAAAATAGTTGTACTATACTTAAAATATTTTAAATTATTTTATTTCTTATCTCATAAGGTTTAAATGATACAATTATTAGAGGACATTAGTTATAAATAAAAATAAAAAAGCTATTAATTAATTTTTGAAAAGATAATGACATATTTATAGACATATTTTTTTCTAAGATAATTATTTATTTGTTGGAAAAGAGAGAGTATTGTTAGCACACTCAACGCAGTTAAGCTTTGAAACATTACAGCCGTCAATATTCGTTAATAATTAACACTAAGAAAACCCTGTAAAGCCCCAAATCTAAAACCCTAGTATTAGCCTCGCCTCTCTTGCCTCTGTCCTCACACGCACAGAGCGAACATGGAGGACTTGGAATCGCCGGAATCTCCATTTCATACAGACGAATCAGAGGATTTCTGCAATTCAATCCTCTCCCGATTCGGCGGCTCCGATCAAGAGCACCACCAGCACCTATGCGCCGTCATCGGAGCCATGTCTCAAGGTCTCAAAGACCAAAACCAACCCCTCACACCCCTAGCCTACTTCGGCGCCAGCTGCTCTTCTATCGACCGCATCTCCGGCGAAGCCGAACCCTCCGGTCACGTCATCAATTCTCTCATCACCATTCTCTCCATACTTCTTCCCCGACTCCCCAATCCTGTTTTGAAGAAGAAATTTGAATATGTTTCGGAATTGGTGGTTAGGGTTCTTCGTTGCCAATCTGTAAACCCTGGTGGGGCGGCGTCTGGTCTGAAATGTTTATCGCATTTGCTGATCATTAGAGGTAGTGTCAGCTGGGCAGATGTATCTCGGCTCTATGGACTACTTATTAACCATGCCACTGATGACCGTCCTAAGGTCAGTTTGGTTTGTTGCTTTTTTTTTTTGTTCTTTTTGATTAATTCTGTTTCTACTTGATGTTAGTAGTTAATTAAGTTATATGAACTCGGAAGGACTGTCATGTCAGATACGGGTAACGAAGAATCTGACACCGGTAATCTTCAATTTTATTACGTTTAAAAAAAAACGAGTGTTGGCATTTCAAGGCAAAACGCGACCATGTAACACATATAGTATGTGGTTCAATCTCGAGCTCAAGTCTTTATATTTATGCATTGTCTGCTGTGCAAATTGGATTCGCCACTGCCTCTATGAGTTGTTTATTATTATTGATAGTGTGTTAATAAAGTGACAATTATATTAGCACCGGCTGTAAGGATTCCTAATTTTTGTTGTTCAAAAATCTAGTATTAAGGTTGACAGGTTGTACATTCTATATTGTCACCAATAATCCATGCTCCGACAATGACCTTGGTATCTCTTCCTTGTATAATAATATCAAATTGCTGTTGCAGTAATTAAATTCCAATGTAGGTTGGAGCTGTTTATTATTATTAATTATTAGTGTATATGGGTAACAGTAATACTAATACTAATTGTACCAACATGTCTAGAAGTTTTGGGCGAGACTGTGATGGGCGTATATTATCCAAGATGGTTGTATGATCCGTCTCCTAACTCAGTGATTTGTGTACCTTCTTTTGAATATGACTGTAGAGTCTCATATGTCTTCTGAAATAATTTTGTTGTTAGTTTTTTTTTTTAAATAAATTTTTTCAGACGTTGGCATGTAATTTAGGATATTGACTTAAATCAACATGCTAGTAAAGTAGTAATCCAAATTTATGTTAAACAGGTAAGAAGGCAATCACATGTATTCCTCCGCGAGGTCCTCCTAAGTTTCCAGGGAACTGCAATGATTGTACCTGCAAGTGAAGCCATTGCGAACATGTTTGAAAGGTTTCTTTTGCTTGCAGGAGGATCCAATGCAAGTCCTTCAGAAGGACCGAAAGGCGCCCAAGAGGTTCTATATATTCTGGACGCTCTGAAAGATTGTCTTCCTCTCATGTCCCTGAAGTCCTCTATCAACATTCTGAAGTATTTCAAGTCTCTGCTGGAATTGCATCAGCCCCTAGTTACTAGGCGTATAACTGATAGTCTTTATGTGCTCTGTCTCCATCCAACTGAAGAGATTTCAGCTGAAATTCTTCTTGATCTATTAGGCTCATTAGCTATCTCAGTGTCTGCAAACGAGACATCTGCTGATGGCATGACATTCACCGTTCGCTTGCTAGATGTTGGAATGAAAAAAATTTACTTGCTCAATAGGCAGATTTGTGTTGTAAAGCTCCCCGTTGTATTTAGTTCTCTTGCAGGTTTGTTACTTTTGCTATTCTGTACCCTCTCTCTCTCTCTCGCACACACAATTTTTTTTTTTAATTTTTCAATGTCAAATCCATGTTCAAAGATAGTAATATAATTGTAAATTATATTGATTTCCCTATAAAAATATGACTGTATAAGGTAATAATCATATCCATCTAAAAAGATTTTAGTATTGTTAACTGTTTTTGTTTGGTTGATGCAGATATTATGGCTTCTGAACATGAGGAACCATTATTGGTTGCCATGGAGGCATTAAAGAGCCTGATTCACACCTGCATTGATGAAAGCCTGATCAAACAAGGCGTTGATCAGATTATGGAAAACTCAAAGATGGGGTCAAGAAGGTCTGGTCCAACTATCATTGAAAAAGTATGTGCAACTGTTGAAGGTCTACTTGATTATCGCTTTGTTGCAGTCTGGGACATGTCCTTTCAAGTTGTTTCAGCTATGTTTGATAAATTAGGTAGCTGAATCACTTTATCCTTTTTTTTAGAGCTGTTGAGCTTTTATTTATTTATTTAATTTATTGATTGTTTTTTGGTCTAAAACATAGGCACAGATATGTGAAATGCATATTAGCTACCTAATTCTTCTTGTTGAACGTATAAATAACTTAAATTTATGTAATATATGATATTTTATGCTCCAGGTGACAAATCTGCATACCTGTTGAGGAAGACCCTCACGAGCTTGGAAGATATGCAAAAGTTACCTGATGAAGATTTTCCCTATAGGAAACAGGTATTTGCATTAGACCGAATATATGCTATATACTGTAAGGTATGACTAGTGGATATTCACTTCTGGCAATTGGAATATCTTCCCCACTCTCGTCTTGTATGCTTACTAATTGTGAGTAAACCATACAATTGCCTTGTGAAGGTACTTTATGTTCTCCATTCTGCATTCTTTGTACATACAAGCTAATAAGGCCAAGTTAAGGAATGAAATCATATTCTCGGCTCACCTAAATTGTTCACATACCAGGGGACCTAAGATAATTTATAAATGCTTTAATCTGATCCATACAAATTAGTCAGAATATCTGTTATTTCTTTATTCATATTCGGGGGGAGCCTATTTTTAACTCGTATGGTGTATATGAGCTTAGACTGATTTTTTTGCTTGCCACATTGATGAAAGGGCTAGTTTAATGTTCATTTCTTCTTTCCTGAACTTTGTAGTCAATATATTAGACATCCGTTGTCAATAAATGATTTATGTTCTGGCCTTCTTTTCTATTTTTTACAATTTTTATGGGTGAGGCAATAGCTTCTCCATCTGTTTTATTATCAATTTTCAACACTAAACATTGTCAACTACCAGCTGCATGCATGTGTAGGATCAGCTCTTGTTGCTATGGGCCCTGATACATTCTTAAGCCTTCTGCCACTGAAGTTGGAGTCTCAAGACTTATTCGAAGCCAATACATGGCTATTTCCAATTCTAAAGCAACATATTATTGGTGCTCGTTTAAGCTTCTTTACTGAGTTTGTTCTGGAAATGATTGGCCTTATGAAGCAGAAGTCTGCTATGGTATGTATCAGAGTTGACAACTTGACAGTTGGACACATGGTTTTTCATGCTTTCTGAGTCATTTACTAGTTGTATGTCACTTGTGTCATAGCTGGAACAAGAAGGAAGGATCCATTCTGCAAGGAGTGTAGATGGACTTGTTTACTCTTTATGGTCCTTGCTGCCCTCCTTTTGCAACTACCCTGTGGATACTGCTGAAAGTTTTAAAGATCTCGAGAGAGCATTATGTGAGTCTCTCCGCGAGGAACCTGATACGCGTGGTATAATATGCTCCAGTTTGCAGATTCTTATTCAACAGAATAAGAAGAGTCTTGCTGGGAGGGAAGATTTATCTAATAATGAAGTTAGCAATCCAAAGCAGCTAGCACCTGCCCACTATACTCCCCAAGTTGCAGCTGATAATTTAAAGGTGTTGAGGACTTCTGCTCGTGAGATTTTGTCTGTTCTATCTGGAATCTTCTTGAAGACCTCAAAAGATGATGGTGGATTTTTGCAGGTACTTCCAAATGATTGCGACCTCACATATAAAGTCTGTTTCCGTAGCTGCTGAAAGAAAAACATTTTATTTCCCTTGTTTCTAAATTATTATATGTTTAGAAATAAAGTAGTTCTGCAATCTTAATTGACTACAGTATGTTATAAGTTTGTCATAGTTTTTATCCAAGCTTTTGATCCATTTCATGGCAACATTAAAAGTCTCTAACAGTTAAGGTAATCTTAGTTTGTCAAGGTTTCTTTTGATCATGCAGAGGTTGGTTGAAAGGCTTACTTCTTGGATTATATGATAATCTACGTGATATGACATCCAACAAACTAATCAAATGTGTTCGTATAATGAACTTGTTTGGGCTAGTATTCAAGTTAAATCAGTTGTATGGAATTGAAAATTTTGACTTTGCTCTGGATTTCAAGAAATGTGCATATTCAAAGGTGGAACCGTTATTTTTCAGTTCTCTTGTGCAGTGGTGGTGGTAGGGGAACAGTTGACTTTCTGAAATAATATATTGGCTACGTCGTTAGATGATGACAAAGCCCATATTCAGCAAAAGTTCTTGCCTATACAGCTGAACTACGTTCAATTTTATTTTAGTTATTTCAAAAGAAAGGATTTGTAAGTTGACAGCTCTACCTGACAACTTGGCAGTAGTTCTTCTCCTTCACTACTGAATTTTTTTTAGTTGTTGACTTCAGGTTAGTTATTATCATGGGAGGCAGTCGCCCTTGTCCTCAATATTGTGTAGTTTAAAGATCAGTCCTGTCTTCTCAATAATATGCTAGCAGTAGTTTTTTTTTCGTCTCAAACATTGATTTTTTTGCATTAGTACTAGTAACTCGTGTTAGAATGATAAAGAAATGATAAAGGCTATTGATGTTTGATTATAACACAACATCCTTTTTTCATTTAGTTATTTATTACAGCTTATGAAGATCTTTTCCGTTGTGTTGATTAATTGTTGAATAAATAGTATATGTGGCTTAGTCTTAATGGCGTTTGCCCCTCTTGTAGAGTACAATTGGTGAGTTCGCTTCGATATCAGATAAAGATGTAGTCACAAGGTTTTTCAAGACCACAATGCAGAAGCTTCTAAAGGTAACTCAAGAGGCTGGCAAAGCACAAAGGGAGAAAAACACAAATTCAATGGAGGTTGATAATTCATCCAGAGAAATTTCACCTTCATTAGCGAGGTGGGTTTACCTACTGCATAACTAACATAATTTATTGTTCAGAGTTTATCATTCTGTGGAAGACTTTCTAGCACTTAATAACAGCTGTTTAGAACTAGCATGATAGTTATGTAGCAACTTCATGTACATCTAACTCTACGTTATCTTGCATCTGTAGGGCACAGTTGTTTGACCTGGCAGTTTCCCTTTTTCCTGGTTTAAATTCCAAAGAGACAGATCTTCTATTTGTTGCAATAGGGCCTGCCTTGAAGGTTTATCCCCATTACTTTATTTCCTCATTGTATATGGGAAGTCACTTCGTCTTAGAACTTATAATTGGAGGGTTGAATTAACCGTAGTACTATTGAATTTCAGGATAGTGATGGGTTGATCCAGAAGAAGGCATACAAAGTTTTTTCAATTATCCTCCAGGTAACCGTTCTTGTTTTTCTAAAAATGAAAAGCAAGTAGTGCTGAAATGAGTCAAATTATATTGAGGTGTGACCTATTGGGGTTTGATTCAAAAGACAAAGCGGCAGTCAAATTTGAATTGCATTTCAAAATTTTGTACAAATTCAACTTGGGCTTGAATTTTTTTACTCATATTTGGTTCTACTCGAATTGTATTTCAGTCGAGCTACGCATATATTTTGGTTTCTAACTTGAATTTAGGCATACTTTTTGTAATTTTTCATATTAAAATAATTGACTACTGAATTTATAACTTTAAAGTATGACCACATGTTACTTAAGGGACCCCCAGTGAGCTGTCATCATTGTGAAGATTTTCTTTTCTGTATCACATTCTGATTTAATTTGTCTTAGGATAATACAAGAAAATAACATCTAGAATGGCATGCTTGATAGTTAATCTATACATCTGGCCAGTACTACGAGATCTTCACTCAGATAGCAGCACAATTTTAAATACAAAATAATTTTTTGAAATTTCTTAATTCATATTTTGATTCCAGTAAAGAGATTTTTTAAAAAATATTTATTTTTATAGATGTGCCGTTGATTAAGTTGGAACTTGTTTTGGAAAAATTCATGTCTCTTATATCACATTGGAGTTTGTTCTCCCAGGATATAAGTGCATCTAAAAATTTCAGAATTCCAGTCCTATTTTAGTACTTTCTTCTTGACTAGTGGTTTCTTGGTTTTGTTTGTAAGAATTCTGAGGAATTTATATCAAGAAAGCTTGAGGAGTTGCTTAATGTGATGATTGACATGCTTCCTTCATGTCATTTCTCGGCCAAACGTCACAGACTCAGCTGTTTATACTTCTTAATTGTCCATGTGTCCAAGGTTTGACTTATCAAATTACATTTTCTAATTTCATTCGCTGTTGGTTTACGCGTGGAAAATTATTATAGAATTGAGAGTCTGGTATATTAATATTCTGCACAGCTAACAACATATTATGTACTTATTTTATGCCTTTTTTAGCAGGATGATTCGGAGCAGAGGAGGCATGGTGTAATTACTTCATTCATAACAGAAATCATACTAGCTTTGAAAGAGGTATTAACCTTTTGTTATATCATGGAGCCAATTTGTGGCTCAGTTCCTTAAAGTTGATTCATTTGAACCCTGGTTTGAAACTAATTTGTCTATCAGTGATTTACCAAAGCTTAGAACCCTATGATGAAAATTATTTGTTTATCATCCAATTATTACTGTATCATTCATTATTTTCTCTGGGCTATTGCATGATGAATTGGCTGCATGGTCTTTACAAGTTCTGTTATTATGTTATGTGACAATTGTATTTCACAATGTTTAAAGGATAAGTAATTGTCATCTTTGAGAAAAGACCTGAGCTGGCTCTATTATGTGCATGCTTGCATTTATGTAATGATAAGACTACAAGTCTCTCTGATGCATTTATGCTTTTCGAATATTCTTCTGAGGATTTTATGTGCAGGTAAACAAAAAAACAAGGAACAGAGCATATGATATTATCGTCCAAATTGGTCATGCTTGTGGAGATGAAGATAGAGGTGGCAAAAAGGAAAATTTACACCAATTCTTTAACATGGTACCCAACTCGTTAGCTGTGTGTGTGTATGTGCGTTTTTGGGTTTCAAAATGATCGCATTTTATTGTTTTGAGTGGCATCTTTTCCTTTCATGTTGTAGGTGGCTGGAGGCCTGGCTGGTGATACCCCTCACATGATCAGTGCTGCAGTGAAAGGCTTAGCTCGCTTGGCCTATGAGTTCACTGATCTGATTTCTAGTGCTTATAGTGTTCTTCCCTCAACGGTGCTTCTTCTTCAGAGAAAGAACAGAGAAATAATTAAAGTATGTCCCACTGTAGTTTCGTTATAGCAGCATTGTAGCTTTATCATTTGTTGGGTATATAGTGTCTATATCACTTTTACTTATAGGTCTGATCTATCAATGCAGGCTAATTTAGGTTTGTTGAAGGTTTTGGTGGCCAAATCTCAAGCTGAGGGTTTGCAATTGCACCTGAAGAGTGTAGTGGAAGGACTGCTCAATTGGCAGGATAGCACCAAGAACCATTTTAAAGCTAAGGTATTTGTTACATATTCTAATTATATGAATCTTAATGTTTTGGGTTTAATTTTGTATTATTATCTGGTGCAATTAGAATTTTGGTGATACCAATATGTGTGAACTTCAGTTGATCTTTGTATTGCTTGTTTTATTTAAATTCACATTGTGCTTTTATATGTAATGACAGGTTAAGCTGCTCCTTGAAATGCTAGTAAAAAAATGTGGCCTCGATGCTGTTAAGGCAGTTATGCCCGAAGAGCATATGAAACTTCTCAGTAATATAAGAAAGGTCTCTTGTACTCCATCATACTTGAATACTATTTTTGAATTATCTTTTATATTAAAATGTGCTTGTAATTTCAAATCTTCAACGCAGATTAAGGAGCGGAGAGAAAGGAAACTTGCTTCTAATTTTGAAGAGTGCAAATCTCATCAGTCAAAAGCTACTACTTCCAGGTTTGTCTCTTTTTCATCCACGTGTGTTGAATACTGCCTTCATTTGGTCGACTCAATGGGTCAGTTGTGTATGGATGCCCATTAATTCTAAAAATAACGTTGATATCTAACTAGTCAGTTATCTAAAAGATTTGTGCTGTTTGTGCTGCATGCTGGATTCAGCAAGTTACATCTCCTTTATTTGTATTTAATTGTTGCATGGCAGAGAATAAATGTGCATCTTAAAAATAAACTAAAATAGTTGACAAGTACTTTTTATCTTTTATAGTTGACTGTTGTAAAAATAGCTTTTCTGAATGACTAGACCTTATTCTGTGAATTTATTCTGGTCTTTCATCATGTCCTAGACCTTAGCTTATTGTCTCAACTCTCAAGTTGGAGGTGGCTTTTGAAATTTTACAGTTCATGTAAAGTTTAATTCCATGCTTTCTGTAAGACATTTAGAAAATTATAACACAAATCATTAGCAAGTTTATAAACTGATAAAAGGCCGTGAGTCGTTGATCGCTTATTTGTTAAATATTAGGTTATAGGTTTTTTGCACCCAAAAAAAAAAAAAGGTTATAGGTTTCTTCTCCTGGACCATGAACATACAGAACTATTAGTTACAACT
The DNA here is from genome assembly GCA_014636745.2 of Centella asiatica. Lineage (NCBI taxonomy): Eukaryota > Viridiplantae > Streptophyta > Magnoliopsida > Apiales > Apiaceae > Centella > Centella asiatica. The sequence goes on from CM025780.1 coordinate 52,395,185, forward strand.
TTCTGCTGTACCACTTGAGATATAATATGCTTGCGTAAGATACTTTGCAGGGCCAAATTGTATAGAATGCTAATTAAGCTGGACAGAATTGTATGTTGTACATCTCACTTGAGCTCTGGTATGCTGCACATTAGAGTGACCCCCTAACTTCTGTACAGGCTAAGCAGATGGAATCATACAAAGATATTCTCCGACTTTGATGATGAAGATAACGAGAACAGTGATGCTGAATACATGGATGCAAAGACGTTTTTTGGGCGACATACCAAAAATTCATCAATGCTCAACTCTAAAGAACCTACAGTAAGGTATGCAAATGAGCATTCTCGTCTTTATTTTAACTTGTATGCCACATGATATTGATTTTAACACGTTATTCCACTTATCTATGAAATGACAAATAGATATCTGGCCGTATGCTTGGATGTTAAACCTGCTTAACAGTTGACGTAGCATTTTTTCAATTTCAAAAAGAGATTTGTTGGGAACAGTTTTAACTTTTCATAGTTGACAACTTTTTCTTCTGAGAATGCTTGTGGGAAATTATTCCATCATCTTCATTTCTTGCCCAAATTGCTTGGACATCACATATTAATTCCGTCCAGGTCCAAGAGAATGCGCAGAGCAGCTAAAAGCTTGCCAGATGATTCATTTGACCATTTAGATGATGAACCCCTTGACTTGCTTGATCGGCAGAAGACAAGGTCAGCCCTTCGATCATCTGAACAAAAGAAGTCAGAGTCAGATGATGAATTTGAGATAGATGATGAAGGTCGATTGATTATCCAAGAAGGTAGGAAAAAAACAAAAAGAGAAATGCCTTCTGATCCTGATGCAGACGTAAGAAGTGAAGCAGGCAGCCGCTTATCCGTAAACTTGAGGAAAGCTCAAAAGCGTAGGAGAACTTCGGAGTCTGGATGGGCTAGCACGGGGTCGGAGTATGCCAGCAAGAAGGCAGCGGGTGATGTCAAGAGGAAGGACAAGCTTGAGCCATATGCGTATTGGCCACTTGATCGAAAGATGGTCAGTCGAAGACCTGAGCACAGGGTGGCTGCTCGAAAAGGTATGGCAAGTGTGGTAAAGCTGACAAAGAGACTCGAAGGCAAAAGTGTCTCAAATGCACTCTCTCTTAAGGTGAAGAGAGGTAAGAAGAAATCTAATAAGAAGAAAATTCGGTAGTGCTGATGGGGCTGTGCCTGCTGAAATATATAGCTAGGCATGTGCATTAGAAGAGTTATTTTCTGCAACATTTTTGTGAGGTCTTTAGGATGGGGTGGTTGGCAAGTATTGTAACTGTTCGAGAAATGTACTTTTAAAAAAAAAATTGAACTCTTTTAATGATGGTATGATGTATAGCTGAAAATCGTTTAATATTTTTTCATGATATGTAATCGATGAAATCAGAGTTTTCATCTTCCTTCCCATATGGGTCACCAAATTTCACTAAAGTAGTTTAGTTTTTGGAAGTATCAAACCTTTCAAGCTTTGATGTCGATGTCACCAGATGCATATAATGAACGATCAGAAGGCGATATCACCATTAAACGATGCAGATGGGTGCTCTTAATGCAAAATCATGAGAGACTGACTCGACAACACCACTGCCAAAACCTATATTCATTTCTCCCAAGCCATTAAGCCAACACAAACTGATTACAGTGACGATCACACAATATACAGCAGATCTAACACCTTTTAGTCCATTCTGATGCAGTTGTTTTATGTAGGCAGCCACTTTTACGGGTTATTTGAGCAATTATTGTTGATGATGTAGGTTTGTTGAGGTTTCTGTAATCTAATTTTTAGCATTACATGAGAAATGCAACCTCGTTTACTTTCGAGTTTCGATATTTATTGTGCCACCGTATAAGGGATCGTCGGACTTTTTTCTTATTATTGGAAAATTGATAAATGCCACTATTTCTGATATAATATTATACACAATAAGTTAGAGATAACAAAATTTGTGAATTTCAGCCCTCAGAGAGTCGTAATAATATTATATATAATAGATTGCTGCTGCACCAATGACAAGGTATTAGTGTGTTGCTTAAAGAAATCTGGTATATTACTTTGAAATATGTAATTTTTTTTAATATTTGTGTTACATTAGTTGAAAATTAATATTTTGAACTGGTCATATTCATACTTTTATAATTCAAAAATAATAATATTTTTAACTCAAATACATATACCAAAAAAATCAATAACTATTACACCAAAATAATAAATATCTATTTGAATTTAGCAAAAAAAAAAAAAAAAAACTATTTGAATATTATGTTATCTTTTATGAAATATACAAATATACAAGAGAGAACTAACAAAATTAATTTTATTTATGAAAGTTAGAGATATGAGAAATAAAGGCTAATCTTGAATTTTCTTTCTTTTAAAATTTTATCTTAAAAGGTGAAAATAAGTAGCATCTCAAACTTCTTTAGAAAGTCCCATTCGAAAATTCTTTTCATCACAAAAAAAAATTCTTCTTCAGGCAGTATTTTCAGTTAATTGAAATGGAATGAATATTATTTCAATATTTCATCACATTCCACAAAATTATTTAATTTATTCCACAAAATCAAGAGTATTTTAAATAACTAAATCTTACCCTCCCACTTAGGCTAGTTATTTTATATGTACTCGTTCCGGAGTTTCCTAAGCTTTTTTCCTTCTTCCTTCACTTTCACCTATATTTTTTTTTCCTATTTATCCATGAATTCATTTCCATATTATTCTAATTTAACCAACCATATGCAACACATGATATTAAAACCATTAGAAGGGTTGGGTATCAAACTTAGATCCCATTATGGTAGCTTATAATTATAGTTGTAAACTAATAGGAGCAGCTCCTCAAAATATCTAAAAAGCTAAATTAACATCTTTAAATCGTCACTCTACTTGATACATTCAACAGCTATATAAAGTATTCGAAAGTATATTAGATTTCATATGGAACCACCTACAAAACCAAGTACCAAGCTACTTCAAAAGATTCTATAAGATTGATATTACAACTACAGCTCAAAGATACATTTTCTCCTTTGGCATTCCAGCAGGGCACATCACCACTTCGTCACTATTATAAGATTTCGAGGTCAAAAACTTCAACATCTTTCACAACATGAAGTTGGAATGAGGCAAATTGGACACCCTAAAACCTGTGAAGCATGAAAACATATTTATCAATGCATATGAAGGATGTCATCAAGGCATAATAACAGCAAGCATAATATCAAATCTCCAGGAAATTGAATCCAATAAAATGTTTTGGAGAGTTTTATGGCCAATGTTCCAAATTGATAGCAGAAAACATTCCAAAATGGAGTAAAAAATCTGCTAACATACCAATCAGGCATCAGTTGCTGACAAGTTGGAGTCTCCGTCTCTCATATCTAACGGAAGGGAGCAAATAAGATTGATGAATTGTGGCCACCAAACCCAAAAGAATTAGACAACGCCACCTTAATGTCGAGTCTTTCTTTCTTCGGTCCAACAAGCACATTCATATCCTGATTTGACAGGTAGGTGTCATTGCATAAACATGATACAGAAATGCCTTTAAATTAGGCACATTGAAACCAAATAAATTAAGCATAAAAGAGAAAATCAATTAATGTGAAGGAAAGCAACTTCATATAAATTCAGAAGAGAAACTAGTCCAGTACAAGAAGTCTAAACCCAGAAGTAAATATTAAAGAGCCCTGCTGATTTTGACCTAAGGTTTTCTTAGCTAATCAAAGGGCCCAATCAGCGAAGGTACATATATCTAGCACCTAAGCGACTCATTCTAATGCTGACCAATATTACTTGACAATATTTTATGGCAAACCAACATTTTGTGTCGCAATATAAATCACTTGTATGAAAAGATTGCAGTAACATAGATACGTAAATATACATACCACTCCTTCATCAGGGTTTTCAAGATTAATATTTGGATGAACCCATCCTGTTCGTATTGCCTACAAGTAAACACGAATCTATGTCAACAGTTAACCAAAAACTGCCACAATACCATTAACATCACCAACTATATAGGTTAAAGCTGCAATAGAAGCAAGGAGATGTGGACAATGAGATTACGCAGCTACAGAAATATCAATAAAAAACACATTGCAAAAGTTATTCACTCAGCCACCAACTTAACATAGGTATTGATGCAGTTAATTTCAGACTAAGGGTAGGTTTGTCTGCAAGGAAATCCCAAGGATCATAATCCTGGCATGATATTCTTATGGGATAGAATCCCTTTATTATAATCCTTGCAGTACTAATAAAATTCAATTTCATGTAAGGAGTATATTTGGGGCAGCCAAAAAGTAACTTAATATAAAGTTCCTTTATTTTTAAAGGTTCACTTTTTTCAACTCCACAATGTTCACTCTAAAATTCCACCATCTTTAGAAACTCATTTCTCTCTCAAAATTTCACACTCTCTAAAAAATTACCATTTACTACAAATGCACTTCCTCCCTATAAATTATTTATTTAGTCCAATTCATCTATTTTTGCCAGCATATAAACATATCTTGTATTTTTTCAATGCATATTAGAACCAAAAGTGCAAACATCCAAAGATGGATTAATAAACAAAGGGAAAACACATGTAACACACATCAAGCAAAAATTGCAAAGTAAAAGAACTAGGCCAGGAAAACAAATGATCAAATGAACATCTATTTAATATAAACTTTGGCTTGTCAAAGCTCCATGCATTAACAGAAAAGAAAAGAATCAAAGGTCATATCATCGAGTGAAAATAGTTGTGTGTCCACGCTTAAATGACAATTTATATACAGAAAATTATCCTTCTCAACATGCAGCATTTTAAAAACGTAAACAGATATAAAGGGTACCTGAACAGTTGCAACAGCTTCCACAGCTCCAGCAGCTCCTAGTAGGTGACCGATCATGGATTTTGTAGAGTTTACTCGTAACTGTGGACAACAAGATCGCATTAGAGTTTGAGGAAATGGTCTGAGTACTCAGTAAACATTCATTAAAGAAACCTCTTGATTATGGCCAAAACAATGAACGAGGGCCTGATACTCCTTCAGGTCCCCAGCTGGAGTTGATGTAGCATGCGCATTTATATAGTTCACGTCTTCTCTGGATACCCCAGACTGAGCTAAGGCTTTCTCTATGCACAATATGACACCAGCCCCTGCTTACGCATATGAACCAAGGTCAACTATTGTCAAATCATTATCATTTGTTGAAACAAGTAAACAACTCATTGTTAGAAATGTGTCATGTTCAACTTCAACAATAAAGTTGCACTGATTTAGGTGGAGAAAATTCATCCTGGTACAGGTTGGGTAACTAAAAATAAACTAACAATTTATCAAACAGTATGACTTAAACTTTTACAGTGAAGTTATAAGACAGCAACAGGTGAATATGAATATCCTTTAATTTCTTAATCATGTATTTTCATAGTACATAATATCTGCTACTTTTAATTGGTGTCCTTGATTGGTATCCCTTAATTTTATCCTCTTATTTTGATTAGTCACATAATATCCTCAAATGATTTTTTTCATTAATTTTCATAATTTGCATATTATTAAGAGAATTAAATAAGATATTATTTTTTAATTCAAATTTCTTTGTTTTATAACTTCACTTCACTTTGATTGTAGGTGGATAATTAAGTGTTATAGAACTTAATGATAGATACAACTAGAACAGGATTAGCTCAAAAACCAAGGAAATAGATAGAGGTATCTAGAAGATATTTATATTGTTGCTTATTTTCCTTAGTAACCACTACATTTATTCTGCAAATTAACATGAAAATTCAAGATATCCAGCGAAACACTGATAAGTAAGTTAGAGAGTTGAATAAAAACCTCAAATTCTGTTTACAAAACAAACAGAAGTTTTCACCAAAATTTTTAAGAGCCTGGGAAGACTGGACAAGGAAGGTCATATTTCTATTCAGTATGCTCCTCTAAGAACAAGAGGCGGCATTTTGAACACAACATGAGACGAGCATTCCATGCTAAGAGGGTTTAAATTCACATTACTAGGATACCTGTCATTAATATGTGACGTGATTAAGACTTCCCCAATTAAACAATTATTAACTCACAAAAGACGTACATTATTTAGATTAAAATTATAGGTAAGACTTTCTCTGTTTCTCCCCAACAAAGCAAATACGACTATTGACCTAGTCTCATGATTCATGCCGTAGCTGCCGTCATGCTTACTTTATGGCCTTACCTCCTGGGAAAAAGAGTATTCTAGATCTATGTACTAATCCTATGTTGTCCAGCATGGTTTATTTTATGGCCTTACCTTCAACATTGTTGCATTATTATCAGATGAGTGATTTTTGACTTGGCTTATCTTACCATTTTTTTCCTATTGATTTTGAGTTTCTTTCCATATTCATTGTTCATGCATTATCTTCTTCTATAACCACATCATTGTCTTACTTACAAAGTGTATAACACAAGATTATAAATAAGAAAAAGTTTCTAAGATGTTATTCAGGTCTATAAGCGATAATAGTCCATGTCCAGGAATAGAAGTCCATCTTCATTCAGTACATGCCAAAAGAGTTCATTTATAATTAGCAAAAAGAATGTTCCAGTTTTCTAATAAGAAGTGGCTTATCTGCTTACTTTTGGACATAAAAATGGGTTAATTTGAACTGACCAAGGAAAATTTAAATTTGGAAATTTATCCTTATAAATTAGACTTGCTATCCGTCAACCCATGTCATAATCTTTTCAAAATCGTAAAGTTATGCTTCCAAATTTGGTACAGAAACTAGACATTTACCATCAGGGTGCGGTTCTGTCATGTGATGTGCATCACAAGTGAAACTTCCACCAAGAAATTCTGAATATATTGTAGCACCTCTTTTCTGTCCTTTGCAAAGAATGTACGAAACGAACAAAGGAATAATTAGCATCTGGGGTCAAATTTTACTAAGCTAATAAAAGAAACAATCAAGACCACTAAATCATCTAGTAGTTGTAAATCAAACAATTACATTGTTTATGTACCTTAGCATGCTCAAGTTCTTCCAAAAGCAAAACTCCAGCTCCTTCTCCCATAACAAATCCATCACGATTCTGTTCAATAGTAAAAGATTTAAAAATCTATTTCTAAAATGCAGATCAAAGAAAATAGCTAGGATTAAGGTTTTCAGTAGTACACAATGTTTCATCAACAGAGCTGTAGAGGAAAAATCTAAACCTTTCTCAAGGATGTGTGAGATTCCACATAATTGGAAATTTCAGAGTCAGAAAAACACAATCATGACAAGCACAATATCAGTTTCTGATACATAATTATAGTTCCAAAGTATGAAATACTACATTAGTTTTGCATGGCTTAGAAAGCCACAAATTTTTAACATGGATTACCAAATTATTAGGTCAAGGAAGAAGAATATTATTCTGAAGGAGAACTATGGTACAATAAATAAACACTGATCGAAAAATGGGTAACCAAGCAAGACCTCAAAGTAACCTAATACTACTATAATCAAACTAGTAAACACTGAAAACAAGCAAAGAGAATAAAATCCAAGCAAAAGCCATCCACAAAACATTACATTATCCCAAGGTCGAGAAGCCTTAGTTGGATCATTGTTTCTCTGAGAAAGTGCTCTGCATGCCACAAAACCCCCCAATCCTGCACAAGTATGAGTTAAGCCAGAAAGATCGATAGTATCCAGTATTAAGTTGACTGCACATAAAATGGGTACTCTGAACTACCAATAGGTATTATAACTGCATCAGAACCACCACAAAGCATCATGTCCTGCAAAGTACCACTAAGCGTCAAATGACATGTTACACTATAATTGCAGCGCATTCCAAATACTTTTACTTTTCCCTATCTTTTCTCTCTTTTTCAAGCTTACATAATTTTCAAACCGTTTAGGAACTACATTTATTCAAGAAAAACACTCTCGAGATAGGATCAAGATAAATACAGCTTCGCCTCTGATGATGTGGTTTGCTGCATTTAAAATACAGAAGTTGCTCGTAGCACAAGCAGTAGAGATTGAATAATTTGGACCCATCCATCCCTGCAGATTGTTTGTCAAACAGTTAAGGAGACTGTTCAGGAACTCCAATAAAAACCACAAAAATGCTAACTGACAACATCAAAAATGTCTCACCAGATCCATCGCGAGCATGGCAGAACCCATATTTGTAGTTGCAAAAGGTACGCAAAAAGGATTCATCTTTTTGTATGAGATCCTTAATGCTTCTATAGCGTCATTGAAGACCTGCTTATTTATTCAATTTTTTGGGGAGGGTGAGCGACCATATACAATTCGTCTGTCAAAAAATGATACAACCTTGCAAAAACAGAATAACATAGTTTGCTCTATCTCCAACTAGTGTGAGAGACGCCAAGGCCTGATCAACCTCTTCTAAAAGAATTTATAAGACATTTTACAACTCTAGCTATGCAGTAGGCTGAATCTTAATATTCCTACTCGTTCAAAATGTAAAAAGAGCTTTGCATCTGTCCTTTACGGCTCACCAAAATAAGCAAACCATGTATAAAGCATATCTGGAACTGAATTTTATGCAGCATTGCTCGTACAACACAAAATTTACTCTCCTTAGTCATTCAATGTAATGCGGAAATTTACTTTTGATAGAATATACAAACTGTACCTTCATTCCACCCATAGCTGAGCCAATTAAAACTCCGCATCTAGTTTTATCCATTTGATCCATGAAATCCTCAGTAATTCCACCATCTGCCAGTGCTTTTTTCCCGGCTGTTAACATGTACAGCATGAATCTGTCCATCCTTTTGGACAGTTTTGGTGCAACCCATCCCTCCGTCGAGAAAGACTTTATCTCTCCAGCAATCTTCTGCATTTGAAACTTTAACATCAGAATCTAAATGATGGAACACTTTAGAAAAGAAGATATACCGTCACAAAGACATACAGTAGGATAGTTTGAACAGTCAAAAGCCTCTATCTCACTAATGCCACTGACACCTTCAAGCAGATTATTATAAAATACATCTGGATCGTGACCTATTGGAGTCTCGACACCCATCCCAGTCACAACAACTCGCCTGTGAGTTGTAGGCGGTTTCTTCTTTGTTGTACCTTTCATTGAGGGTTGCACAGCTATTGCCATTGCTTCCCCTAAGATATTAGCAAATCCAGGAAATATTTGTCAGCATTTAAGGTTCAACACATAATATAAGGAAGTAACATGTGCCAATATCAGTTATGTACATACTATGGACCCCATTTTCCAATAAGAGTTGCTTATTTCAGATATAAATAAAGCTAATATGTAGCTGGAAAACTAAATAAAGAATTGAAATCAGTAAATGAAAGTGCTGAACAAGACAGAGTAAATGTATGTTGTCGCCAAATTAATATTCATGGAAATCCAATTCCATAAATGGAACACTGTTCTGAACCAGAATATTTGATAAGAGGGGAAACGGACTCTGCAAGTTTTTATCTTTTCATTCCTCGTCCAAGTCAGTCTTAAAACAGAACGTGAATATAAGTTTGTTTTTATTTCCAAGAGTGAGGTGATCAAAACTTCAGTTGATTACACATTTGAATAATCTTTTTAAAGAAAAAGAAATCAATGACACCAAGTATTTCTTAACTTGGGCCTCTGGGTTTGTTGCTCCTCTTACCCAATATATCATCTCATCCCTAATCTTGAATATCATCAATTACATTTCAATTCCAGATAACAGTATAGGATGACATCAACTGACAAGAGAAGGAATAGTCAATTGGACAAACTAAACTCACCCCGACAGCGACCTAAAACGAAATAGAAAAGCACAGTTATGTGATGTGTTTACTAGTATAAATCATATACACACACGTACGCACACCACGTTATGAAAAATCATTATTTGAGTGCAAGTAGAGAATTCCCAATACCACAACCACCATCACAAGTGAAAATAATTACTAACAAAAAAAATAGGCTTAATTTGAAATACTGCTCCAAACAACATGAAAGCAACCTAAAGTAAAGGAAAGAAAAAATCTGGGGAATAAAGACTTCAGGATGAATAATAACGAATATTTTAGTTTAATCAAAGAAACATAGCCTGAGAAATTCCCAAATTTCAAAAGTGAAGAAAGCAGAAGTATGAACTTCAGTTAGCAGGCAACCAACAATCTAACAATAAAAAAGTATCATCAATTAACTATATTTAGATAAAGGGGGGGTTCCAACAGAGCAATGTAATCACCAGAACGAGTAGCTTGATGCATTCGCCTGCGCCTGTGGCTGACAGGACCAGTTCTGGATCCGAAAAGCGAAGAAAAAGCTTTTTCACCGAAGAAATCAGAGGACGAAAGCCCTTTAGAATTGTGATACTCACTGCAGGGCTCCAATGAGTTCACGAGCCCCTGAATGCTGGAAGATCCACACCAAGATTGCATTACCGAACTGGGTAATCGGGCCCCACCAGCTCCGCCGCCACCGGCCGCGCACTTCGACAAAAGCCTCCGCCTGCGGCTGCTGGTTCGCCGAGCAGATGGGTGATCACCCATCATAGTCATCATGGGTTTCTCTTGGTCCTTTTCACAAGCAACTGACATGCATGCCGCCACAAACCATGTGCACACCACAGACGACGCCGCCGCCGCCACCATGACCCACAATATATAAATCGATATATATCCCAGTTATGTGTATATCTATATCAAACCAACACAAAATTGGAAGAAAACAGCACGACCACCACCAACAACAACAACAAAATCAAAAAGCAAGTACTGAAATAGTGATGATGCTAGTCCTTCAGTGATGAGCTGAAGAAATCAAGGCATTGCCCTGATTCTGAGAATCAATCAGGGCAGAAGATAAACAAACGAAAGGGAGAAGAATGGGATTGTGAAAAACACTACAGTCCTACAAGAAAAAGAAAGGCTCAAAGAAGGGGAAGAGGGGAAATCCAAGTTATTTTTGTTTTGGATCTCATTGGGGTACTAGTAGCAGTACTTTTGTATACGAGGCGTTCATTTCGAGACGCCAAGTATTTGGGCAATACCTGATTCCTCCGAATCATACACCCGCACACCACCCCCTACTCAAATTTCCTTACTTTCTCCCTCTAAAGTCTCTCTCACTAGACATTTTTTAAATTAAAAGTTTCTCTCTTAAAAGCTTAGCATATTCGATTGCTTATTTACTCCTTTTGTTTTAACTTCTTTTAGTTAACTTCCTTTTGAACTTTGTATTAAAAATAATATTTGTTATTAATCAGATTTTGTTTTTCCAATAAAGCTGATGTTATGTTATGTTCTGATGGAATATGGTAATATTAGTAAAAAGAATATGGTCAAAAAAAAATTAGGTGGATGACACTTATGTTCAAAGACATATATGTTTATTGGTATTTTTGAGGTTATGTTCAAAGTCATGTATGTTTATTGGTATTTTTGAGGTTAGGTCATTTGTCGTGCTAAACGGTAACAAACGATTTGTCAAATTAGTTTTCTCTTGCATATACATGCTAGTAACCACAATCCATAACTCAACATTAAATTTTTCTCTACACTCATAAATTACGATAAATATTCATTTTTTGTCAATATAGTATCTTACTAACTCAACTTTTTTCTATCCTTCCACCCACTTTTCACTTTCACATGTATTTTATACTTAATTTATTTATAATAATATTATTTTTAATTACAAATATATAAACAAATGTAATTATGAATTAATTATTATAATTATTTTTTTATATTTGCGTGAAAATTAAATTAAATTAAATTATTTTTTGTAATTTCAAGAAAAAAACCAAGAAATGCTTATGAGAGAATTTAAATGAGGAGATATGAGAAACTTATATAGATCTCTATTTATAGAATTCGGAAAATGAGGAATTTAGATTTCTTTTTTTTTTTTTGAGTTGTAAATGAAAATTTATGGGTTGCGCAAGAAAAAGGAAAAAAATGATTTAAAGGTTTAGATGTGTCACGTTCTAGTTGGTCAAGATGGGCAAATGCTTACACGACTTAAATAATTTTTTTGTTGGTTACGACCATGGTCGCTTGCCAAATGGGCAGGCCGATTGATCGCTGCTCCAACTCCAACTCCAACGTGGCATGCCACTTAAGTTACGAACAATTGTCCGCTCCATAAAATGTTTCCACTGGGACGATCTTATAATTGTATTTATAGATTACTTACCGATATACAATTAAAAATATATTAATATGCAATAAAAGAAGAGTCTAGTTAATTTTTCTATAAATATAACTGAGAATGGTACTCTTTAATTGTAGGATGATGATGAGATAATATTTCGAGTTATCTCGAAACCATCTTCATCCAAACATGATCGAATACAACTCGAACCTCTACTTGAGTTTATTAGTTACTTGTTCGAACACATGTGAAATGAGATCAACAATATGCGGCAGATATCCATTAAAAGGTTACTAGCTTCAACACTTGTATGAAATATGATCAACAATATACAACGGACACAACTATCATTGAGCACTCTTCCTCCCACAGGTGAAAGACAATTCAACAATGTTTAACTCCGTTATATGACAAATGAATTACTCAATTAGTTCATAAATAATCACTTTAAACATTAAATGAGTAATAATTTAAATAGTTATTTATTACCCATTTATGATTCATTTGTCTAGTATGCTGATCAATTAAATTATTAACTTTAATCCAAACTATATTAAATATTGTTCAAATTCAACTAGACTTCTAATTTAATTATTTATTTTATTGGCGAAATTGTTGTTCTACTAATTCCCTATTCTATTAATCCCTTACTTCTGTAATCTAATTCTCATCCATTACTTCTATTAATCCAACCTCTACGTCATAGAAAGTCCTCATATGACGATTATTTTACGATCTCAAAATTTAAAATTTAGTAAACTTATCTGATTAAATTGCACTAAAAAATTACAGGTGTATTGAGTACTGAATGAGCAAATTCAAATGTATTACTTCGAAGTATGACCACATGTTACATTAAGAGAATCCATGGACCATATAGCATCATCATTCTTAAAGAGTAATCCATGGCTGTCGTCATTTTTACAAATTTACTTTGATTTCTCTCGAGTTAATACAAAAAATGGGCGAATAACATCTTGAGTGGCACACTATGACATCTTCACTCATGACAGCAAATTTCAAATGTTAAAATAATTTGTTGAAATTTCTCATGTCATAATTTGCTTCCATTTAAAGATATATGTGTCGATAATTTATTTTTCTGCATGTGCCGTTAAGTTTAGAATCATACTACTGGCAGCACATATGGATATCATGCCATCAGAGGACTCTGCGATGATTAGCTACATGGTGCATTATGCATATTCTTCCGAGGATCTTTATGTGCAGGCAGTCACAACACACACACACACACACACACACAGACCAATAATTCATCGGTGAAAGACATACCAACTTGATCAGTGACGCAGTGAAAGACATACCAAGAATTCATCAATGCTCAACTGCATTAGAGTTGGCCCGGCTGATTTTCTATTGATGGTATATATTCAAAGGTAAATTAACATCTTCAAGTTGTACACTTACTTGATACATCGAAACATGCTAAATTTTGTATTGATGGTATATATTGAATTTCACATGAAACACCTAGCAAACCCCCAAGGACGGCTAATTCAAAAAACACTATTAAGAGTTACATAACCAATGCTGAAAGATACACATTCTACCTTTCCCATTCCAGCAGGGTACCTCACCGCCTCTTCATTAATATATAAGATTTTCAGAGGTTCAAAACATCAACTTCTTTACAGCATGAAGTTGGTTGAATGGACACCCCCGTGCAACCTGTGGATCACCAAATGAACATCCATCAACGCTTATAAAGGATTATTATCAAATCATAATAACGGCAGGCAAGTATAATACGGAAGTTCTCCTGGTAATTAAACCCAATGAATTGTTTCGAGAATTTCACAGCTTACATTCCAAATTAAATTACAGAAGAAAACATTCCGAATGAGTCACAAATATGCTTACATACCGATCAGGCATCCATTACCAACATCTTGGGGTCTTCGTCCTCATATCTAACGGAAGGGAGCAAATAAGATCGATGAGTTATGGCCACCAAACCCAAAAGAATTAGACAGTGCCACCTTAATGTCGAGTCTTTCTTTCTTTGGTCCAACAAGCACTTTCATGTCCTGATTTGACAGGTAGATTACATTCCAAAAACAGACATAGAAATACTTATAAGTTAGACACATTGGAAACAAAAACATTCAGAATGTCAAACAAAAAAAGAAAACTCAATTAATGTGACAGAAAGCAACTTATAAATTTTGGAACGGAAAATGCTCCACTCGGTCAAACGACAAAAGTAAAGATTAAACACATGTTGATTTTGAAGTAAAGTTCTCTAGCCAGTTAAAGCGCCTAATTAGACAAGGATGCATAAAATCTAGCAGCTAAGCAACTCATGAGTGATTACAGAAAACCAATATTCATGTATATAAAATCTCTGGTATTAAAAATAGTAACAAATATAGATAAAATATACATACCACTCCTTCATCGGGGTCTTCAAGGTTAATATTCGGATGAACCCATCCTGTTCGTATTGCCTACAAATAAACACAAATTCATGTCAATTGTTAATCAAAAACAGCTATAATAGCCTTGGCATCACCAAATTGTGTAGGTTAAGCTGCATTAGAAACAAGGACAATAAGATTTCCATGGAAAACAACATTGCAAAAGATTCACTTTGTCACCACCTTAAGAACAAGAGCTTTCAGTAACATAGATATTTATGCAGTAATTCGACAGTAAGGTATGTTTGTTAGGAAGGACTATAATCCCGAGATAATGTTCTCATGGATTACAATCCCAGAATGATATTCTCATGGATTACAATCCCAGAATGATATTCTCATGGATTACAATCCCAGAATGATATTCTCATGGACACAATCACATTATTACAATCATTTGGAGTATCAATCCAAAGGAAATTCAATTCCACTGAAGAATTATAATTATGGGATAACTGAAAGGCTTTATATAAAATTCCTATATTTTCAAATGTTAAATTGTTAATTTCTTCGTATCCACATGCACACTTTCTCTCTCTAAAGAATATCACTCTAAAAGGTCCACTACCTTTAGAAATCTCAATTTTACTCTCTTAATTTCATGTTCACTCCCAAAATTATTATCATTTACGATGCACATTTTTTAGCACTTCTACTTTAAAAAATTAATTATTTAATCAATTTTATTTATTTCTGCCTCTTTGCTAGCAGCCTTGCATATACCTCTTTATTGTATCCAATTTATCCAATGAATATCAGAACCAAACTTGCAAACATCCAAGAGGAATTAATAAACAGAGGGAATGCTAACATATAGCAAAAACTGAAAAAATGAACGAACTACACCAGAAAAACAAATATTTGGATGAAGATCTGTTACTTTGGCTCTTCAAAGCTCCATGTTTTAGCAGAAAAGAAAGGAGTCAAAAGGAAAGGATTTCAACAAATTAAGCAAGTACAGGTCATGACATCAGGTGAAAATAGTTAGGTATGGTCACAATCAAATGAGAACTAATATACAGATGTTTATCCTTTTTGGCATCCAACATTTAAAAAATGTAAACATATACAATGGGTACCTGCACTGTGGCAACAGCTTCCACAGCACCTGCAGCTCCAAGTAGGTGACCGATCATGGATTTTGTAGAGTTAACTCGTAACTGTGGACAATAAGATCCCATTAAAGCTTAAGAAATGGTTTGAGTACTCAACAAATGAAACATTCATTAAAGCAACCTCTTGATTCTGGCCAAAACAATGAAGGAGAGCCTGATACTCCTTGAGGTCCCCAGCTGGAGTTGATGTAGCATGCGCATTTATATAGTTCACGTCTTCTCTGGATACCCCCGACTGAGCTAAGGCTTTCTCTATGCACAATATGACACCAGCCCCTGCACACGCATATGAATCAGGATCAACTAAGTGTATCATCATTATCATATGTCAAAAATCATGTTGAATGTCAACAACAATATTTGTGTAGATCTAGGTGGAGGAAATCCATCCTGGTACAGGTAGGATAACTAAAAGATAACCTGACAATATCTTGCATAGTTTGGCTTAAATGTTTAAAAAAGAAGTTACAAGACTGACAATACGGAATAAAAATAACCCTTGTTAAGCTATTTGTATTCTCTTACTAATATATATTGACTGATCACATAACATCCGGGTATTTTATTTTATTTTATTTGTGGGGGGGGCGGGGTGGTGGGTGGGTGGGAAGGTTGCAATTATTATCCATTTATAATGTATTTCTAGGCAACGCTGATTAATATCCCTTATTTTTATCAGTCACATAATATCCTCTTATTAATGTATTTCGGATAATTTTTTTACTATGCACACTAGTAAGAGATTTTTATTCACTAGTTTTCACCATGTAACTTCATACGAAGATAAATATAAGTGTTGTTGGACTTAATTAGATACAACTAGAACGTGATTAAAACAAAACCAAGGAGGTAAAGTTATATAGAAGAACCATAATGGCAAGTGCACTAGGCCAAACCAAACTTTAGAAGTACTATTGACATTCATAACATGTTATTATATGTATTAAACAGGATCTGACACCTAAACCCTATCCATCCCAAGATCAGGGAATCCTATAGATTGTGGAAGAAGTGAGTAACACTTGCAGAGTCGCAGATGTACCATTGACAATCAAAAAGGCATGGATTTCAAAACAGAATAGGTAACTTGATAACTCGATTACTGTTTTGTTGTAAATGCAAACAATCAATGCATAGACATTATAGAACCAATGTTCTGAAACTCCTAGGCACCTGCTTAGGAGCTAAGCTTCCCTACTAACGTGTTGGTTTAACTAGACACATAAGTCCTGCTTAGGGAAAAATAGTCCTCAACAGCATCAATTGAGTGAAAGTTAAACTCTAGGACACTTAGGTTGCATTCGGTTGGCTGTAGAAAAATTTTCTTATTGAATAATTTTCTTATTGAATAATTTTTCATGGGAAATGTATAACTCTTTTCATTTTATTCTTTAATGCAGTAGACATTAACAACCTATAGAAAGATTAATTATTAAGACCACTTCTGAAGATGCCAAGTCGCTGCTTTCCAATTTTAGGACACTCTACAGAATATTACACATACAAACTTCCATAAACCTCTTTCATCATGGGGAAAAAGGGTATTCTAAAAGCTACTCGTACTTATTAATCCTTGTTTGTCCATTCGAGTTTATGACCTTAACTTCCGACAATGTCGCGTTGTTACTAGGATGGTAATATTTTAATTGGTTTATGTTACTCTCTCCCATTCCAAAATTAGAGATACATTTCCCTTTTAATGTAGTGTTATCTTGAAATCTTATGATTAGCAACAATAATAATCCAGTTTTCTGATGAGAGGTGGCTAATCCAACTTATATTTTAACATGAGTTGGATTTATTTAGATTGACATGTGCGGTAAATTAAAAATTGGAAAACTATCCTTATATCATAATCGTGCCAAAATCATATCTTTCCAAAATTGTAAAGGTATGCTTCCATAATTAGCACAAAAACTAGACATTTACCATCAGGGTGAGGTTCTGTCATGTGATATGCATCACAAGTGAAACTTCCACCAAGAAATTCTGCATATATTGTAGCTCCTCTTTTCTGTTCATTACAAAGAATTTATCAAATGAACAAAGGAAAAATTAGCATCTGGGGTCAATTTCCATTTAAGCTAATAAATCAAAATACAGGATCATGCGATCATTTATAGTTAAAAGAATCAAACAATTAGAATTTCATGTACCTTAGCATGCTCAAGTTCTTCCAAAAGCAAAACTCCAGCTCCTTCTCCCATAACAAATCCGTCACGATTCTGTCTCATAATAAAAGATTTAAAACAATATAACCAAATTAGAAAAAGATAAATTGCACCCTTTGTAATGCAGAACACATAGGAGAAAAATTGAAAGGATTGATGTTTTATGTAGTATAACATGTTACATCAACAGTCAGAGAAAAAATGCTTCTGACATTTCTCAAGGACGCAAGAGATTACAGATAAACAGGAATTTCAAATTCAGAACATCACAACCGTGCTGACTCCGACAACATTTTCCAATACATAATTCCTAAGTATTACCATTTATTAAGACAAGGAAGGCGAATATTAATCTGTAGGAGGACTAAGGTAAAACATCTAATAAATGGATACTGATCAAGAAATGGGAATCCAAACAAGTCTCAAGGAAGCCTAATACTACACAATCAAATTGGTAAACACGGACTAAAAGCTAAGAGAATAAAAACAAAGAAGAAGCCACCCACAAAACATTACATTATCCCAAGGACGAGAAGCCTTAGTTGGATTGTTGTTTCTCTGGGAAAGTGCTCTGCATGCCACAAAACCACCCAATCCTGCACCAGAGTATGATGGTAAGCCAGACAATTGATGGTATCCAGAACTAAGCTGACTGTACATAAAAAGGGAACTCTGAGATACCAATAGGTATGATAACTGCATCTGAACCACCACAAAGCATCATGTCCTGCACATTACAACCAAATGTCAAATTACACGTCACGCTATAATTGCAGCACATTTCCTAAAATTTGTTCTCTTTCCTGATCTTTTCAATCCTTTTCCAATCTTAAATAATTTCAAATACTTGAGGAAACTAAAACCATCCAAGAGGATTATGATACATACAGCTTCCCCCCTAATGATGTGGTTTGCTGCATTTAAAATACAGAAGTTGCTTGTAGCACAAGCAGTAGAGATTGAATAATTTGGACCCATCCATCCCTGCAGTTTGTTTGTAAATAACCGGTTATGGACTGTTCAAGAACTTTAATAACAATCATAAAAATGCTAATTCACGAAAAATGTCTTACCAGATCCATTGCGAGCATGGCAGAACCCATATTTGTAGTTGCAAAAGGTACACAAAAAGGATTCATTTTTTTGTATGAGATCCTTAAAGCTTCTATGGCGTCATTGAAGACCTGCATAGATATTTAATCTTTTAGAAGGGGGAGCAACCATATACTACTCATCTGCCAAAAAAATGATCTTGCAGAAATCGAATCCCATAGTTCACTCCATCTCCAAGTGTAAGAGATTCCAGAGCCTGAACAACCTCTTCTCAGCGGAGATTTGTAAGACATTCTATGCATCTAGCTATCTAAGCAATAAAGTCAAATGTTGCCTCTTCCATTCAAAATATTAAATAAAATAAACAAATAAATAAAACTTTGTATCTGTTTTTTATGGCTCACCATAATAAACAAACAGCGTACAGAACAGATGGTGGAATCTTATGCTGCATTTATCATGCAGCCCAAGACGTAATCTCATGAGGGATTTCATGTAATGTGGAAATCTACTTTGGAAGGAAAAGAGAAACTGTACCTTCATTCCACCCATAGCTGAGCCAATCAAAACCCCGCATCTAGTTTTATCCATTTGATCCATGACATCCTCAGTAATTCCACCATCAGCTAGTGCTTTTTTCCCGGCTGTCAACATGTACAGCATGAACCTGTCCATCCTTTTGGACAGTTTTGGTGCAACCCATCCCTCTGTGGAGAAAGACTTGATCTCTCCTGCAATCCTCTGTATTTGAAACTCCAACATCAGAATCTAAATGATGGAGAACTTCGGAAAATAAGATATACCATTGCAAAGACATACAGTAGGATAGTTTGAACAGTCAAAAGCCTCTATCTCACTAATCCCACTGACACCTTCTAGAAGATTATTGTAAAATACATCTGGATCGTGACCTACTGGAGTCTCCACACCCATCCCAGTCACAACAACTCGCCTTTGACTTGTAGGCGGTTTCTTCTTCGTCTTACCTTCCATCGAAGGTTGCACCGCTATTGCCATTGCTTCCCCTAAGATATTAGCAAGTCCAGGAATTTTTTGTCAGTATTTAAGGTACTATACATAATATATGGAAGCAACACAAGCAATATCAGGTTAAATGAATATGTGCAACAAGACCAAGACTATAACAGCGTCCGTCATAAGTTCCCTATGCAGAGAAAATGCATGCCATCACCAAATTCGTGGTAATCCATTTTGAAACCAGAACAAGGACCGGAAGATTGGATAAGAGGGGAAACCCACTCTCCAAGTTGTAATCTTTATTAGAATTTTATTCCTTTTTTCAAGAGAAAGATTATCATATTTCCGCCATTACAATTTTAAATATGATCAAAAAAATCACACCAAATATTATTTTAACTTGGGCCTAGGGGTTTATTTCCCCTCTTACCAATGTATCATTTCATCCCTGAATCTTGATAACATTCCAATTCCTGATAACAGAATTGGTACATCAACTGACAAGAGAAGGAATAGTAAATTTAGACCAACTAAACATAGCCCAACTCCACTAACCACAAAAGGGAATAGAAAAGCACAGGCATGTGATGTATTGATTAATCTAGAAATCGTACACACTTATATTCATGTACACGCACATACACAGGTGATGGAATTTCATTATTAGAATATTAACTAGTGCTTTCCTGCAACCACAACCACAATCACAAGTTAACGATCGAATATAACTACTAAAAAATAAAATAGGCCTTATTTCAAATACTACTCCAAACAAGAAGAATACAACCTAAAGTGAAAGAAAGAAAAAATATAGGAAAAAACAACTACCGGATGAACAATAAAATAAGCTGACAAATAATTTAATTAACAAGACGGAGCCTGAGAAATTCCCAAATTTCAAAAATGAAGAAAGCAGAAGTATGAACCTCAGTATAACATGCAATCAAGATTTTTAACATGAAAAATAAATATCAAATAGCTAAACGTTCTTAAATATATCGAAGGCGTTAATCGAGTAAGGCAATCACCAGAACGGGCAGCATGATGCGTTCGTCTTTGCCGGCAGTTCACCGGAACAGTTGTGGATCCGAAAAGAGAAGAAAAGGCTTTGTCACCGAAGAAGAAATCAGATGATGAAAACCCTTTAGAATTATAATACTCACTGCAGGGCTCCAGTGAGCTCACGAGACCCTGAATGCTCGAAGATCCACACCAAGATTGAATTAGCGAATTGGGTAATTGGACCCCACCTCCACCAGCTCCACCGTTGCCGCCGCCGGCAGCACATTTCGACAAAAGCCTCCGCCTACGACTGCTGGACCGGCGAGCAGATGGATGGTTATCCATCACAGCCATCATGGGTTTCTCTTGGTCCTTTTCACAAGTAACTGACATGCATGCCGCCACAAACCATGTGCACACCATAGACGCCGCCGCCGCCATGACCCACTATATACAAATCGATATATATCTCAATTATATGTATATCTATATCCAATCAAAACAAATTCGAACAAATTAGCAACAACAGCAGCAGCAGCAGCAGCAACAAAATCAACAACAAAGCATTGCCATCAATCAATCAGAATGTAATATAGAGAGAGAAGACAAACGAAAGGAATAAGAGAATGGGGTTATGAAAAAAAACAAATTTACAAGAAAAACAAAGGGTTCAAGGAAGAAGCAAAATCCAAGTGATATCTGTATTGGATCTCATTTGGGGTTACTAATACTAGTGGTAGTATTTTTGTGAAGGAGGCCGTTTGTTCGAGTCTTCGAGACGCCAAGTATTATTTGGGTAAAAATCTGATTCATCCGAATCAAAATCAAACAGCAGCACAACACCCCCCTCAAATCTCTCTCTCTCTCTCTCTCTCTCTCTCTCTCTCTCTCTCTCTCTCTCTCACAAATGTTTCTCTCACTAGAAATTTCCTTATTTTGTTTTTGCTAAATTCTCGCTATAAATTTTTCCATCTACAAGTTTCTCTCTCAAAAGCATCTGTGTCCAGAAAAAATAAAATAATTAGTACATAGAACTAAAAACCGTAGCATATTCTACTGTATATATTTTTAAAAAATATATAAAAAAAGAACTCTGACTTACTTTTAAAAAGAATTATTTTGGAGTATATTTTTCTTTTCTTTCTAAGTTTAAGGGTTTTTACAAATATTTGTTATTATTATTTTTTCATTTTTATCAATAAAAGTAATTTCTTTATTTTTTTGGCTACAATAAAAGTAATTTCTTTAATATTCGTAGTTGCTAACTTGCTATAATAATCGTGAAACATTTGATGACATAGAGACAATGGTAATGATGTCAATTTGATGGTAGTGATTTATATTTATGAATTTTGTGTTATTTTATTTATCTAAATATTCTAATATAAATGCAAATATAAAGAATATAATCTTTAATAGGATGGGTATATTACTAATAACATTTTTCTTATATAATAGTTTATTAGGTAAAAATAGATTATGTTAATCTAACTTGTGTATAAGATTGTCATATGACCATTAAAAAGGAAGAGATTGAAAGTTTAAGTATTATTGACTACAATTATTTAATATGTAGGGATGCTAGACACTGGTCTCTCTAATAACATAACAAAAATAAAAATTACGATGCCAATAAATAAAATTTGAACACAGTCCAATATTGCATTCCTAAAAAAGTGTTTGGTATAAGATATGTTAGAACTAAAACTTTCATGCCAATAAATAAAATTTGAAGATAGTAAATATTGCATTCCTATAAAAGTGTTTCGTATATCTTAGAGCTAAAACTTTCATGCCACTAATTTGCGCCCTAAGAAAATATAAGTATTATTGTTTCACAATACCACGTCACTTTTTAAAATTAAATGCGATTATATATTTAAGATGAAGAGGCAATAAATTGGCCATTTATTGCTTTGCTCTATAAAGGAGTCGTTTGTAGGTAAAACGATGGTGATGTATTTATTTTTATTCAAATTAAGAAAATCAACTTTATTTTTATAATATTATTACTTATACATACAGGTCCACATTTTTTTGTAGTTAGAAAATTAGAACTTTGCCAAATTGCTTAAGTAAAAGGGAATGCTGCTAAGATTTCTAACTAATCAGAGTTACTAGGGATTATGATCATGAAATCTCACACCGTTTATATGCTAATTTGCATCAAAATTCAAAATTTTTGTTTTCTCTCGAAATGGTTTATACATAATCTAAATTTATCCATTATATTTAAATGTGACATATATTGAGAACTAGTTGTCTTACCCTGGTTTTTTCTCTAGTACTTTTATGTCCAGAGATACATGTATACGTCATTTTTAAAATTTATACATTTATTAAGAAATGATATTAATACTATTATTTTACATTAAATGTTGATGTAAAAATACATATTTATCCTTTTTTTTATAATAAATGTTTTTGATATTGAAAATTAGATTAGTGTATTAAATGTGAGAGTAATATAGAAAAAATATTCATTAGATTCTTTTTTAATATCGTGTGCGATAATTATATTTGAACAAATAAAAATGTTAAATATAACATATAAAATTAAACGAATGGAGTAATACTTTTGAACAGTTTAAAAACAAACTAAAAGACAAAAGTCTACAAGAAAAAAAAAAGAATAATTCTCCCAAACTCACTATAATAATAAATCCCTCAAACATAATGCATACAAACATTATTTTTAGAAAAATATGCCTCAATTAAATTGTCGTATGCTTAATAGGATTAACTAAAACCAAAATTAGGATGATACAATTACATCACTACAAAACACAAATTAAAAACTAATGGTTTCTCTAGTAACTCAACACAGTTTAGACCTGAACGCACAGCTTAGCGTATTACTATATTCCCACTTATATGATTAATAGAAACTTTGCCTTTGACAGCATTTGAGAGAAATAATATTCTGGTGCGAAAAAAAACATATGAAGAAAAAGGAAAAAGAAGTAGAAGCCTTATGCAAGTCTTCGGCTATAAAATAAAATAAATTATTTGTTAGTGACAGTCCAATGGAGCAATCTCCTTTCACTAAAAAAGAAATACTTGTGTCTTATTTTATTAATTTATTTGGTTGCTTGTCTTCTAATTCCGTATTAAAATGTACACAAATTCGTGGTGGTCAATTTTGGGGTTCGATTTTGTCAAACCCACCGCATTGGACATTCCAATTTTATTACATCCACCCATGATCGATCTCCTCCCAACCCCCACAATATATATAGAGCCGTAATGAATCGAGTTGTTCATTTATTTAACTCAACTCGATTCGTTTAAAATTTGATTCGACTCGATTTGAGTTATTGAATGAGACAAGTTCGATCATGGTTTTCTGTCTGTTCAACAATTTAGCTCAATTCGACTCGACTAAAACTCAAAAAAATTAATTTGACTAATTTATACTATCTGATTTAATTTTGATTCGACTCAATTAGATTACTTAAATGAACGATCTTGAATACAATATTTTATTTGTCAATTAATACATGTTTTGACTTGATTCATTTAATAAATAAACTTGACTCGAAACCGACTCACCTCATTTATGTTGCTATCACATGTACATATATTTGTGTTCTTATTTTGTCAAGCCCACCGCATTGCGCAATGCCATCCTTGTCGATCACAAAATGGAAATACAAAAAAAAAATCTCACAGATTGGAAAGAATAGAGTAAAACACCACAAATGCATTTTTTTTTATATATCTATGTACGATGTTCGGATCATTCTTATTGAAACAATTATTCTGAAGTTAGTTCATTCATATTGTTATTCTTTGAAAAAGTTACTAAAAAACTCTACAAGTTAGAATTTCTTAAATCACAACCTTATATTTAAGATTAATGACTATTATTTATTTATTTATTGTATATGACATTTTTATTCCCTCTCCAGTTAACATCATATCTATTCTAATCCATTTACCATTTATACTTTTTTTCTTGAGTAAATCATATAACTTATTTATTTTTGATAACTTTTATATTTTTTGTATGTCTTAATGTATAGAATTAGTGAATTAAAATAATATAAATATAACTATGAATTAAGTACACCGATACAAAATTTAAGTACCTATATATATCGTATAAAAAATTGAGTAAAATAATTTCTAATCACATAAACAAAACATGTATGTAATATTAATTATATAATATTCATGGGTATTATTTAGTAGTACTTTGATTTCTTATATAACTTGTATCTATAATATGCTAAAATATATTATCAAAGTATATAATCCAGACATTGATTTAATATGAGTTGATTTAAAATAATATTATGAAGTATAAATTATTTCAAAATATTTTACAACCATTAGTTAATGATTTTTGATACTTTAGTATTAATACTTCACCAACATATTATATCTTTGAATAATTTCTATAAAGTCTAGTAATAATAACTTATTAATTTTCGTTATGAATTTTTCTTATTAATGAAAATTATTACATAATATGATCACACACATATACAACATGCGAACGCACACACTACACACATCTTGTTACTTATAAATAAATATTTTAAATTATTTAATTGATTATATGTATGTAAGAAGAAATCTATAAATTGTAAAAAAAGATATGTAAAATGTTTGACTTACCTGAATTAATTTAATATTAGAAAAAAGTTATCCAAAAATTAATAAGAAGTAAATTCTAATTAGATGAAGAAATTTTTTTTTTTTAAGTATGTAGTGTTGAGAGAGAAAATAACATATACAATAAATTAATTAATAATAGCCATTAATTTTGAATGTAAGATTGAGATTTAAGAACCCTAAATGAGTCGGATCCTTTAAAACTGTGTGTAAGATTTATGAATTTTCTTTACGTAATTTATATAATAAGAAATCAGATTTATTCACGGTCTACAGAAAGTGTTTAGAAGAAGAAATTTATGTTACCGAAATTGAATTTTTCTATATTCCTATCAAGTGTACAATATAATACGTGTATCATTTAAAATACAATGTGCTCAATTGTAGGAATAATCGAAGCGATTGGATTATAGAGTTTTAACGAGGCTTGCTGATATCGAATGTATTGTATTTTATTTTTTAACAAATTGAAAAGGTTCGTGTATTTTCAAAACAAGATGGAGTAGGTATTATTGATCCAAATGTGACAATAAATTTTGATTTATTAAGACTAATTGTTACAAAATAGACCAGGATCTCCACAAAGTCGAACATTATGAGTCATACAATGAGTTTAATTGGGAATCCTATGGTAAAAATATAGTGATTCATTAACTTATTATCTTGTATTAATCACTCAAATGAGACAATTTATAAAAACAAATGTGCAGAAGAAATTTCACGAGCCACTTATGAGAATTTAAAAATCCAACGCTTTAATAAAATATGAAATTTTAAATGAAAACAAGAATTTTTTACTATTGATTAAAAATCCTCCCCAAGATTTGAAATTGTCAAAACAAGAATTAGTTGCATGGATGATCAAGCCAAACATAAATTATTTTCACAATATTACTAATTTTTTTTACTCATTTTTTTGGGAGGAGGGTGGGGGTGTGTGTGTCCTTTTTTGTCCTTTTAGGTTGAAATCCACCACGTACGTATATGTTCAAATCTCATTGCGTGCAAAGATAAATCCAAAAATATGTAAAAATGTAAATGAAAATGAAAGTGGTGCTTGCATACCCATAGCCACAGGCTTTTGCTCATATTATGCGATACTGGTCACGTTTGAGTGATATATATATATATATATATATATATATATATTGAAAATAAAATTTAGATTGAATAAAGATTTTTAATATATGGTCAAAGTACATTACAAGTTTCAGATAAGACTTATCGTGGTGGTAATACTTAAAATTTAAGTAGCAAAAAACACATAATATATATGTCCTAACACTCGAGCGAGATAAGAGTGTTTAATAAGTTTTATTTGTTAAACCAATATTGGTTAGGGATACGTAGTGATATATTGTCAATATAATTACTGTATATAATATTGGAAATATGTTATTTAAATGTATTATTCAAAAATATAAACAGATTTTTGGATATAGACAATAACACAATGTATATTAATTAGTCAAGAAAAAAACTATTTCAAAATATTAATTACGTTTGTGGAGTCCTTAGAAAAGTTAACTAAAACTTGTTTATCTATAAATTTCTTTTAAATATTATTATAAATATATCATGGGGTGCATGATTAAAAGAGAGAATGTCTCACTCCAATGAAAGGAAACATATCTCAACAAGCAAGAACGAAATTTGGGATTAAAAAAATATCAAGTCAAGACCACGACAATAATTTATTTTGATTTTAAAATGATAAATCAGTAATTAAAAATAAAAAAGCAAGACTATCCAATTAAGTACTTAGTTTGCATAGAAATCTTAATAACACTACTCCATTTGATCGTAAACTTTATATGCCGTTGTCGCATTTTAATTCCACCACGATTATTTTTTGCACTCCATCAAATATAATTTTCATTTATCTCATTTTGGTCAATGGATAAGATACAAAATTATTTTGATAATTTATTTGTTATTTTACAAATGGATTAATTTTACATGTTTTAGAAATTTATAGATCTTGTGCAAACAAACTCGATAAAATGTAATTGATAAAAGTCTTTCTATTTATGGGACAGCAAGAATATATATGATTTTCTTCACCGGTCCAGAATATTCAGGAATAAGTTTCCATAACTAGAAACATAGAGATATATCACGGGAAGGCAGGAAGCATTACGCCCAGGTTTCTCTTTTATTTTCTAATAAAAAATGTTGTCTTTTTATGTTCATTTAAAAAATAATTTAAGTGGAAACAAGTATTGTCAATTTGAAATGTCCGTCCAGTAGACTGTAGATATGATTATCTTATCTCTCACTCAATTCTTATCTTTTTAAAATACTAAGATATATTTCTTTTATTTCAAAATTAAATATACATTTTAATTCATACAAAATATATTTGTAAAATTTCATAATAAAAATTTAAAATAAAATTTTTTAAAGTAAAATATTATAAAACATACAAAAAATACTTTTAAATTCAAACTTTTATACTTTAATATTTTTGTAACATAACATATATCATATCAGGCAAATCACTTCCTTCTTATTGGCAATAAAAAAAAACTCACACAAATGACGTAAATAAAAGTACAAACAAATTATGGAAATGAACCAATCAAAACTACATAAAATCAATTAGCAAAAAAAAAAAAATACATAAAATTACTCACAACCGGTATATAAAAAATGGAAAAGCTAGACTAGAAAGTAGAAAAGTATTACCCATAAAATAGGAAGAAAAATTAATAAATTGAAAGTCAGATCGTCGCAGATACTGTCTGCCTCACCAACCAAAATAAAAATTGAACTACTTCATTAAAAATGAAATAATAGTGTACTACTCTACTCTAATAGTACATAATTAAGTAGTCAACACCACCGGTCAGGGTCAGGCTGCCGGGTACGGAAAATGGGAAAAGCGGTATATATAAATACATACATACATATATACACGGAAAAAAAATGTTAATATCCACGGACTTTAAATATACATTATAACATCAATATCACATATGGAGTATATTTTTTTAAGTTTTTTTTTATTAAATTCAATAGTAAGAATAAAAAGAGTATAAAAAAAAGTGTTCAAATTATTATTCCCTCCGTTCCATAAAAAAAAAATTTAGACTTTTAATGACTATTAATTTTTCATATTTGACCAATAATTAAATGTGCAAATAATAAATTTTTCTCGTGAAATTCGTTATGAATTTTTAAATTACAACAAAATCTATAAGTTTGTAATTGAATTTTTTTTTAATTTATAGCAAAATAACAAAGAAAAATTTCAAATGTAATTTTTTTTTTGAACAAATTTTTGTTTCAAATGTAATTTTTTTTTTTGGAATGGAAGGAATATATAATTTTATAATATATAAAATCACTATTATAAACATGCAATATAAAAATGAATCCGACAACCGTGTTTTGAATACTTTTTATATAAAAATAATGTTATACTAAACAGTCTCATATTTTTTTATACTATTTTTATGAATATGGTCGAGTTTAGCAAAACAAGTGCATTAGTTTTGAAGGTGGACGATAGTAGGGTCCGTTTAGCTGGTTAGCTTACTTTTGCTAACATAAAGTTGCTGTTACGATGTTATCGAGCTTTAAGATTGCTATAAGAAAAGAACTTTTTTTAGGACCAGCGATTTTATAATGCGATTAATAATTAGTAAGGACTATGATTTGTGCTAATAAAACAACGATTAGGTGTTTAATAATTAACACTATTCTTATAGCTTCAATCCACTTCTAAACTTTTTTTTTTTTTTTTTTGTATATTACTAGTTATTTGCTTGATTAATACTTGATTAGTACGTAAATTGAGTTTATACTTTATACGATTTGTTAAATGTTCTGCTTATCTTTATTAGAGGTGCAAAATAAGAGATTAATTGTATACATTAAATAAAATCTTGATAGATAAAAATAGGTGATAATATTGTCAAAACCACAAACAATATGCCTTTAAAGACACTTCCACAACTTATTTATGACAATTAAATTCGTTAATGATATTTATTATTACAACATAATTTATCAAAAATAATCATTATCCTTGTCCAGTTTTATGTCATGTTTGGTATTTTTATTTGTCTAAAAATAATTGTCGCACACATTATTTAAAGAAAATTTTGAAGTGTAATTTTCTATAATATTCTCACATTCAATGCACCGACTTAGTTTATAATTTATGTAATATTTATTATAAAAAATGATAAATAAGTAGTTACACATCAATGTTAATTATAAAATAGTGATATTAATATCATTTTTTAAAAATATATCAACTTATAAAATGACATATAAATCTGAACTAACGTATACAAATATCGATAATTCACATTTGAAACAAAAGTATTTGTTAATGGTTATCCAGTAGCAAGTGAGATGAGAGAGCAAAGCCACCACTTGTTGACAAGTTATCTTCAATAAATGACAACTCCAAAGTTAATGCTTTCGTCTACTCTATCTCCCTATCTTTGTCAAAGTTCGTATATTCACGGATATACGCATCTTTAGCATACAAGTATTTAATATACATTACAACTATATATATACAAACCTATTTCTTTTTTCTTTTGGAAAATTCAGTTGAAAAGGACACTGTCGTAGTGCATAAAATATTTAATTGTGCTAGGGGGACATTGTTACAATAATTTTTTCCACTCACATCTTCGAATTAAATGAGAGAAATTAATTGTAGTCGTACAAAGGGGGACATGACTATAAATATTCTGTGTTCCATACAAATATCAAATTAAATGTCCGATTAAGATTTACATAACCATTTTCCATCAGGGGATTTGTTTTTCAATGTAGAAGTAAACGAGTATTGACAAACTTTAGAATTACACTCCCACAGTTCAAAAAAAATAAATATTTTGAAAATAAAATTTATTTTAAAAAAAGAGCACACATTTGCATAATTTTTTCATTATAATATCATATATTTTAAAATTTGTTATTACAATATTCTTATATAATATTTAATTAGACATTCATAACAAATTTAATGAGAAAATTTTATTACTTTTAATAGTTGTTTTTCTAATTTGTCGGTTCCCAATTATAAGTTCTCGTTGACCATGACTTATAAAAACCAGACTATCTATCGCTTTTAACTCTTTTTGCATAAGCTCGTGCACATATTTATGTTCAATAAACTCAGGGGCTTTCACTTTAACACGTTTTCGATTAGAGTCCCTCCTCATCAATAGGTACTCACTCACAATATGGGGGTCAGAAATTGTAAAGACTCTTAGCTACTTTTTCAATAATATGACCCTTGAAAAGTCTCATCCCTAGTCTTAAAGTAAAGGCGGTAATCTATTTCCCACTCAGACCGCTCCGGGGATCACTAAATGAGAGGGACACCCAACCCTTCCCCTAAGGAGTTGTTTTGTGACAAGTGCATAATGTCCATCAGAACGTCCATGGTTTTTATCATCAACTTGATGAATTAGTATAAGACTTTCCTGTTATAATAGGTTGTTCAAAGGATATTCTGTTCTTCACCAGTCTTTGCAAGAATAGAAAAACTTCCTTAACCGATTAAGTAGATCAAGAAAATAGCGATAGCAGCTGCAACAGAAGCATCATATGCAAGAGTAATCCAAAAGCCCATACCCAGACAAAAAATCATGTAATTTTTAATTAAATATGCAAAATTAAAAGTCGTAAAAAATTTAAATGTTATTTTTTTTTTGTGCAACAGAAAGAATATCATAATAACAAAAAATTGTATATGTATAACATAACTAACTTTGGAATTTTTTTTTTTTTTGGTAATAATTTTTAAATGTTGTTTCAAAACAAGGGGAGCCTAATCACCAATTTCAATAGAATGGAAGACGAAAACACCCCAGAAGCCCCGCCCAAAGGGGAGCTTGTGAACAGTAGAATATCTAATTTTGCAGCACCTTTCTATGTCTTTATTATTACTACATTATTGTATTATTGCTGTTGTTATTTTGTACTTGCTTAATAAATTCCTTTTGAATTATCAATTTTTTAGACAAATTTATGTTTGCTACATTGAAATGTCTGGAATGCCAAGGTTACGAGTAGGAGATTTTCAACCACTATTATTGCTTAAAAATAGAAAGCAAATCAGCAATGTTGTAGTTTTAAAATCAGAATAGAAAAGAAGACAAACACCCCTAGACCCCTCTACCTCTCCCCCCCCCCCCCCCCCCCCACCTCACCGCACCCCGCCCGCCCGCCCCCAACAACACAAATACACCGGGCTGGCGCGCACACAAATTTTTTACCGACTATATTGTCCAGACAGTTAAGGAAACAAAGAATCCGATTTGGACTAAGTATTTATATAAAATTATCCTCCATAACTTCTTCTCTATTTTGGTGAAGTTTGGGACTTTAGGGAAGAGAAAATATAATTATGTAACTGAATATTTAAGAGAGGAATCTCAAAATTTTGAGCAAGAAGTTAGAAGTGACAATTAATTGGCTAAGGTCACACCCGACCAGATTCCTAAAAATCCTCTTCACACAAAAATAGCAGCCAGCCC
Organism: Centella asiatica; assembly: GCA_014636745.2. NCBI lineage: Eukaryota > Viridiplantae > Streptophyta > Magnoliopsida > Apiales > Apiaceae > Centella > Centella asiatica. Next base: position 52,427,214 of record CM025780.1, read on the forward strand.
ATATACCAGACTTTACAAAAAAATATGAATGAGACATTATAACAAACCTTTGCTCTTTCTTAACCAACTCTTCTTCCAAAAAATTTCTAACCTCTTAAACCAAACATTCAAACGTAAATAAGTGTAGAGAATCTAAAAAATATATATTATATCTATGAATCTATCAAAATATTATTATACGGAATCTTGAAATGTGATTTGTGTCTAAACAGCTGGAATTGCAACTTTTTCGCTCACAAATAGGATATAGTAAACAAATTCTTCAGTAGCTTGTACAATAGAGGACAACGTACAGTTTCTTCACAACCATATGGAATTGAGTATAATAGAAGGTTTCTCAAGGCTGAAAGAAAAAGAGAAACCGGGCAAACTATACATGTGAGGAAAGTATAGGAATTGTAGGAATTAAAGCTATAGGCAGAGTCTGAAAGTTTTCCAGAGATCAAATTGGTTAGCTTCAAGGCACACATTAAACTCTATTCGAGTCTGAAAGTTTTCCAGAGATCAAATTGGTTAGCTTCAAGGCACACATTAAACTATTCAAGTCTCAACCCACGAGGCTTTGCAGTACAAGTCGAGCAAGGAATTTGTATGGTTGATGCATTTGAAAATTTACTCACAAATCCTCTATCTAGATTTGTGCTCCATAAATGTCTACAAACATATAAAAAATTAAACTACTTAAGAAAAGAATATACAAACAACCCAGTTATGCATCAGCAATTTGATCACCTCAAATAATATTTTCAGGTGCTTGAGATTGTTGTTCCTTGATCAAAGTTTGAACTCTCTGCAGTAGGCATAATGTTCACCATTATTGAGGGTTGTCTGGTACCCAAGTTAATTGTAATAGAATACTAAAAACATAAAAAATCACCTTTACTGAACTACCGACTTCCTCTAGCTTTTGTAATATTCTTAACTCCGCATGATGAGAAAAAGAATCATGTCTCATACCTTTTGAAATGGACATCTGCAAGTGGCAATATATGGGAAGGTACTATAAGCAAGATAAAAATTATTCTCAGCTCAACAGTAGTTTTTCTCTCAAAATAAATAAATATAGATTGTAAAACAAGGTGGTCATTGCAATGTGCTCTTATCACTTATCAGGTTGCCTAGGTCCACATGCATAATCAACATAATGGCAGACATTTTAGGGTAGAAGCTATGGAAATTTGAAATCATAAAGGAAATGTAGAGCATGCTAATATTTAATGCTTCTATAGTTTTACGATATACCGAAGCAGCTGGTAATTGACTGGCTTTCAGATTTGCAAGATCTTCGGGGGAGGGATCTTGGTTAGAGAAAGCCTCACTTCTCATATTCGACAGACGTGCTAGAACAGCCTGGAGAAAGACATGGGCAAATACACAGATGTCAGGAAGTTTCCTTCTACGAACAGAAAGTTTGCATTAATACAGTTTGCCAATAGATAATACCCTCTTAAAAGCCCCAGGATTTGCAACACCTTTAATTTGAAAATCATCACCATGTGGCCTTCTTACACCAACATTTTCGATTCTAACAGAGTAGACACCAAATAGAGATTGCAAATATCCTGATAACAAAGATGTATTCCAATATTAACAAAAACGATACAAGCCTTGTCCAGGAAAAGGCAACATGCATTTGGTTAGTTAACGAAGTGTCTCTGGAGTCTAGAATGAATGGGTTGTACAACTTGTATACATTGCTTCTAGAAGGTGTCTAGACTCAAAATACACCAAACCTACCAAAACCCGAGAAACCATACATGCACATGGATCTGAATAATACAAATCAGCGCATAAAAAACTCTGAGAAATCAAGGTAGTGTATGAGTTACAGAACAAAGAGGGCATATCAACAAGAGAAGAAACAAAATAAAGAAACATTTACAAGATAAAAATATGGAGATTCCGAGAGTGTAATTTCCATATTTATAAACTTGGTCTTCATGCTAGTAGGATGATTATTGTAACTTTCTCCACATAAATTGATATAATCTGTATAATGTACTCTATTAGGAAAACCATTGATCAAGTTTAGATACAAAAAATATATTTTAGGCCACAGCATGGTATAATAATACAATCCAACACAGTCAATAAAAATGAACCTCAGTCGGGGGAACAAAACAATGATAAAATAAAATGGAGTAGCATTTAAAAATAATTGTAATTGTGTTTGTTCTGTTTTTTTTCTTTTTTTCCTGTTTGTTTTCCCCTCTAAAAACTATTTCAGCTTTCACATCTTGCATTAAATGAACCAATAATGCAGAATAACCTGTTTTAAAAGTGGCCTCACTCAGTTGCATTCCACTTCTGAGATTTGAATGTAAAGTAGAAGAAAGTAAAATTAGTAAATTTTCTTGTGTTTGAATTTGAGGTAATACTCAAGGTTTTAAAGAAAATAACTTATGTTACGAAGTATTCCTTTATACACAACTTTGGATTGAAAAGTTCGGCAAGAAAAGAAGTTTTCCATCAAAATTTTCTTTTCTGTTCATTGAGAAACTCAGTAATTATAGAATTGGACAGATAATGTTATTTCATTTTTCTTTGGGATACTCGGTGGAAGAGGTCAGCTTGCATCGAAAATGTAGAGATTGAATACTTGAAAGTTGAACTGCACTCTTACTTAGATAATATTTATGCAATATGAAAATACTTTTAGTGGTATAATAAAAACCTGGATTGCTAATGTACCTCATTATTTTCCAATATATAAGCAAACTGAGGTAGAAACATCAGCATTAATTTCTTATTTTTTTTGCACCTTTTAAAAACAAGAATCCTTCATAAAACTAAGAGGGTGAAGCATAACTCTTGTAAGTGAAAGTTGGGAAGCAACTATAACCATCCTACCTTGTTCGATCACAACATCAGCAACTGAATGCAGTAGAACATGCTTCTCTTTCTTCAAAGCTCCAAAGCAGGGAAATGTCACTGGCTTTGTAACCTAAGTTGGAACCATAAGAATAAGATTAATGTACATAGTATATTCATGTCTCAAGTATTACAAACCCCAACATCAAACAATAAATAAACAGAACTACCCACATTTGATTACATAAAAACATGAGATGGACATTATGTTGCTTCAGCATATAAAGTAAATTTTCTGCATACACTCCACTTGTGAATGTTTACTTTTGCGGTGTTGCATCTTTTATTATAGTTCATTACAATAAAAACATGCAACTATCATAATGTTAAGTCCTTCACAGGAAGAAATTTTCGGAAATTTTCTTTTACACAATTTAGGATATTTTGTAAGACAGTATGAGTGTACAACAATTTATCAACAGACAACCCCAAATACCAAAACTAGTTTCAGGTCTTGATCAAATGAAACTTTCCTACGGTGCCAACTACTGTCCCATGAGACACCACACCAAAGAGACAATTATCCTCCTAGGTCCTAATGATTCTGGGACTAATTCTCGTCCAACTTCTATATATATTTCCTTTACCGACTAGTTCCCCCTAGTATCGTGTACAACACTGGTACTTGCAAAAATCCCGTCAGTGCGTACAAATGTTGTAATGTCTCACTACTCACCAGTATTGTAAGCAATGAAAATTGCAGTCACTAAATAAATAAAAATAACAATTAACAAGAGAGTGAATTAGGATTACTTTGTAGACAATGGCAGTAGGAGTAAGATAGAGCTTCCGGGATTGAATGTCCTTGAGCAGTACATATCTCCGCACAGGCAAGTAAATCAGCATCAAAACCCCAATTCCCCATGCCAAAATCAGAAGCAAAGAATAGAGAATCCACTGAACTGTTAGATACTTGACAAAATTCTCCTCCGCTTCTTCAAATGATGCGGAAAAGAGAACGGGTTCGCCTCCGGCGGCATCGTAATCTTCCCGGCGCGACAACAAACTTCTCTCCAGCTGATCAACTTCTACAACCTCGTCATTTGGTTCCATCGGAAGCTGTATAATAAACCCTAAAATTGCAGAAAAATAGCTGCAATTAGTTTTCCTGCAATTAGAATCTTAATACGAGCAATTAGATAAATGAATGAAAAATACTCCTAAAACGGGTTAAATCTTATCGGGGAGAATGATAAACTGACGGAGGTTAATGGAGATTTGAACCTTTCTCAAAATTACAGAGGATGGACCTCCAATTAGGGCCGAACTGAGCTACTTTAAAGTAGCTTTTCAAAAGATTGTATTTTTCAGACGTAAGATTTTTATATGAACTTATAATTTTATTTATTTTTGTAAAATTTAATTTAAAAATTAAAATTGGGTTAAAACCAAAAGTCGAACGACATTGCTCTGTATGCAGTGCAACTGTATAGTGTCATAAAATGTTTTTTTTTCTCTTTTGTGTTTGATTTGAACTTCTAAATTTATAATAGATGGTTGGTTTTACTTTCGCTATTGAAAACCGAACGAAGTAATAGTTATTCAAAAGAATGAATGCAATAATAAAATTGATCATATGATTATTACGGAGTATATTATTATTGAATATCCTGTATAGGAGGCAGTACTACCTAAAAAGAAAAAGATTATTACTCATAAAGTGGGTCGAGATTTGCAACATATCAACAGCAATAGGACAAATAGTAGACCTAATTTTAGCAATAGCATTACCATCTTACCGTTTCTGAATTTAATAATATGAATTATCTTATGTTATACATCTATTAAATGACATATGCTTTCAAACTTACTAGTGGATTTTTATTGAAACCGAAAGTAGACTTAGAGCTGGATTTGGGCTTCAATGTGTTAATAATCTTAACAAGGTTTGAATCGTTAATAGATCTTAAACTTGAAATTCATATGATGGATGATGTGAATTTATTAAACAGCACGCTATGAAATCCCCAGTAAGGCACCAAATAGTCCCCGATTATTTGAATATTTACCTCACTTATCCTTTTACTTCATCACTTGCATGTAGAGGAGTATTGATATGGAGGGAGGGTATATTAGATACTTTTATTCATTTTCGGGCCTTATTCGGTGAATTCCGTCGGGGAGCAAAGCATTATTGTCTATTAAATTTCTTGTACATGTTTTACTTTGGATCGAATTCTACGATATACTTGATATGCACTGGTAACAAAATCCTAAATTTAAAAATCAAATTATGATATCAACTTAGGGATAAAAAGAAGTTACATTTTTTAGGAAAATAATCACTGTATCAATCTTTCCATTGAGAATATTCAATTAAACTCATACCAAATGTGACAAAGGGCCGGAATTTTTTTTTAGCTCACCAAAATTTCTGTTAAAAAGCAACACCAGTAACTAAGCAGAAAGCAAATGAGTACTACAAAACAAAAACTCCAAACATGGCGAACTATATATAAATTGTTGAAACATCAATGTCGTCAACCTTCCTTTTGAACTATTTCCAAAATACTGAAGAGCAAAGGCACAAAACTATGACAGCACAGCCATTACATCAGATGATCGTAGAATCATGTATTCTGAACCATCTGCACTTTTGAAGTCATTCCCCGCAAATTTCGAGTACATTACAGTGTCTCCAGTAGTGATTGAAAGCGGTTTTCTCTTCCCTTCCTCATCAAGAGCACCAGGTCCAACAGCAATAACCTAACATTTAAGTGAGTAAAGAGTAAAATTAAGCAACTCTTTGTTTTTGGTAGCATGCAAGCTAAATAAAAAAGTTGAGGGCTTTGCAACAGTTACAATAAAATCTTGAAGTCCCAAATAAAAAGCTCATTATGTCCGAGAATGTATTACTTACAGTTCCAGTGGAGGGTTTCTCTTTGCTTGCCTCAGTCAGCAACAAACCACCAGAAGTCTTCACCTCTGCTTCGGCAACCTGTTTCATATTGGAGAAAAGGGCAAAAAGGAAAAAAACTGGTGTTTACTCCGAAATAGGATTTATCATAGACCAACATAATTAACATTCCATCTGATTTTCAAGGTAAATATGTCATAACATGATAGGGCACTAGGTAATTCAGTGCTGATCTTGTGCTCTTAACGTGAAACACTACACTGAAAATTAACATAAGGAAGTCCCTACACATGTACAAGTATGGAAGAGGAACCTAATTTAGATTGACAGGACATCTTTCTAGGAGGATGTACTCAGAAATCCTTGATATACAAGTTTTTGATACCCCTACTATAAAAACATAGGTTAGGAGTCGGTCATATCTCCTATATTACAATGAATGAACATGGCAGTGATCATGTTTCCAGTAAGGTAGAGGCAGGGATACCTTAATGAGGACTCTGTCATTCAGTGGCTTCATATCCTTGACGTCATCTGTATCAAGAGTACCAATAATGTCATCCTCCCGCAATATGAGATGTTTGGATCCATTAAACTCCACCTCTGTTCCAGCGTATTTGGAATACACTACTTGAGTACCGATCTACATGTAAATTAAACTTAATTAGCAGCTGAACCACCCAGACGCAAAAAAAGCTATAACGTGTTGTAAAACATATTACCTCAACACAGACACCAATTTTGTTCGGTCCAACTGTCCGGCCTTCTCCAACAGCAACAACTTCACCTCCTTGAGGCTTTGATTGTGCTGTTGACGGCAATAAGATGCCACCAGTGGTCTTCTCCTCAACGCTCTTGATCTTAACTAGCGCTCTGTCACCCAATGGTTTGAGTGAAGTGTACTGAAACATCACACATTAGAATAACAAATCAATATAAATACAAATTACAATTGTGCAGTTTTGTTCTAAAATAAGCAACAACTCTAATGTAGATGACAAGAGCTTGATGAGAAAGTGTCAAAAGCAATAACACATTATATAAAGACAACTATACCATTAACAATAAACATAGAAACAACAGAATTCTGCAGATGCACACTACTGATATTATAGCACTGGCCATGGAGAGAAAGGAAGACATAACCAAGTCTATCCAGAAAACTAATTGAGACAAGCCGCTTTCAGCTACATGCCAAAGAAAAGAAATATTAAATAGGGAGATGCAAAAATATCTAGAAGGATCAGAAAAACATAATTCTCAGTTGCGAAAGCTAAGAAATTTACTTTGAGAAGAAGATAAAATTTCGCATATACCAATAAGATTAAAAATCAAAACAATATAAACACTAAAAGAAAGAGAGAGAAAGGAAGCTTGCTTCTAGTTAACTGTCATTTACAAAAAATTTGAATGCATCAAATGTAGGTATTTATCATGAAAAGTGACAACCCAACTTATGTTAACAAAGGATGGAGAATTGCCAGACATATGAAAGATCAATACATACCACAAACATAAATTCCAACCAAATGAATAAGTAGCACTCTCTAGCAGTTAAATACTTGAATGCTTAAATTCCAGCTCAACTAACTTCAAAATAAATAAATAAAATTCTGGTAGGCAAACATTCAATCGAACAATCAGATAAGATCCAGATAGACAAACAATCAAAACAACATTACTTCATAGTTCCTGAATCAAGCCAAGAAACAACTAAAACACCCAATCTGAACAAAATCTGTGACGCTTGTGTTATCAATTACTCAGTATTTTAATACAGCAGGAACAAAAAATAAACAAATAAAATCCATAATACCTTAGGGGCAACAGTAGTAGCAGCTCTGACAGTTAGACCACGGAATGATCTGAGACAGAGACCAGCACCATCGGAATGTCTAAATTTTGAAATTGAAGAAACCGTAACACTTGAAGAAGATGAATAAGCTTTAAGTCCGCCGTCGAACGAGGGAAACAACAAACTCCATGCTGATGCCGATGAAGTTGTCAACTGAGAACTTGCCATCTCTAACCTTCACTAAATATCCCCAAAAAAAAAAAAAATCAACCCAATCACCACCATTAAATTGATTATAAATGAAAACAATAACAGTGTTGAATTTCCAAAAGAAAGATGAAGTACCTGGTACTAGTATTGCAGATTGTTTTGGGAATGAAATGTAGTAAAGATGAAGATAATGGAGTTGTATAGATTAGAAGATTTGACTGAAGAAGAAGATAATAACCAAAAATAGCAGGCGGGGGTGGATGCTTCCAGAAACTTATTTCCGGACTTCCGGTGCACCGTTCTCTCATACGGACCACTGTACTTACTACAGGTATACTGTAACAAAAAAGTTCACTTTTTCTTTCTTTACTTTTCACTTTTCCAATTCATACAACTGTTTTTTTTCCTTCGTTTCAAATCATTTAAAAAAAAAAAAACAAACACTAAGAAACAGTGAATGTATGTGTTTTAAAAAATTATTACCATCTTTCATTTCAAAATTAAAAATTTTTAAAATTTTTAAACTAAATAATAACATACTTAATTTTAAAATTAATACAATTAGTGAAAATTTGTAATACCAATTTTGTTATAATTAAAAGTTTTTGTTATAAGCTAGAGCGATTATAATAATTGTATTCACCAAAATTAACTAATTTGTTTAATTTTAAAATATAATTTATTATTATTTTATTTTATTTAAAAAGGTCAAAAAAATATTGTGATAACCCTAAAAATTCCGCTGAGTGTGAGATGTCGACAAAAAAAAAACAACTAAAATATACATGACAAATCGCAACTCTTAGCCCCCTCTTAAGCATCGAGCAGAAGCCTTCTAGTCTCATAACATAATTATAATGAATAAACATCAGTTATATTCTTTTATTCAAATAATTATTTTATTTTACACAATATGTAAAATTTAATTTTGGCAAGGAAGAGTGAACAATGCTCAACAACTAATATATTTCAACGCAAAGTATAACACAATATTATTATAACGTGAGACTTAGAAGTTTATGATATCAATTTGTTGATCCACCCCTGCTTATATTACTATTGTTTAAATAATTATATTTAACTGATATAATAATTGATGATGTAATATAGTCCTTACTTATACGATGTAAAATGACTTAGAAAAATATACAACTTATTAGGTGGATATATTTTGTTAGTTAAGTAAGGTTTTTTTTATCACAAGTGAAGAATTCGTTCATCGATCAGGAAGGATGCTGAAGATATAAAGAAAATTCCAAGGACAGTCCTGCTTAGAATAGAAATAAGCAATGACTAACATAGCAAAATCTCTTACCTTGATTCAAGCAAGATTGTCAAAAAAAAAACTCTACCTCTTGTCCTGCTTAGTCAACTTCTAGAAGACTTTTTAAAAAGCACTAGAAGACAAAATAACGGCTATCTTTTTAAACTAAACAAGGAACAGCTGTAAAGGTACAAGTCACTATCAACAATACAACTTCAATAGATCTATTTCAAATTCTCAACGGATAGATTTTTGGAGTAGTATATAAATAGGAGTCATAAATTTTATTTATGAGACTTGATCAACCAAGAAATTGCTCTGACAATCTGACATTCTAAGAATTCAGCAAGACACAAATTTAAGCCTAAACAAGTGTTATCTAATTTGCTTAACAAGGAACTTACTGCTTAGAGATAGCAAGTAAGATACTTCATCTGCTATTAGTTTGTGTGACTATCTGGTCTAAGTGACCAATTGTATTTTTTAACTAAGTGTCCTGCTGCTTATTGTTTTATGTGAACATTTTTAGTGAGTGTCTTCTCAAATAAAGAGAAGAAAAGTGGAGTAGACTCAGATCGAACCACTATAAAAATTCTCCTACTTACTTTACCTTATTGTTTATCTTTTATATTGCTCATTTCCTTTATTTTTTCTTTGCTCAGTCTCTGCTAAACTAACATTGCTCCCTTAAGTCAGTAATCGAAAAACTAAGGGGGTTTTTTGCTATAAAATCCGCTACTAACTCTTTTCAAAATATAAAAAAAACTTTTTAATAAGCAAGAAGTGTTTTAAAACTACAAAATTTATAAGTAAGACTTAAATTTTGAAAAATACTATTCAACCCCCTTCTAATATTTTTCCATTTTGGACCTAACACAATTTTACATGAACCATAAAAGAGTTATTATTTTTATGGAGTAGATGATTTCAAAGATAATCTAAAATTTTAGAGTAATTTTAGGGTAGTTCTCGTATTGTATGATACATATTTCAATCCACTTAAGCATTGTGTCGATAATTTAATCGCTAAGAATGAACTTTACAATTTAAAACTGTCTCCACATATCAGAGTACTATAAAAACACATAGTAAATGTGATCTTGCATATACGATTAAATCAGATATCAAATTCAAAATCATGTATAACGAAATAGTTATGTTATACGTTGAAGAAAATATAAATATATGACTTGCAAAATCACGTATAATGAAACAAATATATTATATGTTGAAAGAAATATAAATAAATCACTTGTCGTAAATTAAATATGAAATTCAAGGTCACGCATAACGAAACAATTATGTTATAAGTTGAAAGAATATTTATATTGCTTGTCTTGTGTGGTACAAGCTTATTTACTATATTATTTGTGCTCGGTGTGTCTTCACACACTAGGATCGTCTACATCAATAAATTTCTTGAGATTATTTTATAATCTCTCTCCATGATCGTTTCTTTGTTTCTAATCTCTTGTAGGTAGTTAATTTATTACAAAAAGTAGCTCAAAAGTTTTTTCTCCTTAATCTCCTTTTTCCTTTTCTCTGACCACTTATTTTTCTCTCTTTTTCCACTAATACATGCCTATTTATTTATACTTATCTTAAATTTTCATTTTTCCTTTTCTCGAACCATTTATTTTTCTCTTTTTTTTTCCGCCAATACATGTCTACTTATCTATTATTTATACTTATCTTAAATTCTCATTTTTCCTTTTCTCTAACCATTTATTTTTCTATTTTTTTCCGCAAATACATGACTACTTATTTATACTTATTTTAGGTTTTTCCACTAATACATGACTATTTATCTATACTTATCTTAGGTTGGTCAATCTATTTCTTTTGACCAATTCATTAACTTTTTTTTCATTTCATTTGGGTAATTATCGAAAGTTATGAAAAAATGAAGTTAGGGTTGCCTATTTATAAAAAAACTTTCTTATAATTGTACCATAAGTCCTTGAACTTTATTTTATTTGCAAGGATTTTAACTTTTCTTATTTGCAAATAAGGACGTAGATATTTGTTAGAGTTAATTAATGATGATGATGTTTAGAGAATAAATTGTGCATCTGTAAATACTTAAGGTATATTATAAACCTTAATATCAGCACAAGTTTTGCAACCACTGATGATAAACTTATTCATCAAGGGATGATCAAACACTTCACAAGACAAGTCGTAAAATGGAACATCTAAAGGACTTGACAAAGTGAAGAGGAATGTCTGATGTTACTCCAAAATAGTTGAAATATTCCGCACATCAGATATTCCAAACAAAATTTCGTTGATTAAAAATCGTCAGGGGAACTAGTAAGGGCAAACTCATCAGGGAGAACCCGTCAAGGGAAACCGTTAGGGGAACCTGTCAAGGGATGACTTAGGCAGACCAACCCATCAGGGGAACGCGTCAGGGTTTGACAGTGGTTGGCCAAACTCATCAGAGTGAACGCGTCAGGGCATGAACAAGACATTTCATCTGTCAGGGTATGACAATGCTAGGCTAACCCATCAGGGTAACCCGTCAGGGGGAAAGCTCAACACTACATTAGTGGAATCCATTAATGTATGTTACAGGTCATAACATCAGTGGATCAAAGAAGTATTGAGTAAAATTCAAGTGAAGGTTGAAACCCTAATCCAGTCTTTAACAAGACTTGTCATCAGGGGATCCAAGAAGCACTGATTAAGTTCATCAGGGCTTGTCGTCAGTGGATGTTTATGACAGCATGCACCCGTCATCAGAACTTACACTCAAATCAACGAATCTTGTTATAATAGCAAGATATATTAACTGAAAAGATATTTCTTGAAGGGTTTGTTATGGTTCAATGAGAACTCTCAAACATTAAATGCACGCAGATCAGGGGAAGAAAAAAAAGCAACAAAAGTAGTAGTAATCTGACACATAGTTTCCAAAGGACAACAATGTGACATATATGCGGCTAAGTTGAAAAGAGCAGCACGTCTTCGCACGTGGTTTCAACCACTGATCTTCTATATATGCAAACGAGTTCTCATTACACAAAAAAAGAGATCAATCTAACAGATCATCAAACATCGAAGCACACAAATCACTAGAGCAGCTTTGTAATATATCTTGAGAGAAATATTTCAAAGAAAGATTAGAAGGTAGTGAGTGCGAATTTGAAGCTGTAATTTTATTACAGATCTTGTAGCTGTTTAATCACATTTGCGATTATACAGATTTCAATAAAAACATCAAGTTTTAATACAACTATTTTAGCTTGAATCTGTGTGTTCATATTTTATAGTTTTTCTGTTCATTGTAGTTGTTTCCTATCAAGGCCAACTAAAGTTTAAAAAGAGTAAAAAGTTTGAAGTGTTTGCATTCATCCCCCCTTTTACAAACACTTGATTTTATATTGTTCTAACAATATTTATATAAAAATCTTAGATATTTTAATTATAAAATCTTATTTTCAATAAATATCTAGATATTTTATTAAAAATATCTTAAATATTTCTTAAGTATTAATTAAAGTATTTTATATATTTATATGTCAAGTTCTTTAACTAAATTTTTTTTGCATACTAAATACTCTAAGTAAAAATTATTATTTTTAAGTCCTTCAAGTAAATTATATTATCATACTAGCCCTCCAAGTAATTATTAATTGCAATGTAAGTCCCTTAGGTAAATTATATTTGCACACAAGTCCTCAAAGTAAAATTTATTTGCATACTAAGTTCTTTAAGTATCTTTATTTGCATATTTACCCTATAAGTAAAAGTCATTATTCTCGTTCTAGGGGTATTTTGGTAATTTCACACTAAAATTTGACACAACAATATTATAATCGATTCTTATACTTTTTGATATTCTTGACACAATAGCGTATGTCCATTTTTTTCAAATTCGGCTTTGATTGAAAAATAATTAATAAACGGATTTAAGGGGAAAATCATAATTTCACAATTTTAATTTTAAATTTTTAATCTTATAAAACTTTATCTTTGTTTATATATATCATGATGATTTGCATAGACATCATAATAATTTTATTTTTATACAAACTTTCAGGTTGTTAAAAATATCTTTAATTTTAGATTAAGTAGAGAAATTTGAAAATAATTTATATAAGAAAAAATGAAATGGACTTAAGGCATGCCTTAGTTAACTTATATTAAAGTTACATAATAAAAAGATTTTGATTTTAAGGCATACCTTAGTTAAATTTGGCTAAAGTTACTTAATAAAACGATGTACTTTTAGTTTTGTATCGTATTTTTTTAATTATAGTATTTATTAAAATAAGAAATAAAATCTCTATAAAAGGGCATTGAACTCTAAATTACGTCGTTTAAATTAATAGTTTTAACTAAACTTAACTAAGACATATCTTATATTCTTTTATATATATATATATATATATTCAAGCCTTAAGAACATTGCTATAAAAATCTCTATTTAAACCGATTAATTCTTTCGTCTAAGCGTTAGACAATTCGTACTGTCTAGCGCCTTATTCTTCTTAACTCCGATTACTTCCAATTAATCCTTATTTAAGTACTTAGACATTGTCTTAACAACTATTTTCGCTTAGCATTTTTGGCGACGTTATTTAACAATAATTATTTGACTCCAAATTTTGTCAATTTAATTAATAGGTATAGTCAAATTTAACTAAGGCTATATGTTGTAGTTAAAAAAACTAGGTAGATTGATAACCCTATAAATAATTTAATTTTTGGGAGAATGACAAATTGATAAATGGTGTCACAATATTGGTGATGTACCTTTAAAATTATTGTAAATCCAAGTATTTTAGTTATTCTTTTTATTATTAATCAAATATTTCTGGCACCACCTAATTTATTTATTTCGTCGTCGGTCGTTGGTCGTAGTCGCCGTCATTGGTCTCCGATACTTTTAATATATGTAAAAACGGAGATGTATTTCGCTAGCGGCGATGTTGGTGACATTGACGGTTATATAGGTCGAAAAGGAAAAAAGTGAGAGAGATAGGCGGAGGGGGGAGGAAGGCAAAGGCTGGAAATTTTCGCTGACGGCAACGTTGATAGTGCTGGCGATCATGGAGATGGTGCTGGTGGTCATGGAGGTGGAGAAGGAAGATAAAGACGAGACGGTAGAGAGATAGAGAGGATATAATAGGTGAGGGTAAAAATAATAAATTACATTCATAAAAAATTAGAATGGAAAGTTAAACAAAAAGAAAAAATTGGAATTGAAAATTTCCTCTAATACATGACGGACCTGTCATTTGCTCATAATTTTCATGTGACCTATAGTCTATAGAGTAAATAGTGGGATTGCAATGCTCACATTATTTGAAATAGCCCCTTAAAGGCTGGCCCTAAATTTCAACTTCTTTCAATGCTTTTTCTATAGTATCAAGGGCAAGTCCCTTGATTATGGGTTCTCTTCAAATACAGATGTACAGTAGTATGAATATACAAATTTATTTTGAAATTTTTACAAAAAAAAAGGTCATATTATATAATATTTCACTTTAATTTTAAATTTTGTTTTATAAATTTACTTTATGCAAAATAAAATTTATCTCTAATTTTCAATTATAAGGAATAATATTTTGTTCACATTTTATGACAACCAATATACTACTCCCTCAATTTCAAAATGTATGGCGCTTAACTTTTTGCACGTATTTTTAGATGAAATTTAATATATTTTAAAAAATTATTTTTTAAAAAATAAAAATTGAAAACTAAAATATTTTAAATGAAAATTAATATGATATAAAAATTACAATTACACAAAATATTTAACATGTAATAAATTTCACCTAAAATTATGTGGGAAAAAAATTCAAAGATCATCCATTTTAGAATAGAGGTACATTAAAACCTTTATAAATTAATAATGTTGGAACCAAAAAATTTTAGTATTTTATAGAGGTATGAATTAATCGATAAATTAATATTTATTAATTTATAAATATTTTACTGTAATAAAATTGAATTTTAATTACATAAAAAATTCATTGTACATAATATTAATCAAAATTTACGTTTATTGTTTATTAAAAGTTAAATATGATTCATTATACTTATATTAAAAACATTCAATGTATATTGATGAGAGAATATACTATATAAAAACATAAAAAAATTCTTGAAACGATGCCCAATAATGGCTTCTTATCTAAAAATCTTAAAATGACAAACTTCGATTTTAGTTTAGCATGTAATTAATTATTGACCAATCCAATTTTAAATCGGTCTTGGTTGATATCCAATTTTAAATCGGTTCTTGGTTGACAAGCAACACTAGAATTATATTTTTCTAAATTGTCTTATTTATATTTGTAATTTTGAAAAATTATTCATTTATTATTTTATCGGTACCATATATTTATATAGGGATATCTTGAAAATTATTATCTTATTATCTTATCAAAATTTGTAATTTTTATAACTGACTCAAGTGGGGATAAAGTAAAAATATTAATTTAGAAAGTTTATTAATTTATTAAATATTAATTTATAGATGTTTTATTGTAATAGTATTGTTCCAATTTTATGGGACGTCCCCGACAAGACTAATATACTGGCATATATGTTTTTCTATGTATAATCGTAGATAATTTCTTAAAACATAATATATTCGTTTATTTCAATTTAAAATTATAATATTTTAAATTTTAACAAAATATTTTATTGTCAAAATATAAAATCAATATCCCATTGTCCCTTGGTCGGGAGAAGCTTTAATTTGCTGGTTGTACCTTTTTTTTATTTTTTTTTGATAAAGATTTTTCTTTTTATTGGTTACGTAGTGATTGTCCTTTTATGTGGTTTGATGATGTATTCTGCATGGTCAATTTGTTATCTTATCCGTAAGGGCGTTTGCGGGAATAACTATATATTCTGTGGTATTTTCATAACTAAATTAATGAAAATTAATAATTTTAGGGATGTTTGTTATATAAAAAATACATTTAATTATTTATTTCGACAATATCAATCGGATCTTTTAATTAGCACTTTCACATTTTTTTCAAGATATTTTTTTGACAAACTCAATAAAGATAGCAGTAATAAGAATAAAAGTCGGCGAAATTCATTTTATCTCTGGTCAACTAAAATTTTAATTTATTATACAGGAATAATTGTAAAATTCATGTATTAATTTACTCACCAAGAATTGAGATTGAGAAATGACACAAGTAATATGAGATTCAGTAGCCTCCACTACTTGGAATTAAGAAGATACCTGAGGTGAGTAATTCTCATACTTTGACTTGGAATTGAGAATCTTCATCCTCAGCAATGATATCAGTCCATCTTTTGAAGGGCAGAGAATTGATTTTGTACAAGACCAAGATGAAAATAATTGTATTTTTGTTGTAACTTTTATATTGATTTTGGGAAGATCAATTTAATATCTTCATGATCTGATTCTAAGGAGATTGTATGTTCAATAGTCTTAATGACATAGTCACTAATAAGACTCCATCTATTTTTGGCATAGACGTCACTAGTATGATGCTTAGGAATCCTCCAATTGTCTATAGATTGTCGGAGATCTAGGAGATGAATATCTTCTTTAATCTTAGAAGAATAAGGATTGGAAGAGATAGGAGATGTAGAAGAAGACGAGGAGAAAGAACGAAAGAGGCTCATGGTGTATGCAGTGAGTAAACAGTAAGAGTTAAAAAGTAAAAACTTTTAAAAGACTTAGCTTCTGGGCGTCCTGATACTTAAAAACCATCATCGGGTTCCATAAGCTTGTTAATCTAAAATATCTTTTAGAAGGATAGGTAGATCTGAATCAGAATCTGTTATTCTATAATTCTTGTTGATATACGAATGGTAAATATGGTAATTCTTTATAGAACTAAAATATTATGACCCAAATCTTTGTTAAAAGTGTCTGTAACACTGTGTACGTCTATCATCGACCAATCACAGTTGCTCCTTACAACGTAGATTTAAAAGATTACAGTGTCATAAAACCTCAGTTCTGCTGGAATTAAGAATAGATCTATCTGAGGTACATAAAAAAGTATTATTAAACAATAGATGTGATTTAGAAATATTCTACACTTAAGCAGTGGTATCAGAGGCAGAGGGGATTAAGGGTGCATATGAATGCAAATGCTAAATTAATGCAAAACAATTAATGAAACAAAGATAAGAATAAGATCAGACTTTCGGAGACATCCGTAATGTACTGATCAGATATAGTTTTATTACAATATAATTATCACAAGATTGTAGATTGAAATTACAAGAAAACAAAATTGAAATACTTTTGGGAGAGAATTCGGGGAGAACTCTCTGAAAAATTACGGAAAATAATTACTATTGATGTCTGAATTCAAACATTTGTAATATTCCTTTAATGTCTAGTATAATTTGTAAATATAATGCTTTGACACAAGATATGATAGCTAGAGGGAAAATATTCCTTTAATGTCTGAATTTGTAATATTTTAATCCCTCTAGCATATTATACGGGAATAATTGTAAAATTCATGTATAATATGAGTAAATTTGTAATGATTGTTATGATTATAATTATTTTAAAAATATATATATCGAATCAATGATGCCACGTACTTGATTTAATTATCTTTGAGTAATTATGAAACTTTGCATTATGTTTTCTTGTAATTCTTGATTTGATTATAATTATTATAAATATGTAAATTCAATTAAAAACTAATTATAATATAACTAATTTGATTATAATTGTTTAATTAGGAGGGTTTAAAACTTAATTTACAGATGTACTTGTAAATTAATATATAAACATATAAGTACAGAAGTATAACACATTGTATTATTTCTAGATTTTCATGCAGTTCGGTGATTGACAAATATATTTGAAAACTATATATATATATATTCAGTTTTCAAGGTAAATACTTTGATGAATGTCCAGTATTATTGTTATCTCGTTCATGTTTCAGGGAAGGATAATTTCTCCGAAAGGATTAGTTCCTTTAAGTCTCTCGCACATTTACTTGTTTATTACCAAAAGATTATAATAGTCTCTCGCACATTTACATTTTTATTACCAAAAGATTATAATAGTATTTTAAATTAATTTTTGCTATTTTAGTTGATATATATTTGTTACGTCTTTGATAAGTGTGTTTTATTCACACGATTATAACTTAACTATAGAATTTATATTTTGAAATAAAAGTACTTTCTCTATTACACAATATGAGTTACATTTTATTTTATTTCTACTAGGTCATGAAATCCTAATTAAAGTTTAAAACTGTGGTAAGAGCAGCAAATTTTTTATATAACAAAGAGTTTGTTTTGTTGGTATATATGTTAATATATTTTGTAATGTTAATCATTTTATAATCAAGATCAATTAAATTTAATCATAGACTTTCACAAAAGTATTACTCCCTGTCTGTTTTTATTTAGTTAGTTTTTTAGAGTTTTTTTACTAAAAATTACTTCTTATGTTTTTTATTAGTTATTTTTTTAGCTTAAATCAATATCAATGATTAATAAGAATAATAACATTAAATTTATTGGTGTTATATCATAATTGCCCTTATATAATATGCACCAAACTCTAAAAAACAATTAAATAAAAATGGAGGGGATATTTTTCTTCAATTACACTTTTCATATTTCTTCGAAATATAAGCATTTCTTTATTCTACACATATCAAATAAAAAAAATCAAGGTACAATATTAATATATATATATATATATATAATGAGAGGAAGACCCCAAATTGATGCCACTCTTCCACTTTCTATTTAATGCTTAAAGTATTATTGTGCGTTTTATTTTAATAATATTTTATTAAATGAATAAGATTTAAGTGATAAGAAGATTTATAACTTATTAATATTATTTTCATAATCAAAATGTTTTTATTATTTTTAACATTCTCAAAGATAAATATACTCACATACAAATAGCAACGGAATCTTCAAAATTAGTTTTATATATTTTTCCGTTTCCCGATTCAATGTCTATAATATTTTTTAATATCTTCCTTTAACTTCTCATAAAATTTTAACTATAAATTCTTATAAATCTTTAATATCGTCCCTACTGTATTTAAAAATATTTATATAAACTTAGTTTATAATTTTTAGTTATTACAAACAATGTGCACTCTTTTGTATGATATGATTTTTATTAAAAAAGATGAATTTTGCATAAAATGCACAATATTATGCATGTCTTTATATAATTTTATTAAAGGATTTAGTGCGAGAACCCGAAAAATAAAATGAGTTTTGTTGTATGATTAATTCATATTATGATTAATTTATATTATGTATGAAGGTTTAATTTTTATTCAGTATGAATAATGAATTCATATATTAAATAAAAGTTTCTATGGTAATGTGATGTCCAAAAGATTTAAATATATTTTGAGCTCAAATCTTTAAATAATTATTTTTATTTAAGTATTATCAAGTGTAAGTGTAATTTATCACGTGAGGAAGACAAACAATACACGGGTGAGCTACAGTGTCTATTTTGAACCAAGGACTGCAGTGAGGCAAATGATATAATTATATTATATCAAGTTGAGTTGCGCGTGACCTGTCAAATTGTAAATCAACTCCAATAGTACACTAGATTGTTGACTGACTGACTTTTAGCAGCCGTAACACTGCCTTTTCTAACCAATCACTTTTTTCTAAAGCTTGTTACTAGCCAATACAACTAACGACTGAAATCTACTCTCAAATAATCTAACTGCTTTTGTTGCTCGACAAGTGATATAAATATATCATTTGAAGTACAACCCTAGCCCCACTTTCATAAATTTTTCTATACAACCAACCACCTACAAAATTCAGCTTCACTTTCAAAAATAACTGTCTTTCCCGAAAAACAACCCAAGTTTTTAACTTCTTCTTTACAGCTAAAAAGTTAAGAGCACTATATTAAAGTCCTGCTCTGTTCCTACAATATTTTGTTCTGTAATGCATGCCATGTTTGTAAAAATACCTTATTTATCCACTTCCAAAAGTATGATTTAATCCATGCTTTTAACATCTTGAGTTAATGTCATTTATTCTAAAAAGGCTATCCAAGACGAGAGTAAGGAGTATTGACGATCACCGTGTAGACAACTATTAACTTCCAAATATTCTTTTTATACATAGTTAGAACACCATACTTGTGTCTTTGTCAACCATAGTCCTTGGAATCTAACAGTGTCCATAAGAATAAAAAGTCGATAAGAAATGTTACACATTGCAAGATAGTTGATGAGAGAATGCCTTATGTATGGTTGACTGCTGATAACACAACCCTTTGAAGAGTGAACAAGTCACCACTGTATTGAAGACAAGTCTTAACGTAGTCTCCATCAGCATAAAGTTAGTCTCCGAGGAACAAAATTTAGTTAGTCTCCGATGAACAAAATTTTGTTAGTCTCCGATGAGCAAAATTTTGTTAGTCTCCGATGAGCAAAATTTTGTTAGTCACCGATGAGCAAAATTTTGTTAGTCTCTGAGGAAGAAATTTGTTAGTCCCTGACAAATAATTTTCCTTAGTCATTGAGGAGTTTAGCGTTGATTTATTGAGTTTGGCGCTGAAAAAATTACCCATCAATAAGTTTGACGATAACCAAATAATTTTGGCGGTAGTCAAAACGATTACCGACAAGTTTGGCTCTGACGTATAAGTTTAGCAACAGCCAAGAGACTTTGGCGGTAGTCAAATGGAGTACCGACGAGTTTGGCGATGAACAAATCCACCACCTGATGGTGGAAGGTCATCCCATGATGACCGAAGACCATCCCTTGATGGTCGAAGATCACCCCCTGATAGCAAAAGACCATCCCCTGACGGGTAATTATCCACTGATGATCAGTCATCCCTTGACGAGTAAATTATCCACTGATGGTTAATTTATTGTCCGATGGTCATTCGTAGCTCCTAATGACCTCTTTTATGCGTCAACGTTTATCCACTGATGCGCTGTTTATTTTTAAAGGTATAAAATATTATTTTCTTCAATTAATTAAGAAATTTTTTATTAATTATTAAACCTCAACAGTTTAGATGTCAATTTAAGATATTAAAAGTTTAAGGACATCACATGTGCGCATTTTCTCATATCTTTATCAAATGTATAAATTTTTCATGTTATGTCAATATACATGTTTTACAGAGGCTTTCGCCCATGACGTGTTGAGTTAAATTTAGCTAAGAATCAAGGCAAGTATATACTCACTCTACTTTCTTTCAATTAATACGTATGATCATTCTTTCGATATACGTAATGTATCCAAGATGTTATTATGTCAATATTCATAATTCAATTTTTTCAAGTTAAGTAACGTATAATTCCTTGATCTGATGTATGTGAAAATGTTGTACTAGAATCAAGAATTCTTTGGGCAGATGTTAGCTACTCAAATTCACTAATAAACCAAGGTAATCCCTATACGAATAGAAAAAGACTTAATTTTTCTCACCCCATACTTGTAAAGTATATTCGTGTGGGTAACTAAAGGATAGTAGGTTACATTTGCCTGACACCCCGGGCCTAGGAATGATAGGGAACAAAAAATGAGGCATAGGTAATCGAACCTTCGCAGATAAAAAATTTCTGCTTTGACTACGTATGTCATTATGATGAAGGCAGATGGTGGTCAGACTGGCCAACTGATATACTGTTTGATACGAAGTTCCTAAGGCCACATGAGCTAAACGGACATGGTTATAAGGCGCATGTGAAATGATTTTTTATTCTTTTAAGTAAAAGGTCAAATCCCTCGTTATCACTTGGGGACCCTGAAATCTAGTTTTCCTTTAAATTATTAAGAGGCGTGTACGTTGTTTCCGTCCCACCTCACAAACACTTAAGCCAATAAATTATCCATCTTTAAAGCTCACCTAGTGCTTGATTATATATTTGAGAGTGTAAATTGCTCATTTTGCTATTATTTAATGTTTTATACGATATGGCCAGAAGGCCGAGCCGCCTGATAAAGGCAAGGCGAGAATGACATGATGAATATTTCCTGATCGCCCTCTTATGGATGACATTCAGGGGAAGAATGAAGCGTGAGACTATAATTGAAATGTTTAGATTGTAAGGCTTGTGTGAGCCCCACATAGACTTGCGCTATTAAAATTTTATTTTGGATGAATGTAATAGAGATTACTATTTGTTTTTCTTATTTAATGATATGCACGCTTGGATATTTTTACTTTTCCTTTGTTAATTTTTGATGGTACCCAAAATCTAATATGGAATTATTGGGCCCGCCACAATTGGTATCAAAGCCCAAGCATCGATTATGAGACCACAGTCTCTACCGAAGAATAGAATGTGATATTTAGAGTCTTAAGGAGGAATGAAGGAACCGTAAGACATAAGGACAAGGAAAATAGGACGTAAGGACCTAAGTGAAACATATTGCAAACCATGCATTCCATTAATGTTCATGTTAAACTCTATGTTAAGTTAAACCTTGTTCCCGGACTGACATAGACTATGTTCACTTGTAAATGACTTCGAGACGAGATGATAGGGGTAAAGCCCCCATGGTCGCTAGTTCTGACGAGGAGTATGTTCCTGATTATGCCCCCTCTGACCACCCAAGACATGCAGACATCCCTCCTGCCCCTATCACAAATAATGTTGAGGCCTAGAAGGAGGCAATCCCCGAGCAGCCTCTTGTTGTAGTGCCTGCACCACATGATGATTTTTGGGGCCGTCACATTTAGTTTAGGTTATTTCTTAAAAGTATTCTAAAATATTTAACTCTTATATGTAATGACGTTGTTTTACTTAATTTTTTTAATTAGAGGCATGCATAAACTTCCGTGTTTATACATATTCACTTTTTACCTTAAAATAAATTATACTTTATAAGTGATATTCAAATGGATAAATAACATCTAAATGACCCCTTATAATGATTTCTAAACACAATTAACTTATATATAGTTTGATTTTATTGAATAACTAATAATTAGATTCTAATGAAATTGAAGTCATGGAATAAAAGGTATAACATAGCATAGTAAATGTAAAAAAAATATTATTATCTAAAAATTAGATAATTTGTATGAAACAATAAGAAAGACAACTAATTTATATGTTGTCACATTTTTATGCGTTTATTTGTTTGCAAAAAATTGTTATATTACATTGGTTTTTTCCTAATAATGTTTGTAATATCTTTTAATGTCTTTTTTAACATCTTCTAAAATAAAATAAAATTTCAATTGCAAAATATTTTATAGGTACCTACTATTGTCATCATGTATATAAAAAAAATTTCTATATACTTAGTTAACAATTTTCAATTGTTATGAAAAATGTGAACTTTTTTGTATAATATCTTCCTAACGAAAATAAGGGAAAAGTGAGCTTGTGTCTAAAATTCACAATATTATGCATATTTTTATATAATTCTTTTAAAACTATTTAGTAGATATTTTTGAAAAATCTTCTAAATTATTTATCCCTTATATAAAAAAAGGTTATTTATTTTTCTTTGTGAAATTATATGCATGCATAAATTTGTGTAGTTACACATATTTACTTTTATCTTCAAATAAATTTACCTTAAATTCGATGTCAAATGTGTAAATGACGTTTAAATACCCTCTTGTAATCATATTTTGGCACAATTAACTTATATAGTTAAGTTTTATGAAATAATTAATGAGTTTGTTCTAACAAAATTGAAAACATAGAATAAAAGAATATAACATAATATAGCATATAAAATGTTTTCCCAGTGAGATGGCCTAGAACTTGTAGAAGGGGGGTTGAATACAAGTTCTTACAACTTTTTCCGAATTCCTGTTCTTTAAGAAATTAACTTTCTGCGGAATATAAAGAACAAGATCAAAACTTTATAAACAATTGTTTTTATTGATTTAACAATTGATTACAAGTTTTCTAACAATCAAAAACAAGCTTTGATCGTCAGCTTCTATTCTGTGTATATAGAAAAAAAATAACACTTTCAATTCTCTCTATCTATATAGACATACACAGCTTCGAATTACAATTCTGTAATTTTTAATTACAGCTTCTAAAACTAAGTTTACAAAAACCTAGCTTCCTAATTCAAATCAAATACAATCTTTCCAATTGAAAGATTTCTAATAAGTTTCCTTGTCAGCTACGTCTTCAATAAAGTCTACGTGTTCATGGAAGACTTTCCTTCTTTGATTTGAACTCTAACTCCATCAGCGATTAAGTCCTCGACTAATCTCCGATAGCTTCTTTAATTAGTCCCTGATCACTTCGAGTAATCTCCGATGCTTTACAACGTGTAATCTCTGATGCTTTACTTCGTGTAATATCCGATGCTTTACTTCGTGTAATATCCGATGCTTTACTTCGAGTAATCTCCGATGCTTTGGCTTTAGTCTCTGGTGATGTCAGCATTTAATCTCCGAGGTATTGTTTTAATCTCTGATGACGTCAGCATTAATCTCTGACTCTTTATTACAATCCCCGATGACGTAAGCTTTAATCTCCGATGACCAATCCTTCAATCTCCGATGAACAAAACATTTTAATCTCCGATGAAGGATTCTTCAATCTCCGATGGGCAAAGTCCAATCTCTGATGAACAAAATTTTAATCTCTGATGGACTTTTCCCTTAATCTCCGACAAGCCAAAATCAATCTCCGAAGGACTAATTAACTTAAACAACTTGTTGAACAAACTCAACGAGTATTCCAGCAGTACATACAAAAGTAATGAACCTATCTCTTTATTATAATGACTAAATTACAAACAAGAGATACTACTGCTAGCTACAAAACTAAAGTGTTACAAACCAACACTTTTCTGTACATTTGTATTTCTAAGTATTCTAAAGACAATCATCATCAAATGTTAATAAAACCTAACATAAAAGAATATTATCCAAAAATAGAAATTTTTTATGAAAAAAATAATAATTTATGCTCTGTCAAAATTTTATTTATTTGTTTGTTTATAAATACTAACATAATAAATAAAATCAATTAGTCCATTATCTTGTTTGACGAAAAATGTTTTAGACGATGAAATTTGTAATAATTTATTTAGTATTATTTATATTATTCTCTTAACATAGTTGAATGTATATTTTTTATAATTAATATGCATGTGCTTGCACAGGTCAATATTGAATGTGAGCTTAGATAAAATTAAAAATAACAAATATATCATATGAAAGAAAAAAAATTAATATTTAATAATATTTAATATTAAAAAACATTATAATTAGTCATGAGTATACCTGTGCATTGCACGGGTTAAATGGCTAATAAAATTAATGTCATAATGTTTACTAATTACAGTTTTTGCTCTAACCATGTGAGTTGAAGTAAAAGAAATAACTAATAAAAAATAGATGGAGTTTATAATTTTTTGAAATATAACTGTTTGCTGTAATCGATAGAATAATATTTATTGGTATTCACACAAAATATATAACTATTTTTTATACAGTACTAGTTCCAACTGCACTTATTCTAAAACGAACAACAGAGGATATTGAAAAAGGGGAAGACGAAAAAACAAGGTCTGACTTGACTGAATAATTTGAGAAAACAAAAAACATGTTAACGTGTATTGTGGAATGTTGAAAATTCTTATAGAAACAATTAAGGGGTCAAATTAATGTTGTGGTAGACCAGAATTTATCATCACTTTGAAGTATGACGGTTTTTTTTATGTAACTTTAGGTAAAATTAAATACATATTAAATGTTTTATATAATTATAATTTTTATATCATATTAATTTTCATTAAAAATATTTTTGTTTTTTTCATTTTTATTTTTAAAAAATAAAATATTTAACATGTATTAAGTTTCATCTAAAAATACATGTAAAAAATCAAACGTCATGTATTTTAAAATGATAAGAGTATATTTTTGTGCTGATGCATGTATGCATTCTATTAAATTTCGTGAGAACTTGTTCATGTACATGTAATTCTTAATTAAACGTGCAAAATTAATATTTGTGAAAAGTATAAATATTACTCTTTTTTGGATAAGAGAGAATAATATTATCATTGAAATTTATATGTATAATAAATCTATAATTTTATTAATACAAGATTAAGGGAGCTACAAATATATCTTGACATGTAATTTTTCATTCCAAGGTTTTCAATACGTCGTATTTCGTGCGTTTTTGAGTAAATTCAACTACACGAATGGAAAAAATGTAAAATAATATGAGAATTTACAAATTTTAATGTATTTTGATAATGTATAACACAGTTTTTATACTTGTAATACATCTAATGGCTATGTTTTTTTATTTTCCATAATTTACATGTTAGTAATAATGACGCTGGCAGTCATAAAAAATTGTAAAAATGCACTCAATTTCATATTTTTTGTAATGTCCTTTATATCTATATAATTTAATTTATTAATTGATGTACGACATATGAGTTATAAATTTTTTGGCAAATTTTGGTAAAAAAAGAGGTGCTTAGATTTTTTTTCTGCCACCTAAACACCTACCTTATTTCCACACACAGATGTGCCATTGCAAACATTTGTGTGTTGTATTTTGTTGGATTCTTTTTTCATAGAAAACGTAACATATCTAATTATAAAATGAATAAAGTATTTCTTAAGTAGTAGTTAAGCGTCAAGATAACTCGTCTGGCCATGCATGCATGCATGCAGCGGATTCTTTATACGATAAATCTCAGCTAGCGCACTCAAATTAGGAGGATGTCTGTCCCCAATAAAAATTCCAAGGCTAGTTGATAAAGTATTGATTTCTTGTTCGATTATTATAATATCTTTTTTTGCGTAACAATTATTCTGTGTGTTCTAAAATAAAATTTGAAAAACACTACATTAATTTGAAGATAAAATTTATTTCACAAAAAGAATATGTCTGTATGCTTTTTATTATCTTATAGATTTTTAAATTTTATCATTGAAATTTCTGTATTTAAATCATCTTTAAATTAATTTAAAAAATTCGTACATAAAGTATATCTGTTATTTATTAAAGTAAATCTCAATCAAACACACCACACTAGTTTAATTTTTGCAAGAATTTTAGAAGAGAGGAAGTATATAGACTTCTTCATTTCGGCATTTCTTTTTTTCCCTATTTTTTTTGGTTTTTTTGTTTTATTTGGGGTTAAAGCACGTGGGTTTTCTCTTAGAAACTATTATCTTGTTTGAAACACAAGTTTCACCAAAGGCACGTGAGTAGTAAGTAACTATTATCGGTCAATTCTGAGCGACGAGATAAACAATTAAATACATTACGCATCTAATTATATAAGTAACTATATATTCTAAGTTTAAGCACGTAAGTACTTTGAAGTGGGACTAACACTTTTTTAAGACCAAAAATGAAAAATATCGTACCTCGGCTTCTTAAGTGTACGTTAAACTACCGTATAGACTACATTAAATTACTAGTAAAATAGCCATTAAATCAATCATATGCAGACGATGCAGTTTAGCTGCACGCACATTTTTATCCTACCACGAAGCAAACTGTATTTTGTATTTAATTTCAAAATGTTTAAACTTTAAAGAAGAAAATTACGGTGTATTTTTTTTTAATAAAATGTCTTAAATATGAACATGAGCATACCATGAATGTTGGTTCAATTGATTTGTACACATAAGACACTTTAAAATTGAATGTTTTTTAACTTTTTAGTAATAGAACTCCATTATAAGTACTATTGCGATAGTGGAACTAGGGATCCCTCCCAACTTTATAAAATTTATATTAACTCTCAAGAATTTTATAAATTTTTTATATATAACTCATATTATTTTTTATATTTTATCATTTAAGATTGTATTTTTTTTATCCCGTCCTTTCGATATGTCAGTTTCACCGAAGAACTTCTAAATTCTTTGATTTAAACTTTTTGTAAAAAAACAATACAAGCACTACACTTTTGGACAAAGAACGAACCCCACCAGTTGTACGTAACAGCGAGTAGTATCAGTTGTAGTAGGAGACTATAAATAGCCTTGTGCGAAAATGAGTTATCAAACTTATACGGCTCATAGTATTATAACACGGGTTTTATTTTTTTTGAAAAATTTATTCAACAATTTCCTCTGAATTATATCGGTTTTGTATATTTAATTTTAAAATTTTTTTCATAATTTATTTGGTACATAAAATTTTTAAAACATGTGCAATCAATAAATTTCATCAAGATCTCATTAAATATGACAGAAAATATATTAATGTGAATCATATATTTAATTTTTAGTCTTTATTTTATTAAAAAATTCACTTTGAAAGTTCCTGACCAAATTTGAAAAGTTGATATAACTCAAGAACAATCGAAAAAAAAGTTTATATATAACATAAACTGACCATTTTATTCTTTGAAAATTATATATGTGATTCACATGAGTGTATTTTCTATCAAATTTAATGAGTAATTGATAAAACTTCCTGATTACGCATGTTTTAAAAAGTTTGTGTATCAAACAAGTTGCGAAAAAAGTTCGAAAACCAAATGTGCAAAACTGATATAATTTAGGGACCGTTGAAAAGATTTTCCCTATTTTTTTATAATTATATATTTGTATAATTAAATTTTAAAAATTAAATTGTTTTTAATTTATAAGTATTCTTTATCATTATTTTAGCACATATTTTAATAAAATATTACTGTAATAAAAGGTTAAAACTTTAAAACTCTAAATAAACTGATTTTATTATATAAGAATTATTGTTGATTACAAATTAAATTTTAACTCGTTCAAGATTATTTTTATTGAATGTACTGTGTTAAAACAGAAATAGAGTTAATTTATACATCTATTTAGGAGGTTTTAGATAGCTGTTTATTTGATTTTTTATATAAAAAAATTATTATTAATATATATTATCCATTTTTCCCACGAGTTATATTTCACACACACGTGGTTTCAATTTCATTTATACATCTTTTGCACCAACCAGCAGCACCGCGCATATCCAACAGTACTTCTCCACTAAACTGATTCTCGTACTCCAATTAATTTCCTTTTTGTACCTTCTTTTGACAAGACAGAGGGACAAAGAAAAAATTATTATAATAACATTCTAAAAATTATATGCATCAAAATATTAATTTATGCATAGAATAATTAATTAACAGAATCTATCCGTAGAAGAAACCAAATAAAAGTTTCACGTCAACAAAACTAAGAAGATTAATTCAAAATTTAATATCGTAATAAAATCAATCACTAAGCAAAAAGTAATGCGAAGGACAAAACATTAGCATCATTTATTTCGTTTTTTCTTATTATTAATTTTTTAGATTTTGAAAAGACGCGTAATAATCTTTCTTGCACTTCGAAGTTAGTTTTGCCGTATCTCGTTTTCCACATATAACAATTTATAATATTATACAAGAGATAAGAATTGTCATGATCTTCGAAAAAACTTACCCTCCTCAACGTAATTGAATATATGTAGATTATGGAATAATTCTTTGATTATACAAGGAATATTAAACAAATTAAAAAAAACTTAATCAGATGTTGTTACTGTTAGTGAGATTATCTTGTTGGGACATCTATTAAGTTTTTTTTTTAATTTTTTCTGAGTATTTCTTACCCAATATTCGAGTTATCTTGACAAATTTAGATTGTATTTCAATCAGACATTTTTGAAAGGAGTAATCCTAATAGTATAATGATGATCACATCTTTTATCATCAAAAAATGCTAATATTGCAATTATATATTTTTCTTAGATATTTCTTGATTTAAAATTATATCTAAAATCAAGGGATAATAATATTTGTAAGTTGATCATATTAATATGAGACGAGAAAAAAGAAGGCGATGAATTTTGTATGGACAAATTCTCCTTATTTTACTATAATAAATAAATTAATTACACAATTAGTCCTCTATGTTTCAATTCAAGTGGAGGATTTTATATGTACAAAGTCTTTCACCTTTATATAGCCCATGTAAAATCAGTTCGATTAAATAAATTTATCATAATAGTATTAATGTGCATGTAATCATAAATGTTGTTTAAAATAAATAATTTTTTAGATTGTTTGAGACATTTTACAATAAATTTTATTGTTGGTAACAATTTTGATATCATTCTCCTACTACACCCAATAGCTAAATATATATATATACCTTAGGGCATTCGCATCGCTACAGTCGTTTATTTTTATCACTTGATCACGAGGATATGATCATAGATACAAATTGCATATAAAATTTAGGTGAGAGTGAAATTTTGTGGAAAGAGAAAAATACCAAGTTAATATTTGGTTAAAAAGGACAAACGTTCATCAAGTTTTTGAATGTAAAAAAATATTTTGGATTGAGTTGCCTATTGTGGTTACGAATATGTCAATGAGCGAAAAAAACTAAGTTAACACTCGCAAACTGTTCATCCATATTCAGCCATACGAGTGTCGCTTGTTTACTTTTTCGATTGTAAGGTAGAATGAGAATGGTTTAATTTTATTCTACCTTCATTTCCTTGTTTACTTTAAAATTTTATTAAATAATATAATACATATGTTAATATAATTGTATGTTTTAAAGTATAATTTTGTTCATATAATATGTGAAAGATTTTATTTAACTTATTATTTTATATTTAAATAAAAAAATATAATTTTGAATTTTATTTTCATTCTCCCGGTGTATATTTTTATCTCATTCTCGTCCGATTTTCACCTCTATTAAACGAGCCGTACATGTTCTTCTAGTTGCGTGCCATCACGTGTACCATCATCTTCCACGCTTTCTTTGATCAACACGGGCTGTTTGACCCTCGTCTTCCTCCCTCCTTCCCTCACTATCAAACTCTCACTACTGAACTGTTAATAACACGTTCATATCTACTCCTACATATATATATATATATATACATATATATATATATATATATATCTCTCT
The DNA here is from genome assembly GCA_014636745.2 of Centella asiatica. NCBI lineage: Eukaryota > Viridiplantae > Streptophyta > Magnoliopsida > Apiales > Apiaceae > Centella > Centella asiatica. Next base: position 52,458,070 of record CM025780.1, read on the forward strand.
TTAGCCGTCATTCCCATCACCAAAACAATACAAGAATATCTCAATTTTAATTATCCACTCACTTTTCAGACCATTTAATTAATATTATCCCGGCCCGAATGGTGAAAACTGTGACGGAAAACTCAGGCGAAACAAGTACCACCAGCAGTGATCCCAATAACCGCCGCCGCCACGGCGTCGCTAGACCCTCGTCGGACAGAAACTCCGGCGGCGAGTCTTGTAAGTACAAGGGCGTCAGGAAGCGTAAATGGGGCAAATGGGTTTCCGAAATTCGGCTCCCTAACAGCCGGGAGAGAATCTGGTTGGGTTCCTACGACTCCGCCGAGAAGGCCGCCAGAGCCTTCGACGCCGCCAATTTCTGCCTCCGTGGCAGCGCCGCCAAGTTTAATTTCCCCAACAACCCACCGGAGATTCCCGGCGGCAGGTCCCTCACTCCCTCTCAGATTCAAGCCGCCGCGGCCCAGTTCGCCAACTCGGAGTTCCGGGTCGGTTCGGATCAATCAGCAACCAGCTCTTCCGGGTCGGATGAGTTGCAGCAAGCCGATTCTCCCTCACCATCTGTCTCGGACGGTCCGACCCATTTGAATGGTGATATGGGTCATCAAATCGCGTTTGATAATTCATTTTTAGACCAATTTGCGACCATGGGTCCGACCCAGAACAGTGTTCCGGATTTTGGAATTTTCCCGGGTTTTGATGATTTTTCGAATGAATATTTCATGGCACCGCCATTTTCAGGTGCTGATGATTATGTGGATGAAGAAGCCTCTAGTGAGTACACCTCACAAGGATCATTCCTATGGAATTTTTAAGAGAGGTTTTGATAAATATAAGAAAAAGAAAATCTCATAATTTAATTTTTAAGTAATAATTAAAAATTTTCCAAATGACTCATAATTCCAGAAATTTTTTGTTGCTGGAATTTATGATAATTTTTTACTATGGATGGACAACTTTTTGTGCTGCCATCCTAAATCAAATTTGTTTTTCTCTTATTCTAGCTAGTATCCATTAGTATCCGATTTTTTGGACATACAAATTAATTTAAATAGCAGATGATATGTAGTTCTTTTGTAATTTAAATTAGTATGATAATCCTATTAAATATATGTGTCATGTCTTTGATTATTAAATTTTTTGACCCATTTATCATTGTTATCCGCTAAATTTTGTAAATAAAAATTTCAATCAAACACAAAATCATAACATATACAAAACGGGGTGTGTATGTCTCTGTGTATATATATTTTGTGAAATGAGAATAACGTAGAATATGCTGATTTTTGCTAATATATTTCTTCTTTTCATATTATCTGGATCTAATAATTTATCTCTTTGTCCATTTTTGGAAGGAAGGAATAAGCATAATTGATTTCTCAACTAACACATTAATTGTGTGTGAGAGAGAGAGAGAGAGTGTGTGAGATAATTATTTTAAGACAATTATTATGGAGAGAAAGGAGTATTATCAAAAATTTATTGACAAAAGAAGTGAACATTAAATTAATTGCATGAAAAATATATTATTGAGATGGTTTATATGTATTGAACAATGACCATAAACTAACTGGTAAAATTCATTATCTGAGAATGAAAAAGAATAAAACAAAGAAATAGAAAGTAAATACTCCGATGTTTATGTCGTGTCATGAGAATATATATATATATATATATATATATATATATATATATATATATATA
>CM025780.1:52459780-52688600 GCA_014636745.2 Centella asiatica
ATATATATATATATATATATATATATATATATATATATATATATATATAGTGAAATGATGAATGCATCACATCAGTGGTCCTTTAGTCATTTATTGACAATTAATTTCAACATGTGGGAATTAAAATATACCCCTATCTTACAAATTGAGAAAAGAAAAATATCTACGTGTATAAACCAACACAAAACATTAGGAGAACAAGAAACTTTAAAATTATTAGTTTCTCCTTCCCACAAAAATAACTATATTTCAAATATTTTATATTTATTAAATTGTGAATTCCTAACTTTAGAAATTATGATAAGATATTATCAAAATTTTTAGTTTATACGGAGTTTATTTTATTAAAATCTTAATATATTTTATAATATTAATTATTTTATAATTAAAATTATCAAATTCAAATTAAATTATAATTACAAACGAGAAAGGTTTCAGATAACTTTTTCAAAAATATTTTTGTTTGAACGAACGAATTAACTTTTTGGTCATAATGCTACGAATTAATTATTACTCCATCGTCCAACACAAATAACCTGCATGCACGCAACAGCTCAATCAACATGCAAAAATATAAGAATGTAAACTAGTCAAATTATTTTGTTACCTATTTACTATTTACGGTGTAAACGAATCGAATATGAACAAATAGTAGTATGTTTAAATTCTATTATAATATATTTTTTTAATATTTGAATTTAAATATTTAGTATAATAGAATTTTAGTACTCAGATTTTACTCTAGTCGAATTTGAATTAATTACGAACTACTCACGAACACATAAATTTGATGAAAATTTTCATAATAAATGTAATTTTTTAGGATAAAAATTATATATAAAAATTCATTTTATTTATGAACATTAATTTTATATTACGAATTATATCATTTGATGATAATATATAAACACTTAGAATTATTTAATTTGTAATTGTATATGTACTTGTAGTAGTACACAATGAGAAATTACTATCAGAGACTGCAGATGAGCATAAAAGACTACAAGGATTACATTTGGAAAGTTTAACAAAAGTCAAAGTTGATCAAGTAAAATTAGTCTATCAAAAATTAAGTTTTTGTCTATCGAAGACTAAGAGTTAGTTTGTCAGAGACTAAGGAAATTAGTCTGTCGAAAACAAAGAAAATTAGCTTATCGGAGACTAAAATTTAAACCTGTCAGAGACTAAAGTTTTACCCTATCAAATATTAAAATTTTAGTCTGTCGGAGACTAAAGTTTGTACTATCAAAGACTAATGTTGAAACTACCAGAAATTAAGGCAAAAACTCCCCTTTGCAATGAAGTAGTTTTAAGAAAATTTGACTAAAACCAAAGTCATTAACTATCACCAGAGTCTGGGCATCAGGGGATAAGTTTTCGGCATCAGGGGATAGATTTCTCAACATTATGGGATAGGTTCCAGAAATTAAGGCAAAAACTCCCCTTTGCATTGAAGTAGTCTTAAGAAAATTTGACTAAAACCAAAGTCATTAACTATCACCAGAGTTTGGGCATCAGGGGATAAGTTTTCGGCATCAGGGGATAAGTTTTCGGCATCAGGGAATAGATTTCTCAACATTATAGGATAGGTTTCTCATCATCAAGGGATGGATTTATCGGCACCCAAAACTATTTATCAGAGGATAAAATGATCAAAGACTAAAAATGACATGTGAGACGACACATGACTGAGTTCACAAATCCACTGACTCAAGTTAAAGACGGTAAAATTAAAATATACTTGGTTAACCCTTTAAGGAGAGATTGACTACCAAAAAAGTTTCAAGGTGATAAGTTATATACACACAAAAACTGTAGGTGTGAACACTGATATGGAGAAAAGTCATACTTTTACACAATAATGCATATAAAGTTGCAAGTGTAAAACCTGCAAGCCGTAAGTGTGAAAACTGCATAAATAACTTATACAATATTGAAGAAGAAAATAAAGAAGTTTGTCCAATAAAATTCAGTGAAGTTCATAGTGATAAGTTATATGCTACATATAACCTATCACTAGAAAAGAAAATAAGGAATCTGGTGCAGTGAATATACACCAGAAAGGTTACATAACAAGTTGGTATGCAAGTTGGCGAGAAAAAGAAAGGTTATGTAACAGAGTTGTAACTACCAATAAACATCAAAGATATTTCTAAAAGCAGTTCAAATAAGGAGCGTAGAAGACAAGGAAGTTGCATCTATAAATAGACATGGAGCAGCTGAGACAAAAATAACAAAAATATAACTGAGATACACAAAAACACAAGTATACATATTATCTTAGATTAATAATAGTTGTAATAAACTTATAGAGAGAGAAACAAGTTTTCATAACCTGAGAGAAACTAAAAATAATATTCTAGAGTATAGATGTTATTTTCAACAAAGTTGTTTGAAACTGGTCATTCACACCAATGAGCTTTTATAATATTTCATAGATTTATAAAAGTTTAGATAAGAAACACTTGTGACATATTTGTATTCTTTCAATTTCATAACTTTTAATACAGTATATTCACTAAACTCACAAAATTCAAAAGAATTTTGTGGTTTGTATTCAACACTCCCAACAAACCATCTCATGGGACGAACAATTGGCATCAGAGCCTATTGATTAAAACACCAATCAATAGATCAAAAATATGGGAGAGAAGGATGAAAATGTCAAAATTTCAATGCTCAAAAGGGAAGAGTACTTCTTATGGAAAAGAAGAATGTTCTTGCATTTGTAATCAACTAATTCTTAATATGCTGACATCCTTAAGGAAGAACCTGTCATTTCCACAAAAATTGTGCCACAAGCTATTGTTGATGGCATTTCAACCCCAGAGACATTTGTATGCACAAAAGTTGTGCCACAAGGTATTGTATTCTTTCAATTCCGCAACTTTTAATACAATATATTCATTAAACTCACAAAATTTGAAAAAAATTCGTGGTTTGTATTCAATCTCTCTTCTACAAACCATCTTCTACAAACCATCTTGTAGGACAAATATTTTAGATTAACTTATTCAATATGTATAATATTTAAATGTATTATTAAGACATAATTGATTATATATTTCTAAAAAATGTTATGATATTTTAGTATAAAGAGAAAAATCGAATTACTCTCTGATATAATCAAATGAGCACTGATGTACTCATATTCTACTCGTTTAACTTGTTGAACTTTAAATTGAGTATCAAATTTGATTTGTTTTCTTATCGAATTCAAATCGAATTGATTAATTTTTGAATTGAGTCTGAACGAATCACAAACCATTTAATTCGATTTACAACCTTATACCTATCAAACCCAAGTCATAGCTACTTATTTGGTAATTAACTTAAAACTGAATTAAATTAGATCAAATTGAGTCAGATACTATAAGATATAATATAAATAATTTACATATTTTAAGTGTAGTTCTAAATTTATATACTCTCTCAATTACTAAATTAGAGATACATTAGTTTTAATTGTTCCAAAATTAAAAATATATTTCTTTTTTAGTTGTTTAAAAATTAAGTACTGGATGTTAAATATAAAATCTGAATGTATCTGGATTAATTTCACTACTTTAATTAACTTTACTAGATTCATTACTTGGTATGGTATTTACCATAATTTTCACTGTTATTAAACAAATGATAATGAGAATGTATTTCTAATTTTGAAACAGATAGAGTATATAATAAAGAGTTACATATATTGTTTTAGTGACAATAAATATTTAATACTTCTACTTTTGTTAATACAATTTTTATCCAGAAAATATAAATTACAATTTTGTAATGAACTCTGTGTGATAAAACATGAAATGACATGGTATGATTATGTAGTCACAATAAATACTCCGTCAATTTTTTAAGTGGATTTTTTTAGAGTTCAGTTATTTTCTTCCGTAGTTTTTTTTCATATATATTACAAGAATAAGTTAAAGTTATTTTTCTTATACACAGTATTACTCTTTTCATGTTTTAAGAAAATATGAATATCTCTTTTCTATACACATTAACTAAAGACAATATGATACAACACTGCTAAATTTAATACCAGTACTTTCAAATAAGTGTTATTTGACTTTTTTGTAAGTAGGTTTAGGTAAATTTTTTTAAATCTTAAATATTTTATTTAAATATTTAATTGTAAAAAATGTAGTGATAAAATTATTTTAAATAAAAATTAATATGAATAAAATATTTAACTAAAATAAAATATTGATATATAAAAAAATTCATCTAAATTAATGTGCAAAAAAATTCAAACAACACTTATTTAATCGGGAGGAGTATTATATATTTGTTAATTATTGAATTGAATTTATGTGAATTATAATAGGAAAAACTACTGAAAAAACAGAAGGAATATTTTATTTCTCTCATCACGGGAGAATGAAATATTATGATCGTATTTTGTAAGATTATAATTCGTTTTGTAATATGTTATGAAACTTTAAAAAAAAATTATATAAATTGAATAGACCTATATATTGGACCTTAGTTTTTACTAATTATGAAACGAAAAGTGCTCATCTTGAGAAACGAAGATAAGATGATAACCGATGAGAATACGTAGTTTTACTGTTACCAAGTGTTTCTTCTCTTGTATCCTATTTTGAGAAATTATTAAATAAAATTTTAACTATTAAATATATAAGAATTGAAAATTAAAAATCTATGTAGTAATTAGCGGGTACATATTAGTCGAGTTGATATTGGCTAAACCATTTTTTATCTATTGGATTTGACTTGGGTTGATTAGTTTGAAATAAGTGTTGATCCCTTACATAAAATACAATATAATTAATTAGTATAGATTAATAAAATAAATGTAAAATAAATAATATATTAACTTTCAAAACATGCAACTCTTTTTTACTGATATGATTGTAGAAATTTATAATTAATATTTGTGATTTAAATGATATAATACATTCATATATATATATTTTACATAGGAATTATTTTTCTATAGATTAAGTTGTCGACTCGTGTACAACACAAGTCTTTCTTCTTCTTTTTTTTTCTTTTTATTGAATTAATTAGATTACTGAGTTTATAATATGTATTATTTTTAATTTTTAATAATTTTTATTATATTATATGTGCAATCAGTAATTCATATTGTTTGGTAGTTTTATATTTCTAAATTTAAAAATTGATGGGTGGATTTTATTTTTTTTATATAAGTCATTTAATAAGTTATCATTTTTTTTGATAATATTTTTTAAATTGTTTTTGTACTTTTCAAGTTTTTAAGTTATTTTAATTATCTAAAATAATTTACATGGCCCGATGCTAAATATATTTTTTTTCTTTATATTAATTAAAATAATTTAATAAATATAAATATTTTAATTGTTTTAATTCCTTTTTAATAATTTTTTTGTAGAGCTTTATTTTCTTGTCATATAAGTTACCGTATATTTTATTTGTTTTATTTTTTAATTGTTGATTATCTTGTTAGTTTAAAAAAAAATTATTCTTTTTTGTTATAATTTTTTAATTTTGGGAGATGTACATAATTTTTTTTAATATTTTATATATATGTTAATGATTATTTGTTGACTTTTCTTTCCAATAATCATATTTGTAATAGAATTTATTTAATTTTGAAAATTAGAGATAGAATATGAATTAAAGATCAAAGCAAAATGGTCTTGAAATATTATAGTAATAGATAATAAACTAGAATAAATAAAATTAAAGAATTTTATTGAATATATTCTCCTGTTGTGAATTAGTATATAACATGAATTTTTTTTGTGAATTAATATATATTAATAGATAGATAATAGATAAACTATATTGGTATAGATAAGTATCTCTGCGACTTCTTGGTATTTTTACAGTTTGAGAGACATGTTTTTTTCTTAGCACTTTGGGATTTTCGACTTTCTTGGTGTTTTTACGGTTTGAAACTCTTTCTTTCTTAGTCCTTTGAAATTTTTGACACACTTACCTTCATTTCGGTTCTTATTCCTTTATTATATAGGTATAGATTTAGTATAATTAGTTTTCATATTATATTTAACCAAAATTAACATTACCAAATGAGACAATGACACTTTAGTATGTGTTAGGTCCGAAATGAAAAAATACTAGAAAGAGAGTTGAATATTGTTTTTCAAAATTTAAGTCTTGCTTAGAAAAATTTGCAGTTTTAAACATTTCTTTCTTATTAAAAGAGTTTATTATATTTTGAAAAGATTTAGCAGCGGAATTTGTTAAGCAAATAACCCTTTAGATTTTAGAATAAAGATTAATGGCTAAAAGGGGCAATGACAGTAAGTCTTTGCTAAAAGAGTTTAGCAGAGACTTTAGCAAATCAAGGATAAAATAAATAAGCAGTAAGAAAGATAAGTAGGAATAAAGATAGGCACGAGAATTTTTATAGTGGTTCGGTCTAACCCTACTCCACTCTTCTTCTTTTTTACTTGAGAAGGCACTCACTAGAATGTTCATACAAAACAATAAGCAAATGGACACCTAGTCCGAAATTACACAAGGTCACTAAGACCAAGTTCAAGTCACACAGACTATAAGCAGATTATAAATTTTGCTTGCTATCTCTAAGTAGAGAGCTCCTTATTGAGCAGATTTGATAGCTCTTGTTCAAGCTTGTTGATGTCTTGCTGATTTCTTTTAGTGTCAAAATGTTAGAGCAATTCTTGGTTGTTCAGTTCTCATAAATGAAATTTATGACTCTCATTTATTCTACTCCAAAAATCTATCCATTGAGAATTTTGAAATAGATGACTTGTACTTTTCCAGCTGTTCCTTTCTTAGTTCAAAAAGATAGCCGTTATTTTGTCTTCTAGTATTCTTTTTGAAAAAACTCTCTAGGAGATGACTAAGCAGGACAAAATATAATATTTTTCTGACACTCTTGCTTGGATCAAGGTAAGGTATTTTGCTATATCATTCCTTGCTTATTTTCATTCTAAGCAGGAATGTCCTTAAACTTTTTTTTTATACCTTCAACATCTTTCTTGATCGATGAGCAGAGTTTTTACTTGTGATCAAAATCCTTACTTAACTAGTAGAATATATCCACCTAACAAGTTGGATATTTTTTTAAGTCATTTTACATTATATAAATAAGGACTATATTACATCATCAATTTTTATATTAAATAAATGTAAATATTTAAGCATAGTAATATAAGCAGGGGTGCATCAACAATATGTATTGACATATAAAATATAATTTTAATAAGCGAAATTTTATTAATTCCATTTTAGTACTAAGTTTACTATTAAAAACTATTTAAAGTACTAAATTTACTATAAAAATACTAAAATTACTATCGAAAATCCTAAAAGTACTAATGTAAAAACATAAACGTTTAGTTATACTAAAGGAATTCCCCCCCCCCCCCCCCCCCCCCCTCCCCCCCTCAAAATACAATAAAATGTAATTTTCTCTTAGTAAATTAATAGAATTATTTGTTTGAAAATTATGTAATCCAAACAAAATCAATAAACTTATTTAAATCGGCCAAGAGTCTTTTATTTGGTTTGATTGGGTTGGTTTAATCAGATTGATTTGAATTTTAAACACCTCTGTTAGTGTGTATATATATTAGAGGATGAAATATATAATGAATGAATTCTTTTATTAATGTGACATGATGAACGTATATAACATAAAATCGAATATTACTTCTGTACATAAATATTTGACGTTTCACTTATTTTTTAATGACATTTAATATAGATTAAATATTTTATATTTTTTAATAAAAATAAAAAATATTTTAGTCAAATTTTTATATAAATAAAAAATTAAAATTATATAAAATATTTAACATGTATTCTCTCCATTCCAAAATTAGATGTGCGTATGACAATTTTAAAAATAATTTTTATATTTTAAATATATTCTTATTATTATGTTATTTAATAGTATTTAAAATTATTGTATAAACCACCAAATAGTAGAATAATAAAATAATATTTAAGAAATTTCTTTATTATTTATATTATAAAAATAATATTACATCTCTAATTTAAAAAATAAAAATAAAAAAATGCAAGGGAGTATTAAATATCATCCGAAAATTCCTGAAGTGACATATAATATATACAAGTATACAACTCACCTATCTGGCAATCTGGCTATGTTTAAGCTAACATGGAGAATAAAAATTGTCAACCCACATGGGGTAAAGCTTGTAGCAACACGTGTCGTCGCTATCATGACACGTGTAGCTAGTAAAGAATCAGCGCCTAACATCCACAACATGTACCTCTCCACATGGCATCATCGCCTTATTTTCTACCGGAAATTCAATTTAAATAAAACCCAACGCCGTTGCCGACATCACCGACTACAGGTGTGCCGTAGCACTTTTAATACACAAATATATATATACACACACACACACACACTATCTATCTATATATTATATACTTCTCCGTAGTCTATAAATACAAACCCAGAACGAGATTTTGGGTCGACGAAAATTGAAGAAAATATATATGGTGAGATCTCCGGCGCCGGCAAGAGTTGAGAGGATCGACGGCGGTCGTTATAAAGGCGTGCGAATGAGGAAATGGGGGAAATGGGTGGCGGAAGTCCGGCAACCGAACAGCCGGGATAGACTATGGTTGGGTTCATACGGGACTCCCGAGGAAGCCGGCAGAGCTTACGATGCTGCCGTTTTCTGCTTACGTGGACCTTCCGCCGTGCTCAATTTCCCATGTGACCCACCGGATATTCCAGCCGCAGGTGAGTTGACTCGGCCGGGGATTCGGGAGGCGGCGGCGAGACACGCACGGTTGAGTGATCGACGTCCGGGGGCGAATGGGACGACGTTGTTCTTGGGTGGTGGCGATTGTTTCGCGGGTGGAACGGAAGAAAGAAGCGGTGGCGGGGGCGGGGGCGAAGGAGTTGGTGGTAGTGCATTCTACGAGGCGCGACGCGTTTGGTCGTTTTGAAATGTTTTCTTCATTTATTCTTTTCTTTGTTTTGGTCCTCGAAGTCCGTGTAGTTTGCTTTTTCAGTTAATGATGATATTCCTAATTATAACATCGGATTGATTATATATATATATAGCACGTTTAGAACATTGGATTGATCAGATTATTTAAATTGTTCTGGGGAAAGGATTCTCCAAAGCCGTGGGGCAAAGCAGTTCCATATATATTTCCTTTTTCGTGCATCGGTTTTACGCCTTTAACCCTGTATGCAAACTTTTTTACTCCAGCCTTTAACCCTGTATGCAAACTTTTTTACTCCAATATAACTTTAAAGTCTTTTATACACGTGATGCGTATAATTCCTGGAGATGCACAAAGTTTTGTAATATCAGTAGAAATTAAATTTTTTTAAATATTTTTGATATTTAACTCGTGAGAAATAGAACCTCACCGTAATAATTGAGGAGATTATATAATTAATTTAAATATAAATAAAACAATAAATATGATATGAATATTTTAAACGTAATATGTTAAATTAACTTAGAAATAAATAAATTATAACTAGAAAACACAGTAATAATGAAATAGAAAAATAACATATTTTGAAATATAAGGTTAATAGAAGGTGTGATTATGAAAAATAAAATATTATTGATTTTGTAATTAAATGTCTACAAGATGGAACAAATGGTAATTAAATATCAATAATAAGAAAATTAATGTATAGATATTTGAAAGAAGAATGTAAAAAAACTAACGTAAAATTGTAAATTTGAACTATAAAAACTAAAACTTAAAAAACTCTCTTGACTTTTAATTGTACAAATATTTATAAATTTAATTACATATATTTTTAAAATATAAAAATTTTAAATTTTATCTCTTAAAATGTATTTAATTTCTTTTAACTTGATCTCTTAAACTCTTTTTTTTTTTTGTTATTTTATCATTTCAAATAGTAGAGATTTCTTTAATTTGATAGGTTCATTTTTAAAAGATTTCAAAATTTTAAAATATGTTTTGACAAGTCATATTTTCATATAAATTATTTATTTTCTTCTAAAATAAAATAATAAATAATAAATAATTCAATAATAATAAATTAAATATAATTATAATAATGAAAATAGATAAATTATAAATTTATCGACCTGCATAGAACATACATGACTTTAGGTACATATTGACACTTTAATATCACATTGGTTAGCATTTCGATGTTTATAAGTCTAGTCTTACCATCTTTATATTTATAAGGTGTTTCTGTTCGAATAAAATGGTTAGAAGAATTATGCAAGAGTGTTCAACTTTGTACGGCTAAAATGTATCTTCAACACACACACACACACACACACACATATATATATTAATTTAACAAGTTTAAATATAATTATTAATTTTATCAAATTATTTAAAATAATAATAGTGATATTTATAATAGTATGTGCGAAGCAGTTGAGATCTTAGAATTAACTAAAATAATGAAATAGTAGAATGATTTTAAATCTTCACAACTTTTTAGTTTAAAATTATAAATCTATCTCTAATTTTATAACACCTAAAGAAGAATGTATCTCTAATTTGAACATTTTAAAAGTAAATTTTTTATTTTAAATAATTTTGTTTAGTATTTAAATTTTTATAATACCATAAGATAAATAAAGATTATCTATAAATATAATATACAGAGTATTCTTTTATTTTTTTAGTTTTATAAGTTTATATTCTAGAATAAGTAAATAAATATATTTTTAATTTTAGAATAGAATCCTCATTAGTTGATACGTACCTTAATAGTTTAAGACAATTCTTTAAACATATATGTCAACGATAATATATATCGAATCTTATTTATTGTAGTCCTTTTGGCATTTTTACCATGTGGTCAATGATGACATTCAGGCCATATACATTTAACCGAATAACCAGCAAGATAATGGTCTCCTTACTTGAAGAATGCCTAATCTCGGTAAAATATTGGAGGGTTTGCCTCTTTATTATACAGTGATGTTTTGAATATATATATATATATATATATATATATATATATATGACGGATCCATAATTAACATTAGTTGTGAAATTTTTCGTAATTAATACATTTATAATCGTCGATCGAAAAATCCAACGCTAGAAATCAAACTTAAAAAAAAAAAATCTTTTCCGTCAGTTCACTGACGGAAGAGGAATTTATTTTTTCTCTCCTTCAACCCTTTAATATTATTTTAGTAATAATATTTGTATGTATTGAGTGTTTTGTACAATTTTAGATCTCAGTATAATATAATGTATTATATTGAAAATGTCTAGCAGAAACCTTAAAAAAAACATAACAGTTTATCAAGCATTTTTTTTAAGACTGGCGGAAAACTTAAAAAAAAAACCTTTCAATCATAAATATCAAGCATAAAACTAGCAGAAAGGGCCTAATATTTTTTTTTTTTTTGCCTTCCGCTAGTAAGACTGATAGAAGGGATTTTATTTTTTTTAAAGTTTAATTTTTAGCGTTGGATTATCCAATTGACGGTTATAAATGTGTTATCTACTAAAAACTTCACGTTAACTATAGATTGACCCTATATATATATATATATATATATATATATATATATATATATATATATGAACAGATGAATATAATTACTTTATCATTCATAATAGTATACGAAGAAATACATATCAAAAGTAATATTCGAGCAAGTTATTCTTATTCATACTATACTGGCTATTATCATGCGTGATGTTCTTGTTTATAAGTTCTATTTTTTTTATTTTTTTTGTTGTACGTCTTGCACGTGTTGTGTAATTGTGTTGCAGCAAAGTGTAACGAAATAGTATTCTCCCTCAACATTTCAGAATAAAAAAAAAAAAAATTTTCATTATTTCTTCATTATTTTGTTAAATAAACTATAATCACTAAATATGGATCGTAATCTTTTATATTCAATTATTGAGAATATAATTAATAGCACGCGTAAACGTGTCTGAATTCATTGATATTGAAACTTGTGTTATCGTTTTTCTCAACCAAACACTCTTTAGGGTATGAGCCATTCTCTCTGATGAGTAGAGAAGAACTGTATGCGTGTTTAATATATTAGGGACCATAATATATTAGGGACCATAACCTAGGTATTGAGTATTCACTCATTAATTAGAATCTAATTGAGTCTTTTTATTTGATCACTTATTTTAAACTCAATACACAAATAACAAATATAATTGATATTAAAATATGTAATCCACATAAATTATTATTATTATTATAAATAAAAATTCTAACATATTTCTCTTCATCGCTTAAATTATTTAGTTACAATTTACATGGTTTCGTTTCCTAAGAAATCATTCATGTTATCTAAAATTTCAGATATAAAATGATGATTTTAAAGATAAGTTTTATATATGTTCTAAGTATATACTTATACTCCATCCGTTTTATTAAAAAATAACATTTAGACATTGGATTATTATTAATTTTGCATATTTGACCAACAATTAAATGTACAAATAATAAGAATTTTTCTTATGAAATTTGTTACGAATCTTTAAATATGATAAGATCTATAACTTTATAATTGAAATTTTTTTAATTTATAGCAAAATAAGAAAGAAAATTTTTAAATGTAATTCTTTTTTGGAACAATTTTTTTCCAAATGTAATTTTTTTTATGAAACGGAGGGAGTATTATTTTATTTAAAATAATAGTAGTAATAGTTATGATAGAGATACTAATTAATAGAGGAATTAGTTGGAGCAGTGAAATATATAGTGAAGTTATAATTAAGGAAGTTCATGTTTTTTTATAATAAAAAAAAATATCTCTAATTTTGAAATAATATAAACAATATATATGTATTTTTAATTTAGAATGAAGGGAGTAGGAACTAACTTACGCATGTGAATACTTTTTAAATGTATAAATATATTTTTCTTCTAATATAATTGAAAAATGAAAAGTATGCAGAAATGTGAATCGACTCATAATTGACGGTTATAAGAATATAGTATGCAGAAATGAAAAGTATGCAGAAACGTGAAAGAGACAAGGCTTCCTAGTATATAAGAATATATTTTCAGAAAAATTCATATTTCCACGTTGTTTTCGCATGAAAAGTTAGTAAGATTCACACGCACGTGAAATAATGTCTCATGAAATATCAATTTGTAAAGATTTCAGACTTCATGTGTATATGTATATACAAAGTATACTTCATGGATTTTACAAAAATAATAATATTTATATTTTTTATAAATATTAATATGATATGTTTAATTAATTTTTATATATCGAGTTAGATTTATAAGTGCACACGTGGTCATGTACACACGTACTGTATGCAATTACCTTGTCATATACCACAAATAATCACTAAGATCATTAGCAATAACCTTTTGGTCAAGAAGTTCAAAAGAATTAATTAATAATATATCTTGGCAGATAAAAATTACCATATGTTGAGGAGCATCTTTCTCTTGACACATAATCCATTGGATAGCAATATATATCCAATGAATCAGCCATTTTTGCAGCCCAATCAATTAACATATACACGATTTATCTTTTTTTCCTTTCTTATGTAATATGGTATTTATCTTCCTTTATTGTGTAATATGGTATTTAAATTTTCTAGCAATAATAATATACAAGATTTTTCTTTTTTCCTAGAAACCTCATCGATCACCACAATTGAATTACAAACCGAATTTGGGAATAATTGCTAGTACATTAATACGTATACCTATAGATGACAATTTCACCTAAATCGTTAATACGCTGTTCAACTCTGACCTTAACGAGATCTAATTATTTAAACATTATAGGATTAAAATAGAGCATAGGATTTACCATCTCACCATGTTTAACTCTGATCCATTTATATATAAAAAATATTTTATAATGATTTAAAAAAAATTGTAAAATAATAATATTAAAAAAAAGGAAAAAATAAATAAATTAAATAATAATAATAATTTTAAATAACGGAGCGGGTTGGATAGAAGTATTAACTGGACGGTATGGGTTTAAAAGATTATGTAATTTTAACGGGTAAACTTTAAGAACAACTCTCTTGTCCCGTTATTATGCCTATCTCCTTTCATGTGAAGCAAAAGTCTATTTTTTAACCATTTTCACTATCAATGACGTAAAATTTTGCATCTCATTCCGGAAATTAGAAAAAAAAAATTGATATCAACGCTGGCTACTACATAAATATATCAAATGAAGCTAATTAAATTTATTTGTGCATAAGGAAACTAGCTAGAAATATTTGAAATGCCATAATCACGTCATTACTGTGCAGCCAAACAGGAAACCCATTGAATCAAATCAAGCAAAAGCACTATAATAGTCTTTATTTGGATTAAATCAAATACAAATAACAAATAATTACTTTTGTAAAATTAGTTATTAGTTATTGGTATATACGTACAATTATTATAACTTAAAGCTATGTTTGATAAAACTAAATCTAATCTGAATATTATTTTTTTGTCTATTTGATAATGTAGATATTTAAATCATCTGATATACATAATTTTCCAATTTTATCATTTAAAAGTATTTTAACTATTTTTCTTAATATAATTAATGTAGATCGTTCAAATATAATTCTTAATTGGAAAAAAAAAATGAATCTCTTTGTACTATTCATAATATATATAAAAAATAACCAACAAAAAGTGCTAATTTAAAATACAAAATTTAAACAGTATATTCTCGTAAGCATAAATAATAAGGAACTGTTATTTTTAGATATTTTTTTTACGAGTTGTATTATTTTTTGTGCAACAAATACTTGTATTATGTGAATAAAAAGAATTAAAAAAAAAGATTGAAAGTAATAATTTTCAAAAATAATAGTGACAAATTAATATTTCTCTTCTTGCTCCTCTTTTTAGTATCAATTATCTACCATAAAAATAAGGCAATTTGAATAATATAATGTAGAAAGCGACAACATATATTTATATATAAAAAGTTACATCTTGATATAGTTTGTTGGAGTCAAGACTTTTGAAAACATTGAAAATATATAATAGTTATTTGCTTACCGAATCAACAAGAAAATTTAGAGCTATGTTCAGCAAGATTTTGTCCAATTAATATTTAAATCAAACAAATTTAATGATTTATTCATTTAGTTAAATAGTCCTTCAGGTCTTTAAATTATTATGAAACATAACCTTAATTAAGTTGGACATAATATATACAAAACACATGGCTATAATTAAGCAGCAACATCTGCCAATTAGTTAAGGAGTAATAAAACGTCGTTCACTTAAACATGTGTTATAGCAATAGAAACAACTTACGAAACGAAGGAAACTAAACATCAACAAGAAAGATTCATCAAAGAAAATCCCTCTCCTTCTATTTTTTTTCGGAAGAAATGGAAAATTCGGATAAAAAAATATAAGAGATCTGAGTAAATGTAATGAGAAAAATACATAGATGAATTCTATTTTACAAAAATACACTATAACGATAATCTATAATACTACTCGTAAACCGTTTAAAAGACCTGTGACATGCATGATCTGGACGTGAACTGAGTGAGGTTGCCTCTTAAAATAAAACTTTTGTATATCTCCATAAAAAACTTGTTAACTTCAACAAATAGAAAAAGTTTGCTCACACGTATCACACTTAATTATTAAGCATTTAAGCTACATATGAACACACACACTAAAGCAAATGAAAACAAAAAAAATATCCATATTCAATTGGGCATAAACATATGGTCTGATTCTCAGAACAGCGGAAAGTCTTTGGGCTTGAATGGTTTCGACAAACCTTATCAAATCTAAGTTCCCTAAAAAATGATCAGAAAATTATCATGTGCTATTTTAAAAAATATTATTATGCAGTTTAAGTATGTTTGAACTTTTCAGTATAATTTATATTATCATATTACTATATTACTATTTAATACCTTATATTACTATTTATATTATAATTTTGTCAAATAGATAGTAACATTGTATATGATAATATAAGCTTAATAGAAAGAATTAAAAAATAATTGTACTGCACGAAAATATTTTTCACCGAGTTGCACCGTCGGGAAAGAAGGCCGAAAACCATATTCGCGACGTACAGGCTCGATAGTGTGCATCCCAAAATACATATGTTTTGATCGTATCATGTCCACCTTCTTTTGCTTCTAATCAAATCCGGCCACATCCACAAACCCAACAAGTTAAAACAAAAAACAATTGAGGAATCAATATATATACATATATGGATATATGGAGATGATTCATGGAGAATGTTCAAAAAATATGTATTTTTTTTTTTTACTGAGTCTTCACTGTCTAAGATTAAAAAGAACGGTAAAATAAATTTTTGTGAATACTTGATTCATCATCATTGACGTTTTATTGAAACTCTCAAGCACATACATCTTCCTTAATAATGAATTGTAAAAAAAATTTAAACTTCATTATTAATTAAATAGAGAAAACTATACTCAATTTTTCTATAAAAAGAGTTACATTTGAAAATTTGACAAATATTAATATTGTAAATAAAATTTTCTAATAAAATTTGTTATGAATGTTCAATTAAAAAAATGATAACATGATTGTAATGATCAAATTTTAAAAATATAATATTATAGTAAAAATTATACAAATGTTGTCCTCCTTTTTTTTAATAACAAATTTTTTCCTCAAATTTTTTTTTTTGACAGAACGGATGGAATAATTTACTACGTATATATGAAATAATATAATGCTCTAACACACGGAGAGAGACATGATTGTGGCAATGGATAGTGTTGGACGAGTTAGGTAGTTCGAAGATAAAATTCTTATTTTTTCAACTTCTTCAATTAGTCACTCTATGTGTATGTGTGTGTATATATATAGATGGCAACAAACGTTGACCAGGTGTAAGTTTATGTTGAAACTAATTAAAGTAGTATCCGGACGAATCCTTTATTTATGGTTTAAAAAACAAATAAGATTTACAAACACTACAATTATAAATTATTTATATTTTGTTAATATGAGAAGACATTTTCTTATAATTAAATTATATATTTTAGAATATTAACAATAGTTTTAATATCTAAAAAATGATGGGAGTTTTTTCACATATTCATTAGTTAATGCTCGAAATAACTCTCATAAAAAAAAGTGTCTGGGAGAAAAAGCTAGTAAGAGGGGGAAAAAATTTAGGAGGAAAAACAAATTCAATGATAGATGGGAAAGGAACAAAGGGAGATAGGTTTCAATGTCTTATAGTATTTTAGAAATCATATATTTGATTAACAAAAAATGTGTTTGTATATATACTATAGGTGAATTGAGTTGAGTTAAGTTTTGTGGAAGTTGAATAATATTTTCTATTAAATGGACGAGTTCAGTCGAGTTTATTACGATAAACAAATGTAATTTTTTATACAAAATTCTTAACTGATACAGTGTAAGAGAAATAATTTCTATATTATTATTTTTATTTCATTGTCAAAATCTAGACAATTTTTTTATTTAAATGTTGTTTTTTTTTGTGAAACGGATGAAATAATTGATATAAGTGGGGACAATTGAAGAGATTTCCCAATAAAATGATGACAGTCAACATAAAATCTTCCTTAGTGTGTATGAGAACTCAATTGAAAATGCTTCATATAAAAATGAATAGAAAGAAAGGTTTTAGTCATACTCTATGACAGTGGGCTTAGCCCGGTATCGCAATTTACTTCTTGTGGGCCCACTATAGAAATTGCCTGATATGAGGATTAGGCTTCTGATTTTACTTATTTTTTGGGCCCGTGGATCGAATGCTTGTTACGGGCTACCCGTGCTACCAGTAATATCTAATTTGTTTTCATTTTGTTGGTTTTTTTATGGATAAATTTACATGTGAAATCTTCTCCTCCTTTTTTTTTCTTCTCCTGTTCACCCAACTCATGTATGTGTGTATAAGTCGTAACTTGTAATCGTTGTAAATTCTTCATTTTTATATAGAAGAATTCTTAAAAATTCTTTAGGGAGAAATCTAAACTAAATGGGTCGAATATATTTTTTTTGACCAGAATGCCCTCTGCCTAACACTTTGTGATAGAATATATTCTAATTTATAAAAGAAGACATGGATTTGGAGTAATACCCGTTAGAAATTCGTTTTAAAATATATAAATCAATTTCATAAAAAGTAACTATTTTGAAGATGTTTTATGTAAATGTAATCATTAATTTTTTAGATTAAAAGAGAATAAGTGTTGTGATGGAATTTAAACGGTTCAGATTTTATTCAAATTTGATTAAAAAATTAACTGATTTAATTTGAATTCAATATGAAAATAAGACTACACAAAACTTCGACAAATATTTAATAAGTTAAACAAGTATAACCTAAACATAAAAGTAGTTGCTTGATTTTACTGGTTAACAGTTCAATTGTATTTTATATATATATATATATATATATATATATATATATATTATATTGAGAAGTTTTATTATTAAATTTGTCTTAATAATCCATTCACTCTAATAGTGATGTTTGTAAGTAAAATTATTATAATATATAAAAGATATTGTAAAAAGAAAATATAAATTAATATTAACACAATTTATCTTTTGTTAAATGGATCAAATAAATATTCGCGGGTAGTATGAATTTAATTAGAATAAAATTTAAGTATCAAAATTTATTTGATTAAAAAATTAAATTCAAATTCGAATATCAAAAAATTAATTAAAGTAGACTTCATGGGCTAAAATGAAATTGGACTTCAAAAGTGGTACAAGTTCTCCAAAAGCAAGACTTGTTAATTATTCAAAAGCCCATATATAAGAAGGCTAATATACCAAAGCAAGTACACAAGAGGGTTATAAATGTAATTTCACATCAACCACAAAAGTTAGCGCCAATAATTATGAAATGCTCTAGAGGAGGTGGAGTCGCTTTCAGCTCCCAAACACTGGGGCCCACTCTAAGTTTCTGTGGGTTCGGCCCATAATCATTTTCACCACTTCGGAAACCAAAAACAAAAAACAGTTGGCTGGCTCCAAGCCCTTGAGTGCTCTCTCAATCATTCCTCTTGACACGTCACCGACGTCGCCGGCGACCCCTTCTTTCCGGAATCTTTTTAGGTCGCCGGAAACGTCTTTCTGACTCAGTTGTGGGGACTTGGGGCTCCATGATTGGACATGGACAATCGACCTTTCTTTATTATAATTAAATCACTGACGAGTGACTTTTTATAATATCTGATTGTAAATTCTTTTAATACTCTACTGCTCTTATTTTATAAAACAAAATAAAAAAAATATCCAATTCCAAATTATAACCGTTTCCCAATTTAATTTTTAGTAATTAATAAATCGGATACAAATATTCCATACAGAACCTTTCTCATTTGTCACAAGTACTTATTGTTAAAATTTACATGCGTTTAATCATCAAAATTGTTAATGTTAGCATGAATTTTGTATATCTTTATATGTAGACTCTTTCTCTTTCGATCTTCAATAATTTTTATCACGAGTAAAAATAATGCACAAACTACGAGGCATCAGACATGTATGAAACTATTAAAACGTCATTTGAATACTTTGATTTTCTTTTGTTATTATAATATCAAATTTGCTTCATGTAAGTTATGATAACTTAAGAAATCAGCTCCAATCGTCTCTCTTTTTCTTTTTCTTTTTCTCACGAATTGTTGTCACTTTGAATGGTATCTACAACCGATTAAATAATCTTGGGTGACAAGTAATAATTCTAACGAAAATGATAAAACGTAGAAAATTTGAGTTAACTCCATAAGAAAGACTTTTTAAATTTCTCATCAACACTTTCACATTTTGTGACACAAAATTTAAATGTCAGAGATATATCTACTTATATATTTTCATATTTTCAAAAGTTTGAGAAAAGGAGAGTATTTGAATAACTTAATAAAGAAGATAAAATATTTCAATTTTCTTTTACACATATATGTTATAATACTTGTGCACACACTCAACCAACAGAAACAAATAATTACTTGTTAACACAATCTCATTTTGTTGCACAAATTTTAAATGTCAGAAATATCTATCTATATACTGAATATCATATCTTCAAAAGATCATTAAAAGGAGAGCGTTTGAATAACTTAATGAAGAAGATAAAATATATCAAATTGCTTTAACATATTATGTTATAATACTTGTGCACACACTCAACCAACAGTTACAACTACTGTGAGATCATGACAGATGGATTATTTTTAATTATTAAAAATAAAAAAATAAAAAAAGATGGCAATCAAAATTATTGATTTCTGTCTTTTTCATGTCATCATCATAAACCCATAATTTCAAACCAAACCATGGGCTTAGTCCAACCACTCTTCCCTTCTTCATAAATTCCTCCCATTACCACTCAAATCCGGCATCACACCCAAATGCTCTCTCTTTCTCTAAAATCTTGACAACCCCTTTTCTCTACACTCTCCAATAGTACAGTTATTGCAATTAATTTAATCATGTTAGGCAAGAAAGCCCGGCCGGTGATCGGAAACTTGATCACCGGTGCCTCTGGCCCCGGCTACAAATCCGGGGTTTATGATGTATCTGCTGCAGCCACAAGTCCAAGAAGTCCTTTGGATTTCATCAAGATTCAATCCCCAAGAGGTTTAAAGAATTTTGGTGCTGTTGGGGTTGGACTTGGAATTGTAGCCGCGCTTGAAAAAACCAGTGAGATTGAGATTCAAAGTCCGGCCAAAAGGGCTTTGTTTCATCGGAATTCGAGCCGATCCAGTCCAATTCCGGTCAGTTCTGCTCAAAAGAGAGGAGAATTGTTGGAGAAAATGGAGAGAGACAGTTTGGAAGATTATACATATGTAACTTTTCATGGGCCTAATAAGAAATCACAAACTAGAGTTTATTATGATGGTTGTGAGAAAAACAGAGGTGGGGTTGATCGGAATGGGACTAAAATCCACCGGGCATGTGTTTTTGACATATCTCCGGCGACCCCGAGTTCGTCAGCGGCAGAATTTCCGGTGAATTCCGATTTTCTGAGTTCTTGTCACATGTGTCAAAAGAAACTCGATGGAGAAGACATTTACATGTACAGGTAAATATTAGAAAATTCATAAACGTTATTTAAAATCGTCCACAGAAAATGATCTCCACTATTTATTATATGAAATTCGTAAAAAAAGGAAAGAAAAAAAAAACCACACACAAATTCAACATAATGCATACTGTGGGTCATTTTAATCGAATCTTGTACAAGGGGGATTATTTATTTTATTGTGATTGGATTTAAAATTTATAATAATTTATTTATTTATTTATTTGAGCAGGGGAGAGAAAGCATTTTGTAGCACAGAGTGTAGATACAAGCAAATAGTGATGGATGAGAAGAAAGAAAAGAAGTGTAGCACTCAAGCTTCTTCAAGATCTTTAGCTGATGTTTCAAACTCCTATAGTAATAATGGTCATCAGATGTTTACTAATGGGATTTTTGTAATTTAGGCACAAAATCCAAGATTAACAATTTTTGGGAATAATTTGTATACAAATGAGAAATAGGAAAAATATTACCAATTGATATTATATATATATATAAAGTAAAGCACCCCTTTTTTGCAATTTATATAATATACTCTTTTTCAAATTTTGATCGTGTGTAAAAGGCAACTTGTCTTTTTAAATTGCTCAGATCTTTATAGTTTCATTATATTTCATATCTGCAAGTGGGGAGAGATATTGAAATTTTTATGAAAAGATGAAGAAAGTAAACAAGAAGAAGAATAAACAGTTTACTTATTTGAATAAATCAACAATAGTGTGAAATTACTGATGTATCCTTACTAATTTAATTTGATAAAAAAATAAAATTACAAAAAAAGGGATTATTCTTTGTTACTTATTTATTTCTTCACCATAATAAATAAAAGAAGCTACGTACTGCAAAGAGAGAACTTTTAACCTCCTAAAGATTTAGCTACTGCAAATCTGCATAAAGCATACTTAAGTACAAATGTTATCCCCACTTTTAGTAATTCAATAGTTGTACTGTTAAATTAGCAAAAGATATTGAGAAACTCCTTGATTTTCCAATGTGATATGATACTGGGTGGGCCAACCTAATGATAATGAACTGTAGAACGAATGATCGCACTCAATTATTAGAGGTTAGGAATGTCTTTACATAATTTATTATATTTTTTTAAATTAGATTTATCTTTTACTTTTTCGTAATTCAATACGAGTTTACATCTAACTTCAGTTTATTCTTTTACATATTAAATATTTTATTTAATTTTATAAAAAGTAATAATTAAAATCTTCGAAATAAAATTTAATAAGAATTAATATTTTAACTAAAATAAAATATTACATGTATTAAAAAATGTATCTAAATTTCTGCTTAAGAAAATCAAACACTTAATGGATTACATAATTATTGATCATTATTTTAAGTGACAGCTTTAGTACTTTTACAATTAGTACTATTACTACTTTTTGGTTGCAAAAGACAACTTTTCTTTCTCGTGTTTTGTGTTTTGACAACTTTTTCAGGACACAGCAATGGAGTACACATCTTGTTTGCAATTCTTTTCCGAATTTTAGAGGACATCACTTCTTCATGTTCCTTTCTCCGTTCTTTTAATTAATAAGATAAATAATGGGATTTTTGTATATTGGCTTATAAGTCCTAAATCTGTTTGAAGTTTTCGGTCAATAACGTTAAGTTAATGGTAACCTGATTTTATATACTTAAAAGTTGTAGGCAAAAAGAAATTAATTAGTTTTTTTCTATATTTTTTCGCCTCCTACTCCAATTAATCTTTTGTCTAGGCAATATGCAGAAAATTAATGTTAAGAACATATAACTCCGATGCTTAAAGAATACCCACTCGGTACAATTTGCCAAAGTTTAATTTGCACTCCTTATATAGACAATGACGACAACAACAATAATTATAATTAATAATAATAATAATAATAATAATAATAATATATTATTATTATTATTATTATTATTATTATTATTTGTAACTGTTTTCGAATCAAATACCAAATCCTAAAGGTACATATTAGTATTGTGTTATAAATTTTGTATTAGCAACTTTTCAAAAGATGTATGATGCTAATATTCTTGCCAATCAGAATTGAATAAATTTAGATCATGAAATTATACTATCAAACAACATATAAAACCAAAGATATCTCAAATTGTGAACAGATGGAACAAGATTCTTATTTGTGAAAGAGGAGGGTTTTTTTTTGGGGGGTGGGGTTGGGTGGGGTGAGATCAGAAGTGAAAGATATGTTCGACTTTCTAGGTTTGACGACAAAATATACGAACATGTTGTTAGCCAGACCTCATTTCTTAACCAAAATTTTCTAATTTCTTCATCTTTATTATCTTCACACAAAATTGCTAAACATCGTCACAATTCATATCTATAGAATATACGTAACAAGACATTGTCACCTTTTTAAAAATTATCTATTTTGAATCTCAAAATGATTATAACGGTGACAACATTTTGTTACAATATTCATGGCATTCGCTTTTTGACTTTTGTGGTATGATTCATAGGTTCACCAATACTCTACCAGATAAAAAAACTATAGTGAAAAATCAGCAACTACATCCTTTAATCATTAATTGAACATATTTCTGAGTAAAACTTTCATATTTTTACGTTGTTATAAAGACTATCCAACATATCACCGAGAAAGAAAATAAAACCCTAAACGAAATTAAATTTGCACATGTTCGTCTTTTTAGATCTTTTATCCATCCACATAGTTAAAGACTATTATAAGAAATAATAATAAAAAGAAAAAAACTCAACCCAAACCTGTTTAACTTGATGAAAGAGAATGACATAAAAATAAAGTAAATTTTACATTATTTGTTAGTTTATTTATATGTAAACTTCATTCTTTTCCATTCTACAAATTAACGTGTATTTCTAAACTTATCGCAAGATATAACTTATCAATTCCATCACAACCAAATTTTTACACATAATCTATCATTTTTTCATTTTTATATTCCCCTCGCAATTTTTGTGATTCTTTTCTTCTACCACCATTTATTTCTTATCTACCAATTCTATTATCATGTTATTCAATTTCATCAAACTAAACACAACCTAATTTTTAGTTACACATATATGCAATTGAAACCTTAAATATTTAAGTTTCCAATCCACATTATTAAGCTAAGCTTCCATCATCTCTGATACAATTATACAAGCTATAAACTCCATGCAATGTAGTAGGCATAGGATGGGGATTACAACATTCAAAGTATAATGTAAAGACTTCTTTTTTTCATAATTAAAATTTAAGAAAAACACAAGATGAGGAAAAAGGAAAGGAAAAAAAAATGAAAACCCTAAAACCGTTTTATAACTTACTATCCATATATGCCAATCAATTGGCAGCTTGATTTTACTACTGGTAGTACATAGGTGGCTGGGTTGTAGCAATGCCGGGGTACCCACCATCGTAGATAGCCTGAGTAACAGCACCCATTCGCTGGGCCTGCTGGTGCATCAGGGCTTGTGCACCGCCCATTTTACTCAGAGCGAGTTGCCTTTCATATGCAGCAAGATCAGCTGGTGAAAAACCCGGGATGATAGCAGCACTTGGAGGGGGGAGTGGGGTAGAGCTGGCTCCGGGCAGCGTGGGCTTACTTCCCCATGAGCACTATAACATAAGCCAATTCACAAATATGAGATCTTGGCAAAAAGAAGAAAATAGCGTAAGACGTTTAAGGAACATGGAAGTTGAATTCATTTGTAAAAGAATCAAAACACCGAAAGCTTATGATCATAATATAAAGACACCATTAAGTTCGAGTTATAGTAATATTAATGACTCTTCATGTCTCCTACATATGTAGTCGACCACTTTTGGTCAGACATGAACACAGATATTTCAATTGGATAGCAAGAACTGCTTACAGCCCTACAGTGCCAATACTGTCAATGACACATCCTGGCACAACAAAATCATTGATTCACCCTAATGACTTGTTGGTTTTAATCGCAAATTACCTTTATTGGCTTGCCCAAGAGAATCCTAGCATTTCCCATCTGAATAGCACGAGCTGCTTCAGCATGATTACTATATCTCACAAAACCAAAACCTTTATCTCGTTGTACACGAACGTCTTCAATAGTTCCAACATTGAGCGCATGAAAATGCCTGTGGAGATCAGCTGAAGTAACCTGCAATTGTCACCTTTGAGAAACTATACTACCAAAGAGCATTTTGAATGTAGTTTTGAAAGTGAATATTAAAATAAAAGGCACACATTACCACACCAAAGGTTTAGATGAAACTGTTAATAGAGTTCGAATAAAGGAAACACCGATCGTGTCTCCACATCACAGTGGGCAAACTTGATGACACGCAGCAAATTCAATCACCAAAACAATTTGATAGTATTTCAGATTTGGACACGGAGTATGAAATTATACATCTACAACACTAGCAAACTTTTCCACTATCATATATTCACTCCGTCCCAAAAAGAATGAGTGAGGTACATGAGAACCTACTAATTAGACTACTCTTACCATAAAAGAGAACCCACAAGATAATAATGTCAAATGTAGTAGGGTCCCAATTTAGATGGTAGGGTGGGAATTTCATCCTTCAAAATCTTTTACCTAAAAAGAAGTGCAATGTGTACTTCACTCGCCTTTTTTTTTGGCACTGGGAGAGTATATGAAGATCCAAGGTTGCATCTGATGAGTTCCACATATACGCATGCGTGCACCCAAACACAGCGACCACCCCCAACCCACAACACACACAAAACAAAACACACACACACGTATACCTACATATATGCACACAGACATATACATGCACACATGCAGGTAAATACATAGACATAGATAGCCATACATAAACATGCAGTGCAAACGTTCGTATATATATGATATACCCACACAAACGCACATATATGTGTGTGTGTGTGTGTATTTAAAATTTTAAACACACGTAGCTCAAATACACGCACATATTATACATACATACAAAAGGAAAGAAAAGTTACGAACATACTCACCTCCGGACCAAGATTGCCAACATATACAGTGGTATACTGAGGATTATTTTCTGGGCCATCATCATTAATATTCTCTTGACCATCTTCTGTACCCAGAAACAAAAATAAATAAATAACAAATAATAATGTAATGCTACATTAAGGCTGAAGTTAATAATTGGAACAAGAAAACACTGAGTCCGATAACAAGAGAAAGCTCGTAAGATGATCGGGTAGGAATACAAAAAGTAAAAGAGACAACGTGGGATGGTTATAGATGTAGCATAATTTGATCAAGAACTGAACATAGATACACGATCAAGAATTGTACACCATACTAACATCAAGTCATTACCACCTGCTCTATACTTGATTTTTGAGAATTCTTTGTTGTAACTCATAAAGAATATATCGAAGAAGTTCATGTCAATTTTAGTCAACTGGCAAGATGTTCTTTAAAAATGTTTAAGAGGCCGTTCAAATTACACATGCTACTTCAGTTTCAATATATAATTACTGTGCAATTTGAGGAGAAACAATTGTTTTAAGAATGTGCTGTTACATCAAAATACCATCTGATATTATCATGCATATGTATCATACAAAGCAATAAAGCACTAAATCACCAGAGTATCCAACGCCAAAATCTATTAATAACCATGATAAGGATTTATAGTTTATGATAGAGATAAAATATACTTGTAGTTGAAACCAATGGTATGGCACATATGACCAAAAAAGCGCAAATACGGAAAACGAGAAGTACAGATGAAATTAACTTTTCTAATTGCTTCAGCCACATGACACACTAGAACCACAAAAGATCATGACCTTACCCGATGTTCCATTTGTTAGTTCAACAACACTCTTGGCATCTGACTTCTGTTTGTCGTCACCTCCAGCAGCACCCTTGGCTGCCCAGTTGCACCGAATTTGTCTACTGCCAAGCCACTTGCCTACAAAGTTAATACACGCAAATTTATAGGGGAGAATAAAAAGAAGAAATAAGTAGATACAGAAATCAAAATGAGAATGTCCTCACCGTTCAATTCATTTATAGCATTTTGGGCATCCTGAAGAAAGAACACATGAGACAATTAAGACAGTTGATCAATACAGTGAGAAAGAGGGTGCTATATATAAAAGGAGTGTGTATTCATATGCATGTGTGTAACATACTCTAACCAGAAAAAGATATCACGATTCAAAACTGAATAGGAGCATTTCCATACCTGTTGATTCCGGAAAGAAACAAATCCAAATCCTCTTGAGCGCCCGGTTTTTTGATCCCACATAACTCTTGCATCTCTGTAACCAGTAGTGCCAAACCACAGTATTGTGATAATGTGATTTTTCAAGACTTCATCTTAAACCCAATCAGATAAAAGTCTCAATATACACACTACACAAGCAGAAGGAAATGTAACTTACGAGCAACTAGTATAAACAGAAAAGCAAGCAAATAAAGTGGCATCCGTAACCTCAGGGCTAAGATCACCCACGAAAATATTGAAGTGACCTGCCAGCCAGAATAAAAATGGTATAAGCCAATAAACATGAAACAGTCAATTGCTGAGAAAAAATAGAGGATGCAGACCTGAAGTATCCTCTCTCTGACTACTGGCATATGCCCAATTAACTTTGATAGGTTGCCCAAACCTAAGATTCATTAGTTCAGGTAAGCTAATAGGAAACAGTTTATGATTAATTGCAATCCAGTATAATATCTACTTACAAATGCCTCCCGTTAAGAGTCACAATAGCAAGGGCAGCAGCTCTACGATCGAAGTAATCCACAAAGCCATAGGATGACTACAAAGGAAGAACAATGCACGATCACATTAATTAGTAGCATGCCAAAAGCTATATTAACTTTGAGATTAAGAGTTCAGAAGTAACTATTCTATCTCACGAGCAAACAAGGTTGTGTTCACCTTAGTTTTCGGTCAAAACAAACTAGCCAGCGCATCAATGTCCATCAAGTTGAATAATAGATCAATAAAACACATTAGAGTTTCTCCTAATTACTACTCATCCTAATCCACAAAAAATCTCAGATTGTGATATGTCAATTTTCAAAATAACAAAATCTGTATTTAGCTCTGAAAGTAGTTTACAATTTTAGCTTTCATTTTAAGAGAAATTAAGGGAATTCAAATCAGATATTCAGATCTGATTTGAATTTTTTTATTGTACTGCATAATAATTGAAACATAACTCATTTGTGAATGTGAAGGAGTATTCAATTTTAATATCTTGTTTTAGTGCTATTTTTAATTTGTGGGCATGCAGTTGTGCACATGAGCAATTGCTGGAAATCGCCTTACGAACCTCAATCTGAAAATCTTGGAAGTAGAAACATGAGATGCAAGACCAGATTGGGAGCAAGGCATTGAATAAGTAAATACAAAAAGGTTTATTTTGGATAACCCATTCCAAATAATCATCTACTAAAGCAATTATGCATCTTCAATGTGAAGAGTTGCTAAAATAAAATATAATAAGTATCTAATTAAATAGTTTGAACTTTGAACAGAGATTTAAGTACTTGGACCAAGTGACCTCACCCTCTCCTTTCGGATGAGCTTGCAGCCTTCAAGGGGTCCAGTGCTTGAAAAAACCTCTTGAAGAAGAGGTTCTGTCACTTGTGAGTGGATGTTCCCGACATAACTGCATCATAATTATCATTAGAGCTTAAAATTAGCTTATTCTGAATTCAGCCACACAACCAAATATGTAGCATATGCCGTATAGCAAATTGTGACAAAAAAAAACCTAAAAAGAACAACTATTGATGGTAGAACAACTCAAATCATTTTCTAATAATGATTCCAAAACCATGGAAAGAATCATGAGTGGAATTTCAGAAAAGCTACTGTGTAGCCAAACATGACTATCCAAATTGTTCTTGCAGATTAGATTTGCCGACAGCAAATACAAACCATACTGAACAAGTAAATATATAAAAAAGTTCTACACCAGTAATGATTCCAATACCATGGAAAGAGTCAGGAGGGGAGGAATATTAGAATTACTGATGAACGACAAATAAAAAAAATATCGACCCAACTACCATGACAAATCAACTGCATTCTCCGTTAGTGACTCCAATATCACAGAAAGAATCATGAGGGAGTTTTAGACATACTGCTAGACATCATGGACAAACATGACTATCCAAATTGTCCTCACAGAACAATTGCTGAGAGAAAATAATAAATATTGACCCAATAAACTTTCCTTTAAAATGCAGAAGTTACCCTCAGTTCAAATCAACAAGACAAAAAAAGCAAGAGCAAGTGAAAAATAAAAAAAAAGAAAGAACAAATTATCATGACACTCACACACTGCGACAGGTGGCTGAATCAAAACCAGGAGGCAGGTTACCACTCAAGATAGGCTCTATCTGCAAATTAAAAAGAAAAAGAGAAAAACAAAAAATATAAGGAAAAAGAACAAAAATTCCAAAATAATAAAGAATCTACATCAAATGTAAAAAAGATAAGGAAATTCACTTAGAATCCCCAAGAAATACAAATATATACCAATACTATGTATATGTGTGTGCGTGTGTAGAACCCCCTGAACTAAACTGGACTAAACAAGCCTTCACATAATTTACATGGGATTTCTACATATCTAACCTTGAAGCATAATTTTTTACACCCTAGACATAGACTGGTTACAATATCTATTCATTCAGGACCCTATCATAAGAAAATAGACTACTCAAAATAAACCCATAATTGGAATACAAAGTATGACCTGCTTTTGAATTAATTAGTTATAGAAAAGTACAACCTTCCACAGAGACTTATACTCCAAATAGCACTCCTCCTTAGAAAATACTTACCTTAGTTCGAACAAACTATTCAACCAGCGAAAACAAATGAATAAATTCCATTCACCTCACATTCTATGAAATAAAATATCCAATGCCTCTGTTATGCCATGTCACATTTATCGCATACTCACATAAAGTACTGAGAATTATGCGAGCCATAATTTTGATGCTCTCGTCCTAAGGTAAGCAATTGAGTACCCCACGAACTTTCCCTCTTCCTTTTTCTCATATAAGTGATTCCATGTCAGCTCGATGACACTGTACACTCGTTCCAACTAATATATCTTACATTCTATGTGGAGCAAGAAATGACAACATGAGTCAGTGAGTCACCAAAATATATCTTACATTCTACATGCGCACTTCTATAACAGAACTCCTTACAAGCGCTCAGAAAACCTACACTCGGAAAATTGAGACACAAGATCATAAAGTTATTTTATTTTTTTTCTCTTACATAGTACATCTGCCAAATCCCGAAACAAATTTCATATCAATTCAACTGACTCTGGTTCATGTAAAGGTTGCCATTACATACTAGATAAATATTCAAATAAAGCAAAACCTTTTCTAGCAAAAGATATCAACATCATAATTTACATTTTAGGATTTCAAAATCCTACTAGGGCTTAAATGCCACCCTTTTTGCAGAAAGGAGGGATTACCCATTTCCCCGACAAAAAAAAAAGGCAACCAATCAGACAACAAACAAGTAGTTTTCAACTAAATAAATACAATTATATAAAAAGTATTTCATTATATAAATTTTGCTCTATGCTGAAAATAAAGCCTCAAACTTGATATTTCAAAAAATAAAAATCCCAAACTTGAAAAATTGAACAAAAACCGCGATTTTTTCACCGGTGAATCAAATATAAAAATTATTGCAGACAAAAATCTGCAGATAGAGAATTAATAAAATTCGGTAACAATTGAACAGCACGGAGCAATCAAAAGGCGCAAAAGAACGAAATGTTATTGAAAATAAAAAAGGATTAACCTGAGGAGGTGCTAAGAGACCGGGATGATAAAGAGATTGCTGCATCAATGCTTGTTGCTGCTTCAGCCTCAGCTGCTGCTGCTGCTGCATCTTCTTCTTTTTATTTTTATTTATAATTTACAAATAGGAAGAGATAGATTAATCTAAACTAGGGTTTTGTTCGAAAGAAGAAGAAAAATGGTGGGAAACAAAAAAATAAAAAAGAGAAAAAAATGAAGGAAAAAAAGGGAGAAAGCCCTCGAATGGTGAAAAAACGAGAGAAGATGATGATGCTCCTCTTCCGCTTCCTACTGATGATGTTATAAAGCCCGACAAGTGTTTATTTTCTGCACTCGGTTTTAATGTACCGTTTTACAACTGGTCTATTTGAGCCGTTGATAATATCACAACAATAAATTTCCACCATTAAATTCACTCTTGATTTGATTGTTATAAATCTATAATATCACTAGTGGGACGATTTTTGTAGAGTTAAGATGTTACATCAAAAGTCGAAGCTAAACCAAAAATTAAATGACATTAGAATTAATTTATTTACGTATAAAGGTAATTTATTTTTATAAATTATATGTATTTCTAAATTTACCTTTTAAGATAGAATTTGTTCATTTCAGTACAATTAAAATTTTACGCATAACCTATCATTTTTTTCATTCACATATTCCACTCATTATTTTTGTAATCCTCATTTTTCACCACTATTTTTTCATATCCACTCATTCAATTATAATATCATTCTATTACATTCAATTAAACGCAATCTCATTTTTATTTTTTATATATTAAAACAGCGAGTTGAATTAATCACACGAATGAATTAAAAAACAAATCAAAATTGGAGGTTGCGATTCTAAATCAAAATCAATCAACAAAGAATTTTCGATTGAGTTTTCTTTCTTGAAAATAGAACTATAAAATCTAACCAATCGAGATTAAACCAATTTATATGTATTTACATTGTTCAACCAGTTTGAACCGAAACTGTGTAGGACCTTGTGAGCAAATGTCCGGTACACTTTCGATTAATTTAACAAATAAAATTTTCACTTGTCTTTGGTTATTGAATATTTAAATTAAGACTTCTAAGACTATAGACACTATTCAAACTCTATTTTTTATTTCAAATTTATTTATGCTAACTATATAATAAATAAATATCTTTTTATTTATTTATTTCAAACTCTTTTTATTCTAAAATTTGAGATACATTTTAGTTCATGAAAAATATATTTGCGATATTTTATAATTCAAAATCAAAGTTACTTTTTTATTTTTAATAAATTTAAAATACTCTTATGTTTTGATATTTTTACATATTCATATCACAAATAAAACTTAATATTTCAAATAATATTACATTAAAATATAAATATATCTCTAATTTTTGAACGGAAAAAACAATTGAATTTGCTTTATAATTCACAAGTATATTATAGACTCCATTAAATTGTTATCAAACAACCTTCGAATATAAATTTTATTGCTTATATTACATAAATAGGTAAAAAAGAGTGCTCACATTTATAAGGATCTTGGAGCCCAGTTAGGAGAGATAGTGGGCTTTATTGATTTGTAAGCCTTATAAGCAATACTATTCAGCCCATGTTTGATAAAAGTTTTTTTGGCATATAACTATTATATGTTTGATTAATAATTACATGTTTAAATTATAAGGTTTTTATATAAAATTTATTATAACTATTTAATAAATAATAAATAAGAAAATTATAATTACAAATTTTTTAATATATAGCATCATTAGAAAAAATTCACGGCAAATGTAACTCTTTGTTTTTCACATATCTCATTTTTAAATGTTACATTTTTTTTGTTTTGAAACCGAAGGTGTAGCTGATATGCAACTAATAAAGCATAACCATTAAAATACTATACCAATATCTTCTGCTGCTATATGTTGACTCACATAAGAATCTTAGCCTTCATATGTTTGACGAAGTAGCAAGGCCCTTTACGAAATAGAATGATTTTGAAAAATAAGGTCTCGATTTAATTGACTTGTTTAGGGACAAAATTATATATGTATTCTTGTGTATATGTATATACAATAATTACTCATTGGTTATGATCACTGATTTTGGTGTATAATTGGTTTTAAAAAATAAGTATATGTTTGGCAATTTGAAAGAACTTAAATTAATAAAAGAAAGAAAATAAAAGTGTTTGCCTTTGATAATTGTTTCTTACTTAATTTTATGGTAAATTATTGACAATGATAATAAGATCTTATAAGTTGTAAGTTGTGGTTGTTAATTAGGATAATTATCACAATTAATAGAAATAAATTTGTAATTGACTTCATCAAATTTGATTATCATATCTTTCTATAATATAAAAGGCCAACAAATATTTTATCAAAAATCTCTTAAATAGATGCTTAAATTAATTTCATCACATTTCAAACTCGGTTCAACATTCAATAAAACTGACAATGTACAAGTTACGCCAAATTTAGTTCTTATTCCTGAAAATTTTCCAATCATATTTTAAGTTGGTTCAACATCACTTATCCCTTTTCAATTTAAATTTTAATTGTAATCAAATACAATTATCCAATACAACTATTTTATTTAGATTTTTAAATTTTCAAACTTTTATTGCAATAAAATCTTATTAAAATGTGTACTAAATAAAAACTCATTAAACATACATATAAAAACTTATAATTTTTTTAAAAAAACTAACTAAATCGATAAGTCAAACATTATTAATATTTACATACATTACAAAAATAATTTTATTTTTAGTATTGTACAAGAAAATCATGGCGATATTAATCTTGTATAACAATTTCTATTAATGACTTCAAATATAAATAATCATTGATCTATCTACAAAAAAAACTACTACCAAATAATGATAACGAATACTTATACAAATTATAAACAATTATAAAAATAATTTAATTTTTAAAATTATTTTTAAATAAATATACGATTAAAAAAAATTAAACCCGTACTTCGCACAGATAACAAAACTAGTTTACTTAAAATTGGAAACATCAAATTGGAGTTTCTTTTTATTTTCATACAATTTATTATAAACAAGTAAAAATAAGTACATAGATAAATACTCAATTTAAAATATTATTATAGACATGCCGGATAGCTAACTAGAACTAACAGGAATATGAAATTGTGAAACCCCATAATTTTGAACCCATAAATATTTATGCAAACGGACTCATGACCCAATTTGGACGTACATAGCCTAATTATTTACTTACTCATAGATCATTCGCACAAGAGGAAGTAAATAGAGTTGTGGACAAATTTATTGGGCTTGGTCTTACAACACTAGGAGCTATTATTGGAGAGAGTGAAAAATACGAAACTGAAACTGAAAGAGAATTATTTTTTATTTATTGTTTCGGCCGAAAATTTTCTGTTATTAATTATTGTTCTTGTTATATCACATTATAGTTTATAGTGGAGAAGGAGAAAGGGAAGTATGAGTTTTATATCAAAGAGTCAAATGCTCAAACTCTTAACTTATGCTTATTTTCTTACATATTGAATAGCAAAACAATTGTATGATCGAAATAAAATTATATCCGTAGAGTCTATCTATTTCCAAAATAATAAATCCTAAAACTTCATAGTTTTCGTATAGTTTATAATACTATCGTTAACACTAGCTTGGTAGTCTATTTTTGCAACATATTTTGTAATTTGTACAATATTCTTTTGTTATTAAAAATGATATAATATCTATTACAATATTTTTTTAATTTTGCAAGTATTTTTTAATAGTATGTCAAGACTTTAGTCCCTCCATCTCTGGATAAGAAATATTCATTGGTAACAATGTTCATTACGCTAATCTATGATGAAATAAACTATTATCACATTAATGTTTCTTTCCAACTATCAATTGAAAACATTGACAAGTTTGTTTTACTTGAGAATTTTTTTTTTGTTGAAAATGAGAAAGTTGAAAAGTAAACTGGAATATGAAATCAGTACTTTGCTACATTCTATAAACTCGGACAAAAAGAGTGACAAAATGTTTTCTAAATGTACTTTCCTTATCCCAATATACTTATCTTCTTGTTACAATGCTTGGCAGTTAATATACTTTCTCAGTTTCCAATTAACTGTCACTTATAAAAATATTTTGGTTAAAGTTGACGTAAATTTGATTTTTTTTTTGTCATTTTATATGTATATATATATATATATATATATATATATATGACAAAATTATAATTGTAAGAAAGTTCATACAATTTACAATTTTTTTTATAATTATAAAAATATGTGTGTAATTTTAAAATAAAATAATGATCAAACTAACCAACACAAATTTTTAAATGACAGATATTTAGGAACAAAGTAAGTAACAAATACAATATTAACTTTATTGAATTGGATATAAACACCAACATCTTCCTTAAATTATTAATCCAAATTGGCAAATTCAATGTGTGAAAGATTATTTTAGAAAATAAGTGAGTTATCTATAATTAAAAACTTGGTCGTATTTTAATAGTCTATTTAAGTATTTCTATTCGTCCCCAAATAATATTCCAAAAATGATGCTAGAATAGTGAGATATGTAATTTTTCCTAAGTTGCATTTCCTGATATTTCCTATTACAATAGTGCATTCATTCTCACGGGTAATTAAGTAATCTTATACCATTATTAATTGGAAGATAGGATTCCTTCCTCGTATTAAATCACGCATTTTAGAGTTTAGCACACATCTTAAAAATTAATATGTAAAATATATGTAATATACCTAAAACAATCATGCCATGAAATTTGAAAACATCCTTTTATAGTAGGGCCGTAAATTCAATTAAATTATTTGTGATTAACGCGGCCTCAACTCAAAAATTAATTTACTTAATTTTGATTTGATTAAAAAATGAGTTAAATTGTTTATTCAATTTAAAATACAATAAGTTAAACAAATACAATCTGAACATATCAGTACTCGCTCTTTAAATTTAATAACATTAGTACTTGCAAATAATTAGATTATTCTCTTTATACTAAAACATCATAATATATATTAAAATATATAATAAATTATGTCATAATAATACATTTAAATGTTATATATATTAAATAAGTTACTCTAAAATTAATGTCCATCAATAAAATAAACTGTTATATATAATTTTTATACTAAAAGAAACATAAAAAAATAAAAAATTTCACTAAATTTATGTATTCGTGAGTAATTTGTAATCGGCTCGAATTCGATTAGAGTCGAATTTGAACATCAAAATTTTATTCAACTAAATATTTAAGTTTAAATTTGAATATTGAAAAATTTATTATAATAAAATGAGTATTTTATCTTTATATCGACAACTAAATATTTCTGTACTTGTATCATTATTTCCGACACATGTTCTAGCTCACAGAAATGAATTTAGTCGATTACATTCTAAATTCTAATTTATAAGATTTAGATTTATATTTACTGATCATCTTCTTAACATTATCATAATAAGTTGTTTGTAGTAAACAACTAAATTAAAAAAGATATGTTATTTTTAGATTTATCATTCTTGGCTTGAGTATGTTCTATTGCGTGAGGACGTTTTAACTTTTAAGTAGAGCACGTTTAATGTATTTGGTGAACTAGATGTACTTTACTGTATTGCACAACTACATACGAGTATGATATTACTCCAATATATTGGATTTTCTACATGTAACCCCTTCTTTCTTTAAATTTAGTACGGAGTACTTCACTGAAATTTAATTTTTTTTCATGTGAAATTTAATATATATTAAAAAATAGTTATAATTTTAATTTTATAACATATTAATTTTCATATAAAATATTTTTTATTTTTAATAGATATGTGAAGATGAATGTCTGTTGTTACTCAAAGACAATTAAAATATTCCGCACATCAGACATTTCAAACAAACTCAACAAATCTTCAATAATTAAAAACCATTAGAAGAATCTGTCAGGGGAATCCATCAGGCCGTCAAGGGAATGCGTTAGGGCATGAACAAAACCTGTCAACGGGAAGACATCAAGATATGACAGTGTCAGGCTAACTCGTTAGGGAGAATGCTCAGCACTGCATCAGTGGAAACCATCAGTGTATGTAGTATGTCATAACATCAGGGAATCTAGAAACACTTAGTAAACTTAAATGAAGTTTGCATTAGTGAAAACCATCAGTGTATGTAGTATGTCATAATATCAGGGAATCTAGAAACACTTAGTAAACTTAAATGAAGTTTGAAGCACTGATACAGTTTTTGAGAAGACTTGTCATCAGGGGATCCAGAAGTACTGATCAAGTTCGCCTCTGGGCTTGCTATCAGTGGATAGTTATGACTACATACATCCGTCATCAGGTCTTACACGCAAATCAATGAAACTTGTTACAGAAACAAGAAATATAATCTGAAAATATATCTCTTGAAGTTTGTTGGTCCAATAACAACTTTTGAACATTAAATGCATGCAGATTAGGAGATGAAAAAGAATCAACAAAAATAGCAGCAATCTGACACATAGTTCCTAAAAGACAACGATGTGACATATATGCGGCAAAGTTGAAAAGAACAACACGTCTATGCACGTGGTTTCAACTACTGATCTTTTATATATGCAAGAGTTTTCATTACACAAGATAAGCAATCCATCATATCAACAAACTTAGAAACACACAAGTTACTATAAAGAAGTTTTGTAATATATATTGAGAAAAATATTTCAGAGAATATTAGAAACTAGTGAGTATGAATGAGAAAGTGTAATTTTATTACAGAGTTTGTAGTTGTTTAATCACATTTGTGATTAACTAGATTTCCAAAAAAATCTCAAGTTTTAATAGATTTATTTTAACTTGAATACGTGTATTCATTTGATTATTTGTTATTGTTTTTTCAAGTATTGTAGTTATTTCTTTTTGTGCAAAAAGTTAAAAAAGAAGAAAAAATTTTGAGTGTTTATATTTCCCTCATTATAAATACTTGAGACTATTTTATTCTAACATTATATTTGCAATATAATGTTATAATTATATTACAATATTTTCACAGAGGATACTAGAAGAAAATGGTCAAAAGTTCATAAGAAAAACGTGTAAATGAGCAGAAGAATTCTGAAATTACTGAATTGATGACTCAAGCTTCGAGAGACGAGTGACGTGTGAATAAAAGAATATAACACAAAATGAATTTTAAAAAATACGTATAACTCATTAAAAAAAACCAGGTAACAATTTTCTGTACATATTATATACTCAATTTCTTTATAAGCAACTTAGCAGGGGCATGTTTGCTTGTGACTGGTGTGTTATCGTTTTCTTATGACTCACTTTTCCGATGGAAAATGTACTCTGAACCGAAATATTAAAAAAAAAATACTCCAATATTACCTCCATTTTAAAATATATAATATTTAATTTTTTTCACGTAATTTTATGTGAGATTTAGCATATGTTAATATTTTATATAATTATAATTTTTATATCATATTAATCTTCACTTAAAATATTTTAGGTTTTCAATTTTTAATTTTAAAAAATAAAATGTTTAACATATATTTAATTTCATCTAAATATCGTGTAAAAAGTCAAATGTCATGTATTTTAGAATAAATTGAATATTTAATATGTATGTATGGTGTTTGTTGACTTTCTTGAAAAATAAATATACAAATGACTTAAAAGTAAGAGTTAATTGACTATTTGGTTTGAAAAATGAGAAGATTGTAGTTTTAAATTTTATGTATTATAAAAATATTTTATAAAATAATTTATGAATGTATAAATATGTACGTGAATTTTTAAACAAAAAGATTGTGTATGCTAAAAATAAAAATTCGCGAGTTATAACGCGGAAAGTTGGTCATAAGGTTCATCACGAGTTATATATAAATATAATTAGCAATTAGAAAAAGGATTTAAAGTTATTGTGGTCTTTACAATAAGCCAATCATGATGCTTCGACCAGATGTTTGTCGGCCTTTCATAGTGCACCAACTTTGACTTTTCGACGTTAGGAAAAGATTGAGGGTTGATGACTAGTTAATTAGGTGCGTGAGTTTTAAATGTGGATAAAGTGTGGACTCGATATTGGGAAACGAGTCATATATATATAGATACATATATATACATATAAATATACACACACATATATATATATACATACACATATATATATATATACACACACATTATATATTATGCAAAATAATATACATATTATAATACATATCACTATAGATGTGATAGTAATAAACACTGAAATATATTATAAAATATATATTTATTTTGTACTAGTTCTATAATTTTTATATTATAGATAAAATAATATATTATTATTGCCTTAATATATTATATATAATCTAATAATAATAATAGTATGTTTCATTTGTTATAGTTAAGAACAATTAGGTAAAATATACAATATAATCACTTAAATATCAAAATAAATCAAATATATCTATTTAATATTACCATTTACGATATTATATGAAATAAACAGTTTTGATCATTGTATTATTATAATTTATTATTGGTTATCTAAACAATATTAGTTATCAGGTTTGTCATATTATTTCATCATCTAAGATAACATGAAACAGAGGTACATTTAATCATGAATTGAGAGATTACAAATATATATTCTCAATGACCTAAATGCACATGATTTCAAAAAACGTTAGACAAATGTAAGTAATAGAAAAATTTCCCATCCTTGACGTGTAATTAATAATTTTTCATTAATATTAACTAAAATTAAACAAAACAAGTCGCTAAGCGATATAAAATCAACTAGCTCCAAATATTAATCTGACTGAGTGGGAAATGTCGAGTTACATTTGAAAGGCTACAATACTCCCAAATCATCCTTTAAATTATAATAATTGCCATAAAACTGATAAACATATAGTTTTTATTTATCTTTTATAAACTTCCAAAATTTCAATTGCAAGATCATCATCTTATTAATAACAAGTTTTGTTACTATTATCAAGTACATGTTTTATTTTTTCTAGTTATACATTTATATAATCAAATTTTAAAAATTAAATTATTTTTATAATTGTTTATAATTTATAAGTATTCGTTATCATTATCTTAATTATATTTAATAAAATTGTATTTCAATAAAA
Source organism: Centella asiatica (assembly GCA_014636745.2). Classification (NCBI taxonomy): domain Eukaryota; kingdom Viridiplantae; phylum Streptophyta; class Magnoliopsida; order Apiales; family Apiaceae; genus Centella; species Centella asiatica. The sequence goes on from CM025780.1 coordinate 52,499,699, forward strand.
AGTTTAAAACTTTAAATAAATTAGTTTTATTACATAAGAATGGTAGTTGATTATAAATTGAATTTTAATTTTTAAAGTGATAAGTCATGTTTAACCAAATTAAATAAAATTGGAGGATTTTTAGGAGTAAGATTTTTATTTGGTTTTAACTCATTTATAATCGATTTTATTTATGTTAAACTGAGTTAAAATTGCAATGGAGTTAATTTAGACACCTACTCAACAGAATTTAGATAAGGCATTTTTTCAACTTTTTATATTCAAAAATATTGTTTATATTGTGTGAGTATTAAATTATGGATGCTAAGTGGGGATTATAACGAATTGGTGATTGATTATTCACCGCATCGAGCGCTCGGACTAATAGGGACATGTGCATCAATTAATGATTGATAGAAAAGAGAATTAATTATTTGTACAATAACATAAATATATTTTCTATTTTTTGTCGTTTTAGTGAAAAATGTAACGTTTTCACATTGTTGAGCCATCTCATTTAAAATACGTTTAAAAAAAACGCAAATCTATTAGTAGGTTTAACTACATAATTATATAATGGGGTTTGCACAATTACTGGATAGCTTTTATTATATTTAATAATTTAATTATAAAATGAGTTTTATAATCAAATTAAATACAAAACCCCAACTTAATATCCAAAACACCATTTTTTTTAAAAATATACTAGTAATTCGGGCATACGCACACACGTGTGCAAATTTTTATTGAATTGTATTTTTAATAATGTGTAAAATTTATTTTGATTTTGTTCCTTTTAATATATAAATATAGATAGGAAAAAATTAAAATAAATGCATAACATACATGCAATCCTTATCTTCTTTCATGAAAAAGTTTGCTTTGAAAGTTTATGTTGCTATTTTTTAAGAAGTGAGTAAAAGTGCGGTTAATTTAAAAAAAATATATTTTTTCACATTTTATTAAAAAAAATTAACCATAAAAAGCCTTTCAGGCTTTATTAAATATATGTTCACCCCGTTTTTATCCTTATATATACTTTTCTTTCTTTTGTCAAATCCCTATATTCTTCCAACTAATTAATACAGATTAATTATTAGTATATTATATTTCAATTAGTCTTTTGAAAAATGTATTTTTGCTTTATCTTTTACTCGTATCATCAACGTGAAAACAAGCGCAATGATGACTGAAGTGAAATTTCACTAAAAAAAAAGAAGAGAAAAAGATAAATATAAGATTAAAATATAGTCATAATCTTCTTAAGTTTATACGCATATTAATTATATTTTCTTTTGAAGACTAGATTGGCTCCAATGATGATGAAAATATTTATTAGTGCCTCCGATCTTAAATAAAGGTTGAGTTTAAGCCTTTAATTACAATAAAGTACCCTTTAGGATCCATTTTCTTAAAAGTATTCTTAGAACACACACATTAGAATTTGTTGAAAGAGAGACTATATTACATCTCTTCATATATTTTAAAATCTCTACTTCTTTTTTTTTTTTTTAATAAACGAATATTTTTATTATATAGACCACATATTTATGTGAAAGATTTGAAAAATAATTTTTGTATTTGAATATTTATTGTTAAATCCGAAAATAGACCCGTTTTAAGAATTCCGGTCTAGAAATAAATCTTAATTCTCTTGTAATAAATTTTTTGGAGATTATTGAGATTCTAACGAGTGATCTAATGAACCCCAAATGATAAAAGTTTGAGCCTTTTTTTGCTGAGTGGGACATACTTGAACACAAACTGCTCCATTTTTATATTAGCAGATTTAGTTTTCCTTTAGACCCAATATAAATAGATAAAATAATTAAAAAGATAAAGCTAGCAATAATTTTGTTGGTAATACCTATAGCGCACATGGTTTTAGGTAGTTTCATCTTATCAACGGACAGGATCGTTCGTAATATGATGGCTTCGGTTCGTTGTAAGAATGTAAATGAAAGTTATCTACACATTATTTAGCAAAAAACAAAAAAAAAGGTCATCTAAACGTTTATAATTTATTGATTATTTATTTACAAAGTATACCTGCTTTTATGTTTTTTACGTAATAAACCTTTTCCGAGATTAATTATTTCTCACACTACATTTGTTTTGTTTGTTTCAACATAAATTTTAAAAATTATAAATTCTTATAATATAATATACATTACAAAAATTTTAAATTGAAAAAAAGGGATCATCATAATCTTATTTCTAAATTCTCTTATTTACTTTCTTGACACACGATAAATCTTTTGTTTAATTAATTAAAATGAAATGACATAAACTAAAATGAACAAATGAAATACCCTTATAGAAGTGAAAGGAAAAGATGATATAATTTGAGAGAAAAGTGAGAAAATGTGTATAAAGTTTTAATTGTATAAAAATAAAGTAGAGCTAAGTAGAAGACTACATTTGAAACTATACGTATGAATCAAATATTTTTTTTATTTAAAAAGTCAAACAAATTCAAAATTCTCTGGATAAGTGTCTAGATTAATTTTATGGTCGGTTCGAATTTAGTTTAACATTAAATAAAACCGATCATGCATGAGTTATGAAAACTAAATCAAGATCTTATCCTAAAAATTATCTAAATTTATTTTAATTTAATTCAACATCACTTATCAATTTTACGATTAAAATTTAATTTGTAAACAACTACAATTCTTCTATAATAAAATTAATTTAGTTAGATTTTTAAACTTTTAACTTTTTATTACAATAAATTTTATTAAAATGTGAACTACAATAATGATAACAAATACTTATATAAATTATAAACAATTATAAAAATAATTTAATTTTTAAAATTAATTTATACAAATATATAAATATAAAAAACAAAACTAGCGCTTGACACAAATAACATAATTAGTAAATAATATTGTTTATTTCATATAAATGATCTCTTTGTTTTTTTTGTCTCTCCTGCAAAAGTATAGATACATTTTTATTTTAATATAATTACATTTATAAACTTTATAATTTCATATATGAAATGAATTTGTAAAAGTATCAAAACATAAAAAAATATATTTAATACTCAATCTGTTAAAAATAAAAAGACAACAACATTTGATAATAAGATTTGTTAAAAAAATAATTTTTTCATTACAATGATATATTCTAAAAATATTTTTGTTGCAATAATATTTATTTTAAATTTAATTAAACATTCATAGCAAATTTAAAGAAAAACACTTATTTTTTGTACATGTAGTTCTCTCTCAAACATGTAATATTAATTTTTGTTAAAAGTCCAAGTGTCGAACAAATAGATTAATATTTTACATGTATTTCATGATATTTCACTTCAAAATTACTAAAAATAAAATAATTTCACTTTAATTTTATAAATCTATTTTATTTAATCTAAAATGTATCTTTAAACACCTAAAAACAATCAAATATATTATGGAGAAAAGGGAATGATATTTTCTTGTTTCATTTATTTTATTCTTGATTAGACATTCGATATATAATTTAAAATTAAAGGAAAAAATGAGACTCATAAGTTAAAGAAAAGAGGAATCATATGTTTAACTTTTCAAAATAAAATTTGTATTACAATATATCTTTGTATGCTCGTTTTTTATTGTGTTTTTAAAGAATACAAATAATATATGAATAGTTATATTTGAAAGTGATATTGTTCAAAACAAAGTTATATTAGTATGATATATTTTTTACAATATATATAATAAAAAAAAGATGAGATTTGTTCCACCAAAATTTATATAATATCCTTTTATCATCGTGTTATTATTTTTAAAGTTAAGTATTATAAGTTCTTATAATTTTTATCACTTTTATATTCATAATCAATTTCATACGAAATTATTATTTATTGACATAACTTGAACTTTCATAAGCGTGTGTAAAGAAATAATATCTATATATATAGGAGGTCGATGTAGAACTAACGTTAGTTATGAAGATTTTCATAATTAACATATTTATAACTATTGATCAGATGAGCTAAAGATTCAGATTAAACAATTAAAAATTATATATAACTTTTTCGCTAATAACACTGGCGTAAGGTTTCATCTTCTTCGCTAGACCTTCCAGCTTTGCGCTTCAATAGCTATCGCCACCGCAGACATTTAATAAGTCTTTATTAGGAATTATAACATTTGATGATGATATATAAACTTATTTTGTAATTATACAAGTACTTGCAGTGGTATTCTATCAAATACTATCATCAGAGACTACATAAGACCATAAGAGACTACAAGGAATGGATTTGGAGAATTTAACATAAGTCAAAGTTGATCGAGCAAAATTAGCCTATCGGGTACTAAGTTTTTGGTTATCGGAGACTAAGTTTTGGTCATCGGAGACTAAGTTTTTGGTCATCAGAGACTAAGTTTTTGGTCATCGAACACTAAGTTTTTGTTCACTAGAGTCTAAGTGTTTGTTAATCAGAGATTAAAACAAAAACACTCAAATGCATTAAAGTAGCTTTGAGAATATTTGACCGTCGCCAAACTCAAAATGACTATCGCCAAAGTCGTCAAGCAAATGAACAATATCTCCAAACTCAAAGTTTCATATCGCCAAAGTCGTCAGGTAATTTACACTAGCGCCAAAATGCTCGGGCATCAGTAGATAAAATGTGAAGCACCAAAGTGTTTGGGTGCAGGGGACAAGTTTCTCGGCATTAGTGGATGAGCTTCTCGGCATCAGGGGATGAGCTTCTCGGCGTCAGTGGATGAGTGACTCAACATCAGGGGATAGTTTTCTCGTCATCAGGGGATGAATTTCTCGTTACTAGAGACTGTCCATCAGAGGATAAATATCCACTGATAAACAGAGACTGTCTATCATGAGATAAAATAATCAGAGACTAAACATGACATATGGGATGACACATGACTAAGTTCACAAATTCGCTAACTCAAGTTTAAAGGCGGTGAAATTAAAATATAGATAGTGGTCCAATAAGGAGAGATTGGCTACCAAAGAATCTTTAAGGAGATAAGTTATATATTGCAGGTGTGAACACTAATATGGAAAAAAGTCATACTTATACACTAGCACGCGTATATAACTGCTGGAGTGAAAATTACAGAAATAATTTATAGAAACTTGAAGGAGGAAAATATGGAAGCTGGTCCAATCAAAAATCAGGAAGCTCATAGAGATAAGTTATTCACTGCAGAGATAACTTATCATGGGAACTCCAAGAGGAAAAAAGAAGGAGCTGGTGTGCTGATACATCAAAGATGTTACATAACAAGCCGGCGTGCAAGAAAGGTCATGTAAAAAGAAGAAGTTATGTGCCAGAGCTGCAATTACCAAAGAATATCAGAGATATTTTTGGAGGCAACTCGCTGAAGAAGGTTGAAGAACAAAAAAGTTATGTCTATAAATAAAGACATGAAGCAGCTGAGATAATACACATCGAGATATAACATCACACACTGAGATACACAAAAAAACACAAGTATTTTTTTTATCTTAGAGAGAAGCAAGTTTTTCATAACTTGAGTGTAACAAGTTTTCATAATTTGAGAAAATGTACATTCATATTCTAGAGTGCAACTCTTAATTTAAACAGAGATTGTCTGCAGCTGTAAAATTATTTTAACTGTTTTTAAGTTTTAAACTGTATTAAACAGTTTAATTCAAAGAAAAATTGATAATCGTATTCAGCACTCACTTTTACAATTACTTTACGGGACAAACAATCTGTCCCTTTGTTTACACCCAATGCCAATCTATTCACGCCCGTTCAATCTTCCTTTGTCAGGATACTCTTGTAGCCAGGATTTGCTATTCAGCCCAGTTAAATATTCTGAAAGAGGTACAAATATGTTTGCCTTTCATTTTATTTAAGTACGACTGCAAGAAGAATTCGTGTTGTTTAGATTTCATATGGGGATGTAGAGCTGGGCAAAAGATTTACCATATCAGGATATCAGGGTATGCAGCAGTATGGTTTCCTAAAAATTTGAGTTAGATGGATGTCTAATTGATGATTTTAAAACATGAGATTGAGAGATGTTATATGGTATCATTGTGAATCAATTGCTCTGCCAGTAATATCTACTTATCAAGCCATAAAGACCTGCAGAAAAAGAACACAAAAAAAAAGAAGAACACATGAATATTTTATCTTTCGTCATTAGTATTGGGAGAAAGTCGACAGAAAGACTTTCAGTTAATTAATAAATATTTTATTTTTCGTCAACGTTATTGGCTGAAAATTCTTCAACTAGTTAAAAACTTTTGTAATCCATGGTTTTAATAACTAAATTAAAAGCCTTCTGCTAGTGTTACTGGCGAAAATATTATATATATATTTTAATTATTTGATCTGAACTCTTAAATCATTCGATCAATAGTTATAAATGTATTAGTTACGAAAATTCTCATAATTAACGTTCTAAATCATTTTGACTTCTGTAATGTTTTCAACAAATACAATCTTTTGGATGGGTAACTGGGTAACACGTTAAAAACATGAATATCGTGAATTTTTATTATTTTTAGTGATGCATAAAATAATTTTATAATTATAAAAAAGAAAGATATTTTGAAAAGTTATTTAACTTATATAAATCGTAAAAAATCATGATATATATCTTAAAAACTCGTAAAATTGTGTACGCTCATTTATTTTTTCATCTATTACCTCATTTGAAAAATTAAAAAGATATAAGTTTCGAACTTTGCAACTTAATAAAAAGTCATGCAAGTTAGTTAATGAATGAGTGTGTGAGTGCATGCGTGAGTTATAGACAATAACCTCTTATGTAATAAAAAATAACAATCTACATTTAGATATATTACAAGTATAAAAATTGTGTTATTCATTATCAAAACACATGAAAATTTGTACTCTCATATTATTTTACATTCTTTCCATTTGTGCAATTGAATTTACTCAAAACAGCACGAAATATACGTATTGAAAACCTTGGAATAAAAAATTACATGTGAAGATATATTGGTAACTCCCTTAATCTTGTATTAATAAAATTATAGATTTATTATATATTCTATTTATTTAATTCGTATTGCGCATAATTATTACTTTATTACTCTTGAATTTTCATTCTCTCCAAAATTAATCTTAGAATAAACCAATACATAACTTATAAAAATTTTAGACTAAGAACTCTAAAATTCTGTAAGCTTGTATAAAAATTTTGTATAATAAAGTCTAATAACATGAAATTGGAATTCTTAAAATCCAAAATTAAAAATGATATAAAATAAAAATTATTTAACGTTGTAACAACTTATAATTTTATTCACTATTTATTAGTATCATTCATTTCAGAATTAAAGAATTTGATTTTTTTGAGGTCAAACTACCATATATTAGACTTTGAATTAATGCCAAGATTTAATTTATTTTAATTAAAATAATTATTATAATCTTGTAGATTATGACAAAAAAAATTTGTTAAAACATTCTCCCTCCATCATTTAATATAAATCTTTTTTGACAATTCACAAATATTAATAAATCATGGGATATTATATTGACTTGATATGAAATGTCGAAAATAATTTTATATTTTTTTCAATGCACAAGAATAATTATTTATTCTCTCTATTGAAAGAGTAATTTTCATCATATTTAATTGAGAATATTTTTGAAAATGAATCATTAAGTTTTTTTTAAAATGTGTAGATGATTTATATGGTGATATATAGAAAAATAACTTAAAATCTTTTTACAGAGGGATAAAGAAAGTAATTTATATCTAAAATTTTTATAAATTATATTAATTTTAAAATTTAATGTGTCATTTGAGTTTAAAAAATTAAAATATATGTTTAATTTTAAAAGGGACGAAGTATTAATTATTGCGGAGCAGGGGACACGCGTGGAGCAAAATTGCTATTGCGGAGCAGGGGACACGTGTGGCCCCCATCAAGTGGGCAAGCAGTTTCGTCGCTGCTGTTTCTTTTACAGTTATACGTCATGCGAAAAGGATTCACGTGTTCTTTGTTTCTTTATTTATGCGACAACGTGTTTTTCCCGGTTCATTTATGCAATTATTATTGTCTTTTTTTTTTTTAATTTCAACTTGCTATTTTATATTATAAAATAAAAAATAATGGGTAGTTGTAGCAAATGAGCAAAGAGAGAAGATACGAAAAGAAGAGGAACGTGCTTCATTGGTGGCTTCCATTTTTGTTCCACTCTGACGTCGTCAACTCACAAGTTGAGGAATTTTGGATATAATAATATTATATTTTCCTTTCTTTTTTAATGAAGCACAGTCAGTTGTAATATAATTTAATTTATACAAGCTGTTGTAATAAGTACTATATTTGAGTCTAAATTATTTTAGTTACTTCGTTGAAAACTTAAACAATTTATATTTACTTACAATTATTTCTTTTTGCTATTCATTAATTTATTAAATTATTCTCTTGTAACACTAGGTACCTATATTTGTTACTCCCTTCCTTCTACAAAAGAATAATATTTCAATTTTTAATATAATTTTCTTCTTTTTTAAGTATTTAATGGTTTGTTCGTTTTTTACGTTTCTATTATCACTTTTAATTAAAACTTTAAATCTTGACTAAAGGTCCAAAGTTAAATCTTTATTTTTTTAAAATTAGCAATTCTTTGCCTTTTGATTTTAGCCAAAAGTAAACAATTAAGTCATAAAAAAATTAAAAACAAACACTCCATATTCGAAAAATAACTTATATTTACAAAAGCAAGAAATGAACATTCCCCAAGTATATCAAAAGTGTCATATGGGGAATCATGAGGATGGAAATAACTTACCTTTACTATTTATTTTAAATCTTTTTGTTTTTATGTATTTAATCTTACAAAAAAAAATTTAATTAGTAGAGACAAGTTTGTCGTGTGAATAAAAATATCAAAAAGAACTGATCAGCATATTACAATGTCTTAGACTTTCAAAGTGAACTGATGTCCTAAATATATAATGAAAATAGTACATTGTATTATTATTTTATATTTATACAAGACTTGTATGTTAAAAAAAAGGTAACAAGTGTGAATTGGACACGCAGCAAATTAGACAGAGAAACAGGAAGGGAAAGAACGCACCATACTCCTTCCGGTGAAAATAAAACCGAAATGAATATTACGTTGAAAAACTAGAGATAATTTGGTTCTATTCAATCTGGTCAGAGATTTATAAAATTAATATAATGTGAACTATCTGTCTAATTATTAATCAAATAAATGTTATAAGCTAGTTATAAGATTAACGTAGATACCAAACTTATAATTTCAAAACACTAATATTTATATAGATATATATGGAGAATGGCTAAAATTGAAAAATTGTATTATTTTTTTCAACTTAGTTTTTATCGTTCAATATTAAAAAAGACGATGAGATATATTTTGGGATAATTACGTCCGTTATAAATTGTAGCAAACGTAAATTTTCAATTTTTTCTCGTAAATTATAAATTGTGGTAGACAAAAAAAAATGGGATGATAATTTCATCTTTCGAATCCTTTACTGTCATTGTTAGTTATTGAAACTCTCAAATACATACATATATACATACATCTTTCTTAATAATGTGTTAGAATCATAAGTTTTCAATTCCCCACCCCCGCCTCAACTTAAGGTTTGGAATAGTTATGACGATGTGAAATATAACTTTACGTTAACAATGTTCGTGACGATATCTATTAGCGATGTTAAATGGATAAATGACATATTTGAGATCGTAATTAAAGTGTTATACAAAAATATATCTAATTAAAAGTTTCTAAAGACTGTCAATGACAATGAAGTAATGAAGAAGATGATGGATACGATTGAAAAAATTTGGGAATACGATTGACATATTGATTTTTATATAATTATAAAAATTATGTAAAAAATCCCAAAAAAATTACATATTAATTATTTTTGCATGTTCTTTTAATTTGTACTGTTAGAATTTTCTAATATATTCTGAAAACCGAAGCATGACATGAGTAAACAAGATTATAAATATTAGCTATAATTTAATTTAATTTTCTTTTCATATATATATATATGTGTGTGTATGTATGTATCACTTTAAATTTTAAAATTTTGCTGGTGAAAAGCTATAATATAAGTTGGAAGCAATTTATTAATCTCTCTCTCTTCCTCGTGAATCTAAACTTTGTACAATTCATTTATGCTTCTTCTATTTCTGATTGTTTGGCACATATATATTTTTTACGGTCAAATTGACATCTTTTATAACTTAAATTATTTATCATGTAATATTTCAGTAATGTAGTTTCACTTTTAAAAATAATTTTATTTTTTAGATCATATTATATATATATAATTATCAAAATTAAAGAAATTTTATCAAAAGTCTGAATATCAAAATAAAAAATAAACTAGTGATTATTATCATTTATATCGAGTCGAAAGACTTTAATACGGTTACCAAAGCGTAAATTAGAATGTGTAAGCCCATATCTCTAATTCATTGCCGCTTGGACATTCTTTTGTCAAATCCTGGGGCAAATAATTTCATCATTATCTCTTTTGGTCTTTTCTTTTAATCGTCAATTTTAACCTAAATGTATCTTAAATTTTTTTTATCCTTATATGATCTCTTTCAAACTTTTTTTTTAAATTAACCAATATCTATCTTAATTTTTTATTTCACAACATGCGCATAAAGTATGTAAAAATAAGCCAGTATATATAAAACATTAAAAAATTATGTACATCTCGATCTAAAAATTAAAGTATCACAACAAAGAATAAAAACTAAAAAATTAACAAGAAAATCAACAATAAAATAAATAAAATATACAACAATTATATGACCAAAACAAGCACCACGATAATATTATTAAAAAAATTTAAAAATTAAGAAATACATATTTATTAAATTATTTTACTAATATAAAGTAAATTATATTAAGTATTAGGCCACATAAATTATTTTAGATAATTACAATAACTTATTAACTTGAAAATATAAAATCAATTTAAAAAACATAATCAAATGAAATAATAACTTATTAAATGACATATATCTAAAAAAAATACACGAATCATTTTTTCAATTCATAAATATAAAATTAATGATATTACTATAATATGAATTACTGATCCCATTTTTGATATAAGAAAAATTATTAAGAACTAAAAAATTATACATGTTATAGAATCAATAATTTTTATAAATTTAAAAAAGAAAGAAACTCATATTGTGCATAGTCGAAAAACTAGTTTTATTTATTTTTATAATCATAAGAAATTCATATACTTAATAATTATATAAATATGATTTCTAATGCAATGTAAATGTAAAATTGTCAACGTTAACTCTCTCCATTAAATATATATCTTTTTAACATATTATGATTTGTAAATGTTATAATTTTAATTGTGAAATAATTTTGTAGAAATACATAAGTATAAAAGTTTATATTTAAATATTATGTATATTTTTTATGTTCATCATTGTATTTCACTTTAAAATTATTAAAAATAAAATATTTTACTTCAATTTTAATTATAGAATTTTATAAATTTATTTTACATGAACAATAATTCATTCACAATTTTGAAATGAATGAAGTAATTTTGGAGGAAGAAAATAATAATATGTTGCAAACGTTGGACAATCGATAGTCGTTAACGTTAACGTAGATATTCCAGTAATCACCACCGCTTTAATGAGTCAGCGGAAGACCGGGGGTAAACAAACACGTGTTTCAAATCTGCTTTTGTTTATTCTATAATATTATAGTGCTCATTGCTCAATCCATGCTTAGTATAAAAGCATGTTAGTGGACTAATGACATTCACATAAGTATTTTTTAATAATTTTTTTATTTTATATATTAAATTATATATTTTTTAGAATCTTTATTTTTTAAAATTATTTCAATAACTTTATTATTCAGATTAGAAAGATTTAAATGATAAATTCTTTGATATAAAAATAATTTTTAGATTTTCAACATTTTACTAATTAAAATAAAGATTATATAGATTATAAAGATACTGATGTGAGTGCTCTAAGTTATAATTTTTTATGTGGCCTAAATTTTATTATAATAAATACTTTATTTGTTTTATATAAATAATTATATTTAAATTTTTAACAAATATTAATATTATATGTTATTGAGAATATCAATTATGCAACAAAATCACCATTCTCTGACAATGTGAATTGTATGTATAAACAATAATTTTTTCTCATAAAATTTGTGATAAATATTCATTAAAGATAAAAATATTATAATGACAATTTTATAAAATATAAAATTATAACGAAAAAAATTATATAAATATTATTTTTCTTAGAACATATCTTATTTATAATATTATTCTTTTTAGAACAAATAATGTATATAAAAGATGATTTTTAGAATAGTCTCTCTTACCAAGAGATACACACATAATTATATAAATGTGTAAACAACATCTAACAAAAAGACACACTATTACCTAAATATATAAACATTGAATAACAAAAAGATAGTTGTGCACTATTGATTTACAAATTTTGTTTTCTTTAAAACTTAAAAAATTCATGATTTATATTCTCTATTTTTTTGTCACGGTCGATAAAGGATAACTTTTGAAAATTTTCTCCCTAACATCATAGTTAGGCGATAAAAGTTATTGGGATGTGACATGTTAGAATTTTGAATTGATATTGATAGATTTATTTTTATCAATAATTTAAATGAATTCATAAAATTTTTTGGAAATATTTGGGAGCTAAAATGATAAATTTAGAAATCATGACACCAGAGTCCTAGACCGTATCCTAACTTAATGAAATAGTAATACATTAATAGACAATGAAAGAAGTTGTTATTTTAATTTTTGAAATAGATGAAGATTAAATTTGAGCTTTGCAAAGTTAGATTAATTAATTAACGTTGCGTTAGTAGAAAAAAACAAGATTTGACGCTAATAAAAAAAATAAAAAATAATGCTGAAAGAGAAATGAACCAATCGTTTCTCATTCTTCTCCATGAAACAAAAATGATTGAAATCGTTATTATATAGTGATTCATTCTACCTTTTCTGCAATATATACATTTTTTATTTTATCACATATTTTTTAACACATTATTTTTTATCAAATACATTCTATAGGTTATTTTTTATTTTCAATCCAACATCAAAAGAGATCCTCACACTCCCAAACTTAATATTTCATTCCACATAAATATTATCTCAGTTCATTTATGTAAATTGCAATTTTGAAACACTAATACTATCTATGAAATTATAAAGAAAATAAATTAATATTTAAAAGAAAAAAGAGAGAAAGAAAGTAAATTTAAATGGTTAAAAGAAAACGGATAACCACTAATTAAAACTATGCAAATTTAATTATAACTTGAAAGAGATTTCACTAATATAGATACTGAGCGATAAATAAATAGTTCATCTTTTTTTAAATATATGACATTAGATATTTTACACGTATTTTTCAGGTAAAATTTAATGTATGTTATTATGTATTTAAGAAATTTCAAAATACTCACTTTATTTTTATTTAATCATTACTGTATATTGTAATCAAAATAATAAGGTTGGTGTATATAAATAAATAAATATTTAAATAAAAATAAAGTTTGTGTTTTAAAACGTACCACACACATATTCCTGCACGTGATTTGAATGTGTTGCCCTGAACCATAAAAAGATAAACTTCGCACCTTCCTATTTATCTATCAATCTCTTTCCGTATAAATACATAATACACATGACTCCTTCCCCTCCACCCACAGTGTACTTTTTCCAATTTGATTCCTCAACTTCTTAGCAGCCATTTCTGAAAAAGAAAAAAGAAAAAAACCCTTTCAAGTTTATTCATTCTAGCACTAGTCTGGCAACGGAGTTTCCCTTGATTTCAATCGCCCGAAATCATGTCGAGTTCTTCGGAAATAGTTGATTCCGGTAGGTTTTCCGGTCAGAGGACGGGCAGATCGCCGCCGGAGAAGTCTACTTTCTCGCAGACTTGTAGTCTCTTGAGCCAACACTTGAAAGAGAAGGGCTCTCTCAGTGAACTAACTCTTGCCATCACTTCCGGTATGTGTATATACTCATTCAATTTATCTCACGATTCTCATATGTTCATTGATTACAACTTTCCAGTTATTCTACTGGATTAAATATTGTTCAACTCGATTCAAGTTTTTACCTAATTTCGGTGTTTTGTTGGATTGAGTTTCTAGGGTTTCAAAGTTTAGATTTCGATTCGAAGCAATAAATCTGGTTTTGATGATGTTGATTTATGTTTTGTAGGCACGACTTCACCAATTACTACATCGGCTGCTGCCACGACTACGATGAATCTATTTCCAGTGACCGATAAACCGGCACTGGGCTCGGTCAGGTCGTCCACCGACCTGAAGTTGTTTCCTCATGAAGCTGGATTTGGTTCCGCCGCCGTGGCCAGTAAAGAAATTCCGGCGAAACCGCAGCCGGAATCTGCACAGATGACCATATTTTACGCCGGTAATGTCATGGTATTCAATGACTTGCCGGCTGAGAAAGCCAAGGAGATTTTGCTTTTTGCAGGCAAGGGAATCTCAACAGTTCCCAATTATAGCAACAATTTGATTCAGAAACAAACTGAACCGTCTCCTAATAGCAACAATTTGATCCAGAAACAAACTGAACCGTCTTCTAACAGTTTGATTCCTTCCTCACCAAATACTCAACGGCCAATTGATTCAAGTAATTCACTCATTTTCATTTAAAAATTTGATCAATTTTCATTCAGAAGATGAACTTCAACTTTGAAGTTATGACCAATTATATTTGCTTACAGTTTATGTTTTGTGTTTTTGTATTAACAGATCTACCAATTGTGAGATACGCTTCATTGAGCCGTTTTTTGGAGAAACGAAAAGATAGACTCACCGCACGAGCGCCGTACGCTTCGCCGGCAGCGGAAATTCCGTCGAAGCCGGTCGGAAACAAATCGTGGCTGGGGTTGGCAGCTGCAGAAACTCCGGTGAAATTTGAACACCAATTATAGGCAATATTTTTGGTATAGGTTATTCTACTGAAAATTTGTCGTTTTTATATCAACTAGTTTTGGGGGCACCTGATCTTTGTTTTGAACATTTTATGAGAACACTCCAGCAATCCAAAGTAGATCTAACCGTTGCTATTATTATTTCTTGTAATTAAATTGATAAGAAAATGTATGAAGATGTCCTTCAAAATACAAGTTATATGCGTTATTTTCGTATTTAACTCGCGTTCTTTGAGTGTTAAGTTGAGTCGTTTCGGACTCGAGTGATATGCAAACTGAGTTAAATGGTGTAGACGCTTAATTTGATTCAGAACACTAAAACTAATACATATGTAATCCAACTCAACTGATCTCAAAATGTTGTTAGAGAGTAATAATCAAAGAGAATTAAGATTAAAGTATGTTTTGTGTTTTAAGGCTTTAAGAGGTTCAAAAGATCACAAAATGCAGTCCAAGTTATCCACAACATTAGTAAAATCTTACGATGCAAGGGAAGATGATGCAAGTAACTTCACAAATAATGATAGCACATGGATCTTCAATTATGCATAGTTCTTGGGGTGTGTTGTTTTGCTACTTCTTCATTATGAATTAAAGTTTTAAAATTAAAAGTTAATTAAAGTTTAAAATTAAAAGTTAAAAGTAAAAAATAAATATTACTTATTTCTTATATTTTAACTTTAAGTAAGAAATTAGTGGTATAAGAGGTAAAAAACGAACGCTCAAATAAAATTTTTAATTTCTTTTGGAAAAAAATTAACAAAAAAAGAGACCCTCGTACTCCATCTTGTTCTTTTTAGTAGCTAACTCTCTTTTTTTACTTAATGGTCTCACATTTCAAGGAGAAGTCAAATTCAAAGTTATTTTTCTTCTCCTATCCTTTTTATATTTCTAAAATTTTGTAGATGTGTAGTTTTAGGTCTAACAGAAATTTGAGTCTTTATCTTTTCTATGCAAATAATATAATGATAATTATGGAATAACATCACTAAAATTATGTATGTTTTTTATTCATTAATAAAAAACCAATTAAATATAACGGAGGAATTATGATGCAAGAGAGGGAGCTGGTATCCTGTTTCAAGGGTGTTTCATACGATTTTAGATTTTTGAAAAAGCAAGATATGAATTTTCAGTACTTAGATGCAGAAAGTTAAAATGAAAAACTAGATACGTGACAATTTTTTAAGTTTTGTACTACGGAAGTCTAACTCATTTCTAGAGGGAAAGGGTTCATTTTGATCAACACTTAGGGGCTGTTTGGCTGTAATTTATAAGTAGTCCAAATTGATTACTAAGTTAAAAAGAACTATTTAAGTGTCTGTATATTACTTTTTTATCTACTTAAAAGTTAACTTGGAAGTTAAAAATAAAAAAATAAGTTGAGGTTATTTATAAAAAATAACTTCGAAGTCATAATTTAAAAATCAATTTTGACTTAGAAACTAAAAGTTAAAAATAACTTAAAAGATATAATAAAAAGATTGTTTCCGAACAGGGCCTTATTTGCCCCTCCGTCTAGATTCTAGAATATAATTTGAAGCAATTTCTAGGTTCTTAAAATCATAAACATGTACTACTGCTAAATTAGTATGAAAAAAAATTCATTTTCTTATAGATTATACTCCTTGATAAGTAAAAAATGACGATTGTGTATCACCGACTGCGATAACAATTTAAACTTTAATGTATGGTGCAGAAGTGTAAATAGATTTCTCAATTGTAAAAGTTTAAATAGACCTTTATTATCTTATGCTTTATTCTCGATGTAGGATACTCCATCCGTTTAAAAAAAACAAAAAGTTATATTTGAAAAAAAAATTGTTTTTAAAATAGAGTTACATTTTAATTTTTTTTTATTATTTTACTATAAATTTAAAAAACTTTCAATTATAAATTTATAGATTTCATCAAAACTTAAGGATTCATAACAAATTTCATGAGAAAAACTTATTATTTGTACATTTAATTTTTAGTCAAAAATGTAAAATTAAAAATTATAAAAAGTTTAAATGTTACTTTTTTATGGAACGATGAAGCATATTTAATTATACGTTTCAGGCCTTCTAGGTCAAGATTCACAAAACCACTAATTATAAAATGAGATTTGACTTAAAATTCTTATAGCAAGTTGCAAGCTAGTTCAGAAATTGAGATTACCTAATATAAGTACTTTGCTAAAATTGTGGTAATTGACTCAGTTAATTTTATATTTATTCTTTGCCTCTTAGACGTACGGGTTGGAGAATTGGAATATTTCATAAACACTTTCAATTGGTTAAAAATACATAGGTCAAAAGACTCAAATCATGCAAAAGAGACCGAAGGGAGATCACTATCACTTGCAAGTCTTTGTATATTTTATTCAACAAAAAATAAATTTATTTAAATATCTTCACCACTATTATTTTGAAGTTCACTAATATTGCATGATTAAGTGGTTGGACTATTTAATTGTTTTATTCTTCTCTCTCTTAAGATTCTGATCTTTAACGTAATGGAGTATATATATTCCAGTTCTTTTCTTTCAAAATTTCCAACAGATAATATTACTTAAAATAATAGTGCAAAAAAGAGCACGCGTAGTTGAAAATTGGAACACGGTATTAGCTTTCTATTAAATTAATGTATAATATTTTCTTTAATAAAATATTATTACAATCAAAGGAGGACTACTGCCAAACAACTTGTTTGAGCCGACGCCAATGAGAATTGGAACACGCGAATTTTTTATTCTTCATAAATTTGATCCTACATTTAGCGGTACGTTTATGATCGTTTACGATATTCACAAGTTTGTATCTATTATCTACATTAATTTACGATACGTGAATACGTTTTAAATGTATTTTTTTTAATATTATTTGTTATTATTAATATATTTAATTATACGAATTGGTCTGATCATGTTTATATTAGTTTGTTTATTTTTTCATTATGAATCAGATTGATCAAGAATATATCCATTTATAAGTTATCTATATTAATTTATGATAGGAGATACGTTTTAACGTTACTTTTTAAATATTATTTGTTACTATTAATCTATCGAATTATAGGAATTGGATTGATCATATCTATATTAATTAATTAATTTATTCTTTCATTACGAATCAGATTAAATAAGAGTAAATCCATTTTCAAACTATCTATATTTATCTATTTGTCAATTTATATTAATACCAGTTTCAATGCCTGTACATAGCACAAACATTTTTTTTAGTTAATATTAAGATAATTATAATTATTTAATTTTTTTATGTGTGTAATTATATGCATAAGGTAATTAATATTTTTAGCCACAATAGGAAACATGCATAAAGTAATCAAATTGATCAAGTTAATATTTTTAATATATGTAATTATATGTATAAGGCATGAATTGCATTTTAGGATCAATAATTGGAGATGGCGAATTCAGGTTTATCTCATCAATTTTAAAATTCGGATTGCTGATATCTATTTTGAAAAATTATTCTGATGTTTCACGGAACAGAGGGTACTAAATTGTTGGTTGAAATAGTTCTAACGTTGGTCGTAATTATGATATTGCCATACGAGGTGACAAGTGATTTAGGATCAGAAGAGAAAGAAAAGATTGTAATATAATGTATTAGCCTAATACTTTCTCTACATACAGATTTCATATAAGGAAAACTTATAAAAGGAGGAAAAAATTGACCGAGTAAAGACTACAAACAGCAGGAGAACCATTCCAGCAACATTCTCCCCTACAACCCGTTCATCCAAGCCAATGACCAGAGGAAATATGAAATGTAAACGATCAGCTCAAAAATCATAGTCTATATCTGATACATTTTGGGAAACAGACTTCTTAACAAGCCGTTCTTGCTCATCATACAAATCAAGATTTTCACAGGGAGCAGGGTAAATGGTTCCGATTACACGACCTTCGACATAAGCACATTGGAATATGTGTTTTTTCTTGTAGGTAATTCCGACGGACATATCCCAGAAAGTGACATTTCTTATAGGGATATCATCACTCCCATGGATTCGAACAGGCACGCGAACTCCCTCACCATGGATCGACATGTAGCTTATATTCTCGAGCACTGGGACAGCCCTGGGGTCGAAATCCCCATCAGGATGTTCATTGTAATCTGTTTTAATGACAATTCCGACCCGAACATTTTCAAATGTCAGATTCCGATATGTTATGTCTCGAACATATCCTCCTCTCCCAGCAGCTGTTTTGATCCGAACAGCACGCCTTGAATTCCAAACGAGAAGATTCTCCACCGTGACATTTGACACCCCACCAGACATCTCACTGCCTATTGATACGCCAGCACTGTTATAGTTCATCCAACGTAAATCTAGGTTATAATTTGAAAAAATGATAAACCACTACTCCTAGGTTTCAAAAGGGTGAAGAACCTTGTAGAAGCATACATTTAAAATGGATAAAAATATTGTTGTGACACATCCAGCAACATTACAAAATTTTAGACCGTAAGACAATCAATGTAAAATTTTATGTACATGTGGGGAGGACAATAAATAATTTACCTGAATATATCAAACTTCTCATTTATTAGCTTTTACTAAGTTTGAAGGGAAGTGGAATTGGGGGATTTCCATAGAAACGGAAATAACACGTTACACACACACTCACGGAAATAACACGTTGACAAATAAAATACTCCATATATGTGAATGTTAATCTAGACTGGATGACTCTAATGAAATGGTAAGAATATCTTATGCAATTTAAGTATGGTTAGATTCCCTGATTCTCTTCCTATACATATTAGGGTATTTAGACGTAAGGTGCATTTGTCTCGGATTTAATACTTTTAGGACTATTTTCTCCAAGCTGAAACCTAATTGACAAACATGTTATTTTGAAGGATATTTTTGTACTTAAGCCAGCAACTTTGACTAGCATCAAGCAGGACAGATTAAGGACAGATGCCACTCGTATTTCATCTCGCCCATTCTAGATAAGGCAATTGATGCACGTACTAGGTTGGAAATGTAGTAGACAAAATATCTTACCTGACCATGGAACGAACTACAAGGTTTCTGATGAGAATGTTCTTTGAGGGACGTCCATATCTAATTCCGTATTGATCCCAACCACTCTTTATTGCAATGGCATCATCTCCCACACTTATGTAAGAGTCCTCAATTACCATATCTTCACATGAATCTGTTCAGTCTCTAACAAATCAGAAATCTAATATTCACCAACAGATAAAAGAAACATAAATAACTCAAAAAACTTTAGTTACTCGTAAATCAGAAAGATAGTAGTGCTTAGAATAACTATTAAGAACAAAGTAACACTTGAAAGAACATTAAGAACAGTGTCTGCCTTTACAGATACTAGGCAACAACAAATGAGACAAAACAAGGGCTTATCCTCTGTTTGGCCCCAAAAATTGCCACCTAAAGTTCCAATACCAGTTTGGCTCACCTTACCAAGTAATAATATATATAAGATACAATTATATCATCTGATGAAGAGGAAATAAACATCAGCAAATGATTAGGAGAAGTTGAATTTCTCAAGATAATGGATACCACCTGCAACTATTAGTCTAGTCAACCTAAATACCACGTAATCTTCCAACAGATTGTGAAGTTAAGTAGCTCGCTCATGAGAAAGTAACAGGTAAATATAACAACTTACCAGGATCAATGCCATCAGTATTTGGGGCTTCAAAGACAGGAGCCAGGATTGTCATGTTTTTGATAGTTACATTCTTACAGTCATAAGGATGAAGAGTCCAAAAGGGAGAATCACGCAAAGTTATGTTAGATATCAGAATGTCGCTTGACCACATAATCTGCACAAGTGGGCCTCGAGTGTGATTTAGAAGCTTTTGGCGATACTTCTTCCACCATGCTTGACCCTGTCCATTAATTGTACCATTATACCCTGTTATCAGGAATAAGATAAACATAATCAGATCAGGTACGCATTCATTCGTGATCATCTGATTCCACCAATGATATTGGTCATCTCATCTCACATGGCTTGTACCTGAAACTACTATAAGCACTCTGCCTATTACATTTCATAACCTATTGTTAGAACTTAATGGATGCTCACTGGCACGGCATGTCACTTGGTCCTTGTTTGCAAAAAGACCAGGAAAATTTCAAAACCAAGAAAAAGCTTGATAACTATTTTACTGCAAAGGAAAAAAATTAATCAGATAGCTAAAATTTCACTGTATATTATGGTTAAAACCAAAATGGGCGATATACATAATACTTGACATGTACTTAATTGCATGGTTAAACCTCCTATTAAAAGGGAAAGTTTCATAAAGTAATCTAATAAAATACAGATACATAAATTGATGATTTTAAGGTTAATACATTCTGAAAAAAATTCAATACTAAAAAAACACTTGAAATTACACTTCATTGACCTTTAGTGCTTTGGCATTAACTGCAACTTGCAGTTTTTATTTATAGCTTCAAGTAAAAGAGATAACCGAGATGCTAACCTGTAATTACAATATCCCTGAGATTTTGACCATGAATCAAACTCCCATATCGAGGACCTGGATGCTCTCTTCCAAATCCGTATGAAGGCAATGGAGACATTAGAGGCCAATACTTCTCATCCTGTTAATCATATAAACTGGAAAGATCAAATACAGAAAATAATATTTTATGGTATGAGGTGCACTCTGAGTTAGAGTCATAATGATATTCAGTATTTAGCGATCAGACATTAACACAAACATGTAAAAGCAACTTATTTTAATTAATAATAAAAGAATATTTTTGAAGTGCAACAAAATATTGTTGCATCCAGTTCAGGTCACACAGTGATGAAACTATACACTTTTATTTGGTATTTGGCAGTTTTTTTGGGTATAAACTAGTATCATAAGCAAAGAAATAGCAGTAAATAATTTATTATTTCCCTCCCAATGTAAGAATGAGTTCCAATATGAACTTCAACCGATCATTTGGAGTGGCATCATTCAAACAACTTGATTTAAGACTTCCATTTCAGTTTTATAATGATTAACTAAGCAGATATATACAACTTTTCTAACATGCAAGCAGTCAAACATGCTTACTTGTAAAAAGTATATCACGTTTGCCAATATGATACTTTTAATGGGTTAATAATCAATTTTCTGCAATTAAACAAAAGCTCCAAGCTGGTGTTTGTGATTATAAGCAGAAATCTAATAATCACGTTTGACCAATTAATTTAACTTATCATCCCTACCTTTTAAGATAATTATCATTACTACTCGCTTAAATATTACGATAATATCCTTTTTCTAATATACTGAAGTAAGAAACAATCTTTTTTCAATCCAAACACTTCTGTTCTATTTAATAGTTTGAGTACTTTTCAGTTAGCAAAACACAAACTAATTTTTGACACTGCTTACTATTTATCTGCAAAATCTATAATCATAATTAATGACCAGAAATGTTAAGCGATTTCAGCAGAAGCAACAGTTTTATATTAGACGAATAGTCCATACAGGGCATGTACTATACAAAAGCAACAACATATAGATATAAAAATACAATCTTGAAATGGTTTATACCTTAAGATTTGGTGCATGAGTTGCTAGATATTATCAAAATCTCAAGTCCCTGTCATTACTTACAATACGAAATTGAATCATGCTAAAGATCCGAAATACTAATACAACTGAAGATTTAACGTATTGTATATATCCTTCTAGTAATGAATAATGTAATCAAGTTCTATTTTTAGAAGCATAATACCGGTGGTTGATAATAACAAAGAAAACAACAGTATTTCAAAAACAGTGGAAAAGAAAAACAAAGAGGGACTTACATCAATACCAAGTATAACAGCATCTTCAGCAAGGAAGAGAGTCATGTGGCTGGTAAGATTAAACGGCGCCGTTAACCAGTTCCCAGCAGGTACATTGAGCTGCCCACCACCTTTCTTCGCGAGCTTCGCGATAGCAAACACAGCCTTCTCAAATGCCTCCGTGTTGAGAGTGACACCGTCGCCAACACCACCAAAATCCGTCAGATTGAACGCCACCGGCCGGAGTCTCGGAATTGGCCGTACCGGCCCGGATTGCCGAAAAAACGAAAACCCATTAACAATATTACGCTGCCAAATGAATACGGAGGAGAACGCGAGAATCCAGAGGACAGTGAAGAGCGTTCTGTGAGAGGAAAAGAACGTGGGAATCCAGCGGCGGAGGTCGGGCCTGCTGTGGTGGAAGGACGACGGCGTTAGGGTTTCGACCATTATAACAGAAGTGGATGGTGGGGAAGTTGGAATTGGGATCGGAGTGAAACGATTGGGATACACATGAGCAAATGAGATGAAATTGGGAATGATAATTGAAAATGAGAAGGAAAATCAGATCTGAGAAAAAGGGCTTTGATATGGTGAGAGGGTTTTGATGGAGACGTTGAAGCGGTAAAGAATCTAATCAATTTCAATTTTCAAAGCAGTTGAAGGTAGGAAGGAGTTGGAGTACAGTGGAAGGGAAGACGAGCGAACAGAAAAAACAAACACAGGGACGTTGCTCTACGGACTGAAAAAGAAAAAGAAAAAGGAAAACGAGATGAGCAATTATTATTTTTAAATAGTTATTTATGTTTTTAAGATTTTACTTACAACTTTATTTTTAAAAAAAATTTATTTTGATATTACGTGACAACTTTTGTTTGATTTTCCCATATAATTTGTCGATTTCTATAAAAAAATTTGTTCTTTGATATTCTTATTACATTACTTAATTTTTGTGAATATTGATTTAGTTGGTATAACTAAAATTTAAAAAAATTTCATTAAGTCGAAAATTTGAGTCTTATTAATCGATATTTTTAATGAGTAATTTATAAATACTATTATAAATCTTCAAAGACTACTAACATGCCTGATCTTAAATTTTGATGTACTCAAAAAATAAAATAATACGCATATATATATATATATATATATATATATGTTAGAGTGTATGCCTTAGTGACCAATTATGTAATGATTGTGACACTATATTTTTGGATATGTTTTTGGTTAATGATAATTTATTATGTTTTATTTACTGCGTTATATAAATGTTAACATAATAAATGTCCTTAGAAGAATGATACTAATTATATGGATTCAAGTATGTGACTTGAGTATGAGATCATATAAGTATGTGATGTATCATTATTCTTAGATGTCCCTAGTCAAGTATCATTGTAAGTGAGACAACAATAATACATTAAGACTAGTATGTGATTAACTGATGGCCATATCTCATTGGTCATAAATATATACGAGATATATTAAGTTGATACATAGGTACATGTTAGAGAACATAGTACTGGACAGACCCACCATGAGAATTCTACATGGAGCGTTATGCTATGTGTCATAAGTAATTCTCATAGTGACAATGATGTAATGGTCCTTCGACCTGAAGTCATGACATTTCTACATAAGGAGTTATGCATTTTGACATTATCAAAAGTCACCTTTAACCGGGTGGACGATAAAGGTGATTGTTGGATGCATAATAAGTTATGTGAGAAATGGGAATGATGTAGATGGAATTTAACCCTCCTATAAATTAGAGGTGATATCTATGGGACTCTTGATTGAGTGAAACTATAAAATGCATGGCCATGCTCAAATAGAGATTTGTTTCATATAGTTTACTCATTGATCAAGAAAACTAAGATTAAATAATGAAGAGGATGACACATCCATGCCTTGAATTTAATCTTAGATATCATGGTTAAAAGGATTAAGTTACATTGAAACATTGGTCACGGAAGATAACGTCGAATCTATGACTTTATTATTACTTGGGTAACAGTGATGTATTACTAGATGCCGCTCACTGTTTATAATTTTATAATATGATTTAAAATTATTGCCAACGTAATAATAACCTACAGGGTCACACACAAAAAACATTCGTCAAGGAGATATAATTTAAATGTCTATGATTTTAATATATCAATAAGATTGATTTAATTAAATCATGGCTTTAAATTATATACATATATATTAATATATGTAATCTGTATAAAATAGAGTCCTTTGGAAGGAAATACGACTATATATATATTTATTTGTACATATATATATATTAATTAAGTGAGACTTGATTAAATATATATATATCTAATAAATTTAAAAAATTCAGATTTTAAGTCTCTTAATTAGATTAGGTTTTGGAATTACTCTATGAAAGGCTATATATATGATATATCAGCTATTCTCTAACGATCCAACGTTTTTACGTATTCTAAGAATCCTAGTTGCTCACAAGAGAAAGACTAGAGTTCAGAGATATAGAGAGAAAAGAGAGATACAGATCATACAGCTAGTACTGTAACTTTTCTTGTTCGAATTGTGAGACGATTCGCGGGTGTTCGTGTGGATACCATAGAGACGCTGTCCTGTTGGATTGCGTTAAAGATTTGGAGACGATCAACACCTTCACCAAAACTTCAGATTCGCACAATTAATCGGTAAAATCTTAAACTATCTGTATTAAATAGTTTCGCATAAATCCTCGGGTTTGGGTTTTCGTTTTGTTTTATTTTAAATTGTATTTCACCGCTGCGTTTTAGACCCAATGAAACCCAACAATATATATATATATATATAAGTCACTTAATATAAGTATTATCGACGTTAAATGGTACAAAATTTGAGGGCTATCACATTTTGAAGAATTTGAGTTCGTATGGTATTTTAGCGACCACCATTGTTTTAGCTTAAGTTTTAAGCATGGGAGATATTACTAACTACAACTTTGGTAAAATTATATGAGGTGTAGTAATCATTTTGACACTCCCTTTATTTACATGTTATTTTTAGAGAAAGTGAGAATGTCTTAGAAAGTATTAAATGTTAACTTGTCTTTTTTCTCTTTTATCTTTACTAATAACTTTTGGAAAGTAATATGAAAATTTGTAGGTATCATGAAACTAATGTATTTTTTAATAAATATATTTTTTAAATCGATAAATGATGTAAACATAAGATCCTTAAACATTAAACTTGAAAGTGTTGATTATTCTGTTGCTTTCTCAAATTGTCATTAAAAAAAAAAAACTAGTGAGGTCAAATGTCGCCACGTTACCTGAAATTCGGTTAAACCTAAATTATATTTTATTTATATATTCCAAATTAAATTAATGTTACATTTGAATTGAGAAAATAGAATTAGAGGGAGAATAAATAAAAATTAGAAGAAATTTAGTGAAAAATAGTTGTGGAAGGAGTGATGAGGAACAGTGAGAAGAAGAATTACAATGAAGAAAAAAAATGAATCATTAATTTTCTTTACTCATGGAATGAAATTACGTATGAGAGAAATGATTCATTCTAACACAATCTCCTATAAGGATTACAAATTTTTTTTATATATTTTAGTAATTATACATAGATCAAATTCGTTTTATCTCTCATTTCATTCTCTCAATACAAACATAATCTAATGTTGCGTTTGAATTGAAAGAATGTAATAAAAGGAGGAATAGATAAAAAATTAGAAAGAATTTAGTGAAAAGTAGTAGTGTTTGATGTAGGTATGAATCACAATAAAAAAAAAGAAATAAATCATTTCTCCTTTTTACGCATGGAATAAAATTACATATGAGAATAATTTATTTCACCGCCATTACCTATAGAGACTATAAATTTTTTAAATTTTCTATAATTATTACACATATACTAAATTTATTATCTCTCTCATTTTATTTACTTAATCCAAATACAAACTCAAGTGTTTGGCAAAGGTATGTCTTTTTTAGTCGTAATTACGTAATATAAGTAATTACGTCAGCTAGATTTTATAATTAAATCACTAAATTAGTGGGTGAACCGTTGCTCTTTGGTTGTGTTTGGTTAGGAGTTGCGAAGATAGGAGCAATTATATACCCCAATATGCTCTCCGAATTACTTTAATTATGAGACTACATTATTGAGCATTTCTTTAAAGATTGGGTCTAAACTTATATTAGTTTATATAATTCAAATTTCATTTTAAATATTGCATTTATGATGTTATTAAGATATTTCAGGTTATTTAATTATCAAGATTTTCTCATTTAGATTTAGAGGTTCTGAATTATACTCCGAAAAATATCTGAATACTCCGAAATTTAATCACTTACCATCAAATTATTAATGTTCAAGAAAGTTTGTCTATGAACAATTTGAAAAGGGGAAAAATATCATTAATACACTACTCTGTTTGCTCTAAAGAACCATAAAAAGTTAATTTACTATTCCTACCAAAAAAAAGTTAATTTACTATAAATGCAGCTATAGATTATCAATAAGTATCATCAATTGTAATATAGATCCATAATTTACATGGGCAGGATTAAGCACATGAAGGCTTAACAACAAATTCGATAACATTCAATTAAACAATCAACAATATTAAAGTAGTATTTTATCAGTTTCTAAACTTGAAATTATTCTAATCTTAGAAGTTAATTTAACTAATTAATTTGTATAATTAAATATTGTTAGAAAATGAGAACTTTAGAATCTATGTAGTGTAGAATTTTAATGATATTTCTGTAGAAATCTAACATATAAAATAGTTCATGAATCTAAGATATTTTCTTACGGAAATCCATAGATAAATGGGTACGAGATTACTTCCTGTAATGAGATTCAAATTAGACTGTGTGTATTTGATATATAGCAGTATGTTTACTGCTGATATGATTATCCACTGATAAGAGTTAACTGTTGATATGGTTATCCAGTGATGAAATTATCCACTGATGACATTTGGTCATCAACAAATAATTTGCCAATCAGAGGATATGGTCATTAAGGGATAATTGGTTATCAGTGAAAAATATGCTCATCAGAGGATATTTGGTTATCCATGTTTAATATGCCCATCAGGAGATATTTGGTCATCAGTGGATAAAATGTCTTGGCCATCGTGGGATATTTGTTATTCAAGGGATAAATTGTCTCGGGCATCAGGAGATATTTGTCAGTCAGTGGATATCTCGTCAGGGGATAATTTTTGACTAATGATGTAAATTTTTCATGGAAGTTTTATTTCAAAGAACAACATAGTTCAAGTTAATGTTAAATATTATTATCAGATTTAGATAATAATTAAGTACTTTAATTTATTTTTAGTTGTGTTCTACCCAAATATGTAATTTCCCAATAATGACACGTTATGAGTAGACATTACATGGAGTGTTTTAAGTGAACATTACTAGAGCCATTGGCTTGAGAAATGCTCTATAATACTCAAAAATCTTGTATGTTGATAAAAAAAAAAAACACTGATTGAAAATAATCTCAGAAATATATAAGTGATTTCACAATTCACAAATTCTCCCTTAGTAATTGTTGGATTTAAGGTAAACTGAGGTGTTAGTCGCTATGCACAGATTTTGATTGCACAATTTCTGTGTTATTGCTATTTTATCCTGGAAGAAAATTCATAGTATCTCATTGCAACGTGAGTGAGGTGAATATTTCTTCAAGAACAGTGTATCCTTTTGAAAATGATTGACGACTCAGCTATTCTTAGTTTTGTTAAGTTATTTCTCACTTTCTGTATTTTAATTAATTGTACTAATTGTTTTGTTTATATTTTCAATTGTTGTTTGTTTGATTTCAATAATCAAGGCCCTGTATATATATATATATATCAGTTTGTTATTGTTGTAGAGAAGATTTCCAACAATCTTGAAGAAATATTCACAAACTGATTATATATATTTTGAAATGGACAATCCTAGTGCCTCTAGTTTTGCTGTTCTCATTATTGACTGGGCTACATACAGATTTCCATAGCCCATTGATCTTTCTGGTATGCCAGAAAAATTCAGTGGGGGATTCAGGCTTTTCTCGTTGGTAGGAGAAGATGAAACTGTGGTTAACTGTTAAGGGCTTATGGACAGTAGTGCAACATGATACTCCAATTGTTGATCCATCTCAACCCAATATAGTTTCAGCTCATAACTTGTGGGCTGAAAATGATGGAGTAGCTAGAGCTGCTATTTTGGCAGCTTTAGAGAATACTTTGTTTGATGTTTTCTCTTCAAAATCCTACCAAACTGTTGTGGGATAAGCTGGATCAGACACACAATACAGACTCTCAAGGTTTGGAGAAATATTCTATGTCAAAGTTTTTGGAGTTTAAACTAGTGGATACAAAATCCATGACTAAAAAAGTTCATGAATTTGAGCTATTAGTCCATGCTTTGAAAGAAGCAGACATAGGCCTTCCTGAAAAGTTTCAGGTTATGACAGTGATTGAAAAACTTCATAGGGAAGAATTTGCTCTATCCCTGAAAAGACAGAAGGGAGAAATTACTTGGACTAACCTGATGTTGGACATAGCAGTATAGGAACAAAACAAGTCCAAACAGGGACATGTGATGCCTGTTGATGTGCTTGGTCCAAGGGCAAATGTAATAACATTTGGAAAAAGAAAATTGAAAAACCAGAAAGATTTGGCTATAAAAATAATAAAAACAAAAACAAGGCCAAAAAACCAAAGTCAAACAAACCCTGTTGGTCTTGTGGACAGATTGGTCACTGGAGCAAAGACTGTCCAAATAAGAAAGTGAAAGAGACAGAATTGGTAGACCAAAAAAATCTGGTGTAGGGTCTTGTAACCAATACAATTATGGTGCCTATGGCAAACATGGTTATTGGTGGAACATCAGCTTCTGAAACAGATAACATGTATGTTTCCTATGAGCCTACTTTACTAGCCACTTATGAATCTCATGATTGGTTGATTGATCTAGGAGCTAATGTGCACATTTGTGCCGATAAAACTCTCTTTGTATCTTATCAACAGAGTCATGGAAGTTCTGTGAAGATGAAAAATGCAAGTGCTGCCAAGGTTCATGAGATTGAAAATGTGGACTGAAGTTTACTTCTTAACCTGTTCTATCCTTGACAAGAGTACACCATGTTTCAGACATTCGCAGGAACATTATTAGTGGCTCTAGTTTAGTTAGACAAGGCTTTGAACTTTCTTTTAATTGTAATAAAGTTATTATTACACATACCGGTGTATTTTTTGGCAAATATTTTTTATTTAATGGTTTGTTTTTAGTTAATTGTGAGTCTGTGAATTCTGTGTTGGATAATGTTAATGTTTATCCTAATGTTAATTTTATTGAATTATCTGAGTTATGACATTCTCGTCTTGGTCATTTAAATTTTGGTTCACTTAAAATGATGATGAATTTAGATTTGATACCAAAACATGTTATTGATAAGAAATCTAAGTGTCAAGTATCTGTTGAAGCTAAACTAACGAAGAAACCTTTTCATAATGTTGAAAAAGATTCTGAAGTATTAGATTTAGTTCACACACATATGTGAGTTCAATAGTGTGTTGACCAAAAAGTTAAAATATACTTTATCACCTTTCTAGATGATAGTTCTAGATGCTATTATGTTTATTTAGTTAAACCTAAAGATGAAGCTCTAGAAAGTTCATTCTATTAAAAAATGAAGCTGAAATCCAAACGGATAAGAAACTTAAAAGATTGAGAGCTTATAGAGGAGGTGAGTATATAGGAAATCCTTTTAGTTAATTTTGTCAGAACAGCAGTATTGTTCATGAGGAAACTCCTCCTTATACTCGTAAGTCTAATGAAGTGGTTGAACGAAAGAATAAAACCTTTAAAAATATGATTTACAGTATGTTTCTTAATTCTGGACTACCTAAATATATGTGGGGAGATGCTTTGAATATAACTAAATACTTTAATTTATTTTTAGTTGTATTTTACCCAAATCTGTAACTGCCCAATAATGGCACGTTATAGGTAGACGTTACATAAGTGTTTTAAGAGAACGTTACTAGAGCCGTTGGCTTGAGAAATGTTTTATAATACTAAAAAATCTTGTATGTTGATAAAAAAAATATTGATTGAAAACAATATCAGAAACATATAAGTGATTTCACAACTTACAAATTCTAATTTAATAATTGTTGGATTTTAGGTGAATTGAGGTAGTAGTCGTTGTGCACATATTTGTATTGCACCATTTATGTGGTGGTGTTGTTTTATACTGCAAGAAAATTTACGGCATCTCATTGTAACGTGAGTAAAGTAATATTTTTTCAAGAACAGTGTATTCTTTTGAAAATGATTGATTGTAACGTGAGTGAAGTGAATATTTTTTCAAGAACAGTGTATCCTTTTGAAAATGATTGACGATTTAGCTGTTCTTAGTTTTGATAAGTTACTTTTCACTTTCTGTATTTTAATTAATTGTACTATTTATTTTTTCAATTGTTGTTTGTTTGATTTCAATAATCAAAATTTTGTTGTTATATATATATATATATATATATATATCAGAGTTAATCAAAGCCTTGTTGCTATATATATACCAGTTTGTTATTGCTGTAGAGAAGATTTTCAAGAAATATAAGTTTAAAATTACAAAAAGGAAAATAGTCGATAGTAGTATATCCTAAAAGCGTGCAAAATCTAATTTTTATTGGCTCGTATGATCCCCTTTTAACCTCTCTAATATATATATATATATATATATATATATATATATATATATATTTTGATATCAATATTACTAGTAGTAGTAGTAGTACTATCGTTATCATCATCACCGAGTGGAGTGTTTGTGGATATCAACCTCCAAGAAAATGGCTCTAGCCATTGCTTCGACTGCACTTTCAAGCTTCCCAAACAGGTCACAACTACTCTTCCAATTCAACCACACCTCTCAATGTTTTCTTTGTTGTAATTAATTAATTAAGTTTTGTATTGGAGAATTTGTTTGGTGAAACTGCAGGGAATTACCAAGCAAATGTTTGACAAGTAAAGTTTCAAGAAGATTATCAGTAGGAGGAGGAAGGCGTTTGAATGCAACAAAAAGTGGAGTTTCAAGTGTTTGTGAACCACTTCCTCCAGATAGACCCCTTTGGTTCCCTGGTAGCTCCCCTCCTGAATGGCTTGATGGCAGGTATTAATATTTACTTATAATATTTATGTTCCCACAAAAAAAAAAAAAAATAATAATAATAATAAAATAAAATAAATTGCGATTAATATCAAATGCTTTCCTTTAATAAAAATATTTAAGTAGTTTGCAATATCAACTTCTGTATACATAAAATTCAGGTAAGTTCACATTCAATATAAAAACGAAACACGCGAAAGATTTTTTTTTTTAATTCTTTGTATGTGTTGAATTCCTTTATTATTTTATTATATGTTGGCAGTATAAATAACATATGCTGTATTGACATGATTCTTTTTATCATTGTAGCCTCCCCGGAGATTTTGGCTTCGACCCTCTTGGACTAGGTAAGCAATTTACTGCAACAGTGCACCTATTAGTTCTATTCGAGTTACAGACTTTTTGTGTGTTTGAACAAGCATTTCCACGAAAAGACTCTTTGGATCTTTATACCTTAATGTCAATCTTTTTGAGCTTTAGGAACTTTGATGAATTTCTTTGTTTACTTCTATATAGACAGAAGAATTTATAATCTTGAAACACGTGAAAATATAGGCTAGGGACTTCCGGTTATGCAATGAAAATTTAATCCGCCAAAATAATTGTACAAGTTCTGATATTTCCCATTCTAACTATTTCAAGATTGAATCTTTAAGGTTCTGATCCAGAACTGCTACAATGGTTTGCACAAGCTGAGCTAATGCACAGCAGATGGGCTATGCTAGCAGTAGCAGGCATACTTATTCCAGAATGGCTCGCAAGCCAAGGCTTCATCGACAACTTCTCTTGGTTCAGTGCTGGTTCTAGAGAATACTTTGCAGATCCAACCACATTGTTCATAGTTCAACTAGTCCTGATGGGTTGGGTCGAGGGGCGTAGATGGGCAGACATGATCAAGCCAGGTTGTGTTGACATTGAACCCAAACTACCACACAAGACAAGACCAAAGGCTGATGTTGGTTATCCGGGTGGCTTGTTTTTCGACCCTTTCATGTGGGGAAGAGGCTCACCAGAACCTGTGATGGTGTTGAGGACTAAGGAGATCAAGAATGGGAGGTTGGCTATGCTAGCTTTTGTTGGTTTTGTTTTTCAAGCCATTTATACTGGACAAGGCCCAATTGAGAACTTGACTGCTCACATTGCTGATCCTGGCCATGTCAATATTTTTTCGGTAACACCATCTTCATTTCATTGTATTTTCTTTCTTGTATATAGGTTCCTAAGAAATAAAACTTTTCAATGTATTTAAATTGTAGTCCTTATGCTCTTCTTATGCAGGCTTTTACATCACAATACTGATGTTTATACCAGAGAGGGCTGGAGGTGAAAGAAATATGAGAATTAGTAAAGGCATTAGCCATGTTATCTGTTACAAGGATATTTTATATTAGTGGCTAAGTGCCAAGAAATTGTACATATAGTACTGATTTTGTTCATAAATTCAATGTATACAACTTTTAATATCTCAAATTCTTCCAAGCTAAAGATACCAAGAATCTGGATCATGATTCATGGGACAGTACATTCTGCATAGAATCACAGATGTGGACTGGGAGAGGATTCTGTAAAAGAGGTAAATTTTCTTGATATTTTTGCAAGTCAGTTCAACATTTTTTATTGAATCTCCTATTGTTAGCTGTAGTCATAGAGGCATCAATTTATTATTAAGAATCTATTATTGACCATTGCAAGAGTGGAAAAAGGCTAAAAATAGAAAAGGAGAAACTTGGTTTTGAAGTTGTGCATGACTATAAAATAGTTTTACATAGTAATATAAATGATGAATTATTTAGATCCGAGAAAGCCTCCAACAAAGTTGACATAGTCAATGCAACATTCTCTTCTTTCTCTACAAACCCAAAAAAATCTGAAGCTATTCTTATATTCTTCTGAATTGGATTTGCCAGGTAGCCTCCTTCACCAATTCTTTCTCAACTCAATTCAACACACACCATGTCACACCAACCTAAAAATAAACAAAAAACAGGAAGTCAATTCTCTGAGAAAACTTCAGAAAGCTCCCATTACCTTTAGCAACAGCGGCACGTTTGTTTCCCGGATGTGTTAGCTTTCCGGCTGAGAAACATGGCCGCTGTTAGCCGCCAAATTCTCACATTCTTTCTTATATTCTTGTCACTTTCACCAACATCTCTTTCTGTATCTGAAGCTGAGGCTCTTTTAAAATTTAAAGATTCAATCTCCAATGCAAGGGCTCTTGATTCTTGGAAACCAAATACATTGCCATGCAACAAGAAGGGAAGCAATTGGGTTGGAGTCACTTGTTCAAATGGCATTGTGAGAGGTATATCTCTTGTCAACATGGGTCTTGCAGGAAAAGTTGACATTAGGCCATTGGAACAATTGAAAGGCCTTAGAACTATCATCATGGCAAACAATTCTTTTTCTGGTCCAATTCCTGAATTTAATCGTCTCGGTGCTTTGAAAGCTTTTTACATATCAAACAACCAGTTTTCTGGGGAAATTCCTCCTGATTATTTTGCAAAAATGAGATCTTTGAAGAAACTTTGGCTGTCGGATAACGAATTTACTGGGAAAATTCCTGAGTCAATTGGGGAACTTACAGCTCTTAAAGAACTTCACCTTGAAAATAACCAATTCTCTGGTCCAATCCCTCCACTAAAACAACCAAGTTTAGCTGAAATCGACATGTCAAACAACAAACTTGAAGGTGAAATCCCTGCGTATTTGTCAAGATTCAATGCAACTTCTTTCAAGAACAATACTGCGCTTTGTGGTAAGCAATTAGGAACTACATGTAAAGCTGCACAAGCACCGGCCAGTCCGCCTCCAGAGGAAGAACCTGATGACCTCATGACTACCCCTGAGGCACCACCTCTCCCTGTAAATAATCAGCAGCCTATGAACGAAAGCGAGAGATCATCTTCACAGGCCAAATGGGTAGTTTTGGGTATTGTGATCACCCTTTTGATGTTAACCATTCTTTTCAAGGCCAAGCGAAAAGAAGACAGGTTCGACCTTTTGGGGAAGGAAAATCTTGATGAGGTTGTACAAGTTCACATTCCAAGCACAAACAGGAGGAGTCTGAGCTCTTCATCTCGAAACAGAAATGGAGGCTCCACCAACTCAAGGAAAAGTAGCAGCTCGCATCATGGTGGCAAGTCTGTGAATGATCTTGTGGTGGTGAATGATGAAAAGGGTGTGTTTGGATTGCCTGATTTGATGAAGGCCGCAGCTGAGGTGCTGGGGAATGGTGGCTTAGGGTCGGCCTATAAGGCCATGATGGCAAATGGGGTGTCTGTGGTTGTGAAAAGATTGAGGGAAATGAATAAAATCAGCAGGGATACTTTTGATGCAGAAATGAGGAGACTTGGAAGACTGAAGCACAAGAATATTTTGACACCTTTGGCTTACCATTTCAGGAAAGATGAGAAGCTGGTGGTGTCCGAGTTTGTTCCTAAAGGCAGCTTATTGTATATTTTACATGGTATGAAAATTTTATTTACGTTCTTCCTCAAAATTATGATGAACAAGACCTTGCATTGTCACCTTCTAAGATCTATGTTCCTGAAAATTATATGATATTTAGAAATCTATTTGTGAAAATTCGATTAAAATCTTGAAGTTCTACGAAAACTACAAATATCTAGCTAGCTTCCTCCCAGTTCAAGTGGAATCCTTGTACAGTTCCACATACAACATTGTTAGGCAATCCCTATCTGTTCATATTGCTGACATGATTTAATTCTTCTTGTCAACAACCTATTTTCTCCATGAAAAACAAAAAGGGGTACCTCTATTTATCCCCTTTACTTGATAGATTGCAGTTTAATTATTTTACGAAACAACTAAATTCATATGTTAAGCACATCTTCTCACAATATGAGTATTTTGTTAACAGTTTTTCAGTTCTTAAATTATAAAACTAGCCCCTATGGTTGTTGATTACTTACCAAAAGACGGCGACTTGTTTCAGGTGATCGCGGAGTTGCACATTCAGAACTGAATTGGCCAACACGTCTAAAGATCATCCAAGGCATTGCCAGGGGACTGGGCTTCCTACATTCCGAATTTTCATCCTATGAACTTCCCCATGGCAATCTCAAGTCTAGCAATGTCCTATTAGGCTCAAACTATGAGCCACTTCTCTCTGACTACGCCATGTATCCCTTGATCAACAACACTCAAACTGCACAAAACATGTTTGCATTCAAGTCCCCAGAATCTGTAGTTTACCAGCAAATCTCCCCGAAAAGTGACGTCTATTGTCTTGGAATCCTCATTCTTGAAGTCCTCACTGGGAAGTTCCCATCCCAGTACCTCAGCAACCAAAAGGGTGGCACTGATGTGGTTCAATGGGTCCATTCTGCCATTTCTGAGAGGCGAGAATCCGAATTGATCGATCCCGAAATAGCTGGTGCTAGCCCAGCTTCACTTGAGCAAATGGAGAAGTTGCTACATGTTGGAGCTGCTTGCACTGAGAGTGATCAAGAACGAAGAATTGGCATGAAGGAAGCAATCAAAAAGATAGAAGAAATACAAGTTTGACTGAAAACTGAGGCCACATTGTTTTGAAGAGTCTAGAAAATTAGTTTTAAATTTGCTGCAAACTCCATGGGAGGGAGAGTTTATAAGGGGTAGGGCCAAAAATATCTTGGAACATATATCCATGGCTAAAATTTTGAGTATTGGAAAAAGAAAACGGGCAAGAGATCAAGAACCTGAAAAGTTGAAAGTTTTGTTTTTGTCGTGGACTCTCGACATTATCTCTACCCAAAATGAATGGCATTTCATGACCAAGAAACTGATCAAATGAATGAATTCTTGAAGCTTTAGATTAGGAAAAGAAAAACATAATTAAAGAAAGAACAAGTTTGAAACCACCTCAGATCTCAGTCTTACATTTTTTTTTTTTGACATATTGATCAGATGATGACTTTCTAAATGTTGTGCTAACATGAAATTATTATTTTCTTTAAACCAAAGAGAGAGAGAGAGAGAGAGAGAGAGATGAGATTAGTAAAAGCCAAACATTTGAACCTTCCAAAGCTGGAAAATCTA
Organism: Centella asiatica; assembly: GCA_014636745.2. Taxonomy (NCBI): domain Eukaryota; kingdom Viridiplantae; phylum Streptophyta; class Magnoliopsida; order Apiales; family Apiaceae; genus Centella; species Centella asiatica. The sequence goes on from CM025780.1 coordinate 52,536,657, forward strand.
CATAAATGCATATATGTGTCTTGTGATTGTGGATTCAATTAGTACTTCAAACCTCATGGAAAATGTTTTAACTGTGTTGATTGTATAGCTATATATTTATCAGGAATAGGGAAAATAACTTTTGAAATAGATATTAATTAGGCAAAAAATATGCTCAAAACACAAATGATTTTTTTGCACAAGTTAGTGCACATGTCAAACAAATAACCATGGTATATATAAAACTGCTATATATATATTGAGATATCAATTTTAACTTTAATGTCAACTATAAGATTATTTGATTAACATCACAAATATTTTCTTTTCAATCTCTTGATTAGTTGATTGAGCATGTTGACAACAAATTTTCATTTCAAATTACACTCTCTCCTCTTTTCGCAGTGGAGTTCAATAAACTATTGTATAACATTAAATTTATCAATAATATTAAGTGTTTGTTTGACTGTTTTAAGAACTGCTCATTGATCTTCAAGTTAAATTTAACATTTTGAGTTTAAGGTCAAGGATAATTTAATCTTATATTTTTTTTTTTGAACTTTCCTCAAGTAGAAAAGAACGTTGAAAATAAACAATTCAATAACTTTAACTTAATAATGGGGTTAAAAGAATAAACTTCAACTTAAAAACGAGAAATACATGAAAAAAAAAATCTTTTTATTTATAGAAGTAATTCGATGCAAAATCAGACTAAATGACTCGAAAAATCAACAAAAATGTTAATTTATTAAATGTAGAAGGTGAAATAAATAGGTTTAAGAGGGTGGGCCACATTAAATTTATTTTTTTGACACCTGAACTAATCACTCACTTAGTTGTACTAATATTTTTCAGTAATTATATTCAAGATTTAAAAATTAAATTCTTATAAATTACACGTGGCGGCAGCAGGAAAAGCAACGTGGAACTAAAAATAGGATCCAAAAATTAGAGGCCGAGAATTTGTCATAATAATTCATAACCTCATTTTTATTTACTCCAGAAGAGGACAAAAATACCATCTTCCCGAGTCCGTGCAAAACCAGTGTAATTGGCAATGTTTCGATCGGCGGCGAAGCGATTGCTTCATTTTCCGGCCGCCTATAGTGCCGCCGGTTCTCATTTCAGGCGAACAACCCCAATCCAAAACCTAACCTTACCAATATTGAAGGATTCTGCACATTTTTCCACCTCCGCTACCACAGAATCGCCGCACAATCCAATCCCTAACCCATTCACCGCCTCTACGGAATCAACGACTACTTCTACGACGTCATCAGGATCGGCGGAAGAAGGAAAATCTCGTGATCGTGGCGGTCGATCAGCGAGAAAAACACAACCGCGAGCTCATTACCAAGACGAGCAAGTTATCGTACTTGACGCCTCTCTTCGCCATGTGGTCCGTACTTTCAATATCTCTCCTTCTCATTTTATTTCCGTATTTAGGTTTTGCTCCACGTTTATGGTTTTAGTAGTATTAGTTTGGTTTGTTTAGTGTTTTCTTTGCGATGCCATTACCTGTCCTGTACACAATTTGATCGTTAAATTGGAGTTTGGCTCCTCCATATGTGAAGTTGATGTTTTTTATATAGCTGTTCGGGAAATCAATGGTGATTGATGGAGATTGAATCGTTCTTAGGTTGGTGTAATGATTTAGGAATTTGATTTAGTTGCTACTTGTTAGACTTGGATACTTGTTTGCAAGCTTAGGTAATCGACTCGCCCGGTACAGAGGTTAATTGGGGTAGGGTTACCCGAATAGTGTTTCGGTGCTTGAAAAATGTAGCTAGTGTTTTATTTATATGCCTTGAATTTGAAATTGTTTGATGACTTCTAGTGGTGCCCTTTTGTCCCAGTGGTTTTAATTACATCTCATGCCATGTCTTGATATGTTAGCATTAATATATCTGGCTTCATATGGTTCTGGTTGGCTGCTTTATTTAACAGAGTCGGCTGGGATGGACAGAAGCTGCAATGATGGCAGGTGCTAGGGATATTGGTGTCTCTCCTTCTATTGTTGGTTCCTTTCCTCGAAAAGAAGCTGCACTTGTAGAGGTATTCATTATTTATGTCATTAATTGCCCGTTGACCTCGGTTAGAGCTGTTCTCGTCAAGAAAAATACTAGCTTGGAGAAGAGTGTGTGTTCATATGTGTGTATTGACCACAGTAGATTGTAAACTGGCATTAGTTATTTGGTTTTGGAAATAGTCACTTGCTTCATATAGTGCAGCACTCTGTTGCGCATTTTGTCTTCTTTTTGTTCTTATTATTTTAAAGTTCTTTCTTAATGCCCGGAGTCGAGGAGGTCCTTCTATGCAGTATCTTAATAACCGAAGTACCTCAAAAGTGGATTGTTTGCGTACATGCTCAGTGCCATGTCATATAATGTTGAGTGCCCTACATTGGTGAAGTGGCCATTTTCATGCTTTTTAAATTTGAATGCAGATATCATATGATGTTTCTAGTGCTGAAATTTTTTGATTTCGTTATAGCGATCCACTTACTATTCTGGAGATGCTCAGAATTATGTTCTCATTTATACTTGTGTTTTGAAATTGTAATGCACATGGTTCTAACCATGTTGAACCTTTTCTCTTTTGGTTTATGTTTGAAAATCCCAAGTTCTGATGACAATATTCATGTTGCTTGTGCTGCCGGTCCTTTGAAATTGTTCCTGTCCAGCATTTTATGGATGAGTGTTTGGAAAAGCTTATGGATGTTGTTGACACAAACGAAGATTTAAGCAGCTTAATACCCAGTGAACGCATTGCAAAGCTTGTGAGGATTCGCTTGGAGATGCAGGCTCCGTACATATCAAAGTGGCCTCAAGCCCTAACTATCCAGGTGACTTTTTGCATATTGTTATTCATCTACCCTTCTATTACCTACTCACATAAAGTTCTATAGAATTATTTAGTTTTGACAATTGTCAATTGGCCATAGGCACAACCGCCAAATATTCCTAATAGTTTCAAGCAGCGTGCAATGCTGGTCGATGAGATCTGGCATGCTGCTGGTGATGAGACCAATGATTTTGATTGGTACGTGAAGCGTACAATCCTAGGTGGGATATACTCGACAACCGAGATATACATGCTGACTGATAGCTCTCCAGGTTTGTTTTGTTTACTTTTATCCGTTTGTTCGTTTATAAACTCATAATCACTTAAGTATTCACTTCTTACACCAGTGGTAAATGTCCTCTTCATCTAAGGTTCTGGAAAGATCACTGGGTCAGTGTTTCTCTTTTGATCGATATAACCTTCCTCGTTCTCATCGGGGAGCAGGAGACATTATTGTTGTTCCTTGTGAACGTTCTACCTTCCCCCCTTCATCCGAACATTTGGTGTTGCTCCTCCGAGTTTTGTTTAATGAGCATTAAGAGGAATAGTATCCCACAGTGTAATATCCATTAAGAGGAATAGTATCCCACAGTGTAATATCCATTTTTCCATTCTAACTACTCCTGGCTACTTTGACAGATTTCCGTGATACATGGGCGTTTCTGAATGGGCGAATTCGTGATGCTTTTGATTTGAAGAAGTCTTTTCAAGAGGTAATCTCGTCATTGAATAACTCAGTTCTATTTTTGTATTTACGATAAATTTTTGGGGATTCTAGTGTTTCAAGAGTTTCTTGGAAATTTTTGTAGGCAACATATCTAGCAGAAGCAATCGGTGCAGGTATGGGTAGCTCCGTGCAAGGCTTCATGAAAACAGTTTTCAAGAATTGATTATTAATTGAAGGATGGCTTATTATATCTCTTCACTAGAAACCTTCCTCTGCTTCTCGGAGATTCCCACATCTCTTTTCTGATCATTTCTATTTTATTTTCTTAATAAACCCTTCATTCTTATTTTCGAAAAGATGTTGCAACGATAAGTGTTGGTTTCTTATTTGTTGCTGGCATAGTTGATTTCTCGATAGATTTGTAGGACAGGCTAAAATTTGTGTAAATATATTGTGTTTCATTTCACTCTCCTGTATATCAGTTGATTAGGAAAGCAAAATAAAGGATGAGAAACTGTATTCATCCGTCAACTTTAAAACTATTGATTAGACAAACCATAACCTTGAAGGCTTGAAGTTATGTCGAACTTTGTCAGATTCTTATATTCCTTCTGTTCGAGGGTAGCAACAATTAAAAATCTGCTCCATTCTCCCAAATCATGAATACATATACGGTAATATTTAAAGGAGGCCAAAACTGACCCTAGTCGAAATCAAGGAACTCCATCCTTCTTCTCATGGTCCCCTTCATATCAGAGGCATCCCTTTGTGCATTCTGAACCTGGAAATAGCAATATGAACTGAACCCGGATATATGTGACAAACTTACAAATTTGAGAATCCATATATGATATATAACAGAAACTATAAACAACGCCGGATGTCATGTTGAAGCACATTATCAGAAACAATGCATTTACACGTACACTTTGAATCTCGGCAGCAGAGACATGTGTCATGTGTTGAGGAAGCTTCTCCTTCTCGGATTCCTGTTGGAGGAGCTGTTATAACATTACCCAAATTTTTTACTACTCCTGTCCATTTTTATGTCATATATAACATTTTTATTTGTCTAAATTATATAATTGTTATGCGTAATGTTTAATGAAAATTTAGTAATTTTTTATATACTCTTACATTTAATGCACTAAACTGTAATTATAGATACATTACTCTTTTAATATAGTACTATTTGCGAATGTTATAAATTCTTTATAAAAATATCAAAATATAAAAAATTGTATTTAAGAATATTTTTCATATATTTTATGATATTTTTACTTTATATTTATTAAAAGCAAGAAGTTTCACTTCCATTTTAAATTTTAGAATTTTGCAAACTTAAATGGATTTTAAAATTTTGCCAACTTATTTTCTATACACTAAATGCATCTCTAATTTTAGAACATAAGGAATAGTATTAATATTACTTTATAATAAATGTGTATATTACTAGGACAAATTTAAAATAACAATATACCAGTTCTCCAAGCAAGACAACATTTTCCCCCCGGAACACGTACAAACCCAAAGGAATGTCGGAATATAAATTCCCAACAATGATTCGCTCTCTCGCCTCCCCCAGAACTACATTTGCTGCATAAATCAATAGTTATCTGCCATTATGTTCCTTAGAAGATTGCAAAAATGTGGGGAAAAAAAGAAATAAACAGCAGCAGCGTGGTACTTTTGTCTGCTACAGTAAGGAGTTCGAGAATTCATACCAAATTTATCAAATGAAAGGAGGATTCCCAATATCTTTCTACCGTCTCGGAGCAAGAGAATGATTTTTTCTGTAAACATCAATAACAAGTTGAGGTTCATCTTGAAGAGCTAGCAAGAAAGATATTGTGCAAAGAACATACAAGATTTGTAATTTGCATGAGATATATAAACGCATTTTTTAACGTCATAAATTTTCGAGCGCGGTTGTTATATTCGGGTGGTGGACCGTGGACACATAGCTAGCGCGGTTAAGATAAATGCTTCAATTGTGCCTATGTGGAGGAAACTTTGCATGTGAATTAAGCACAAAATAAGACAAACAGATGAACGTATATAGTAATGGTAAATAAGGAACATATTTTTGTTCAAACCTCAAAACCTTACTATTACCTACACGTACGTATATAAACACAGAATTATGATCACAAGAACTATTTTGACATATTAGAGAGAGAGAGAGAGACTGTTAAGATAGCTTGCAAGCGGAGTGGGAAGACAGAGATCATTATTTAAGCCGGGCCAAGACATGAAGCCTGACCTTCTCCTCCTCTGCAACTTGAGAAAACAAAATAGATAGATTTGCGTTTACATATATAGCAAAAATAACACTCATTTCGTTTTAAAATTATATATATATATATATATATATATATTTTATTGTTTCAAAATTAGAAATATATTTTTATTTCTAAACTATAAAATTTCATGAAATTTCGTAAATGACATTCCATTATTTCAACTAACTCTATTATTTCCACTATTAAGTGGTATGTACCATAACTCTCACTAGTATTATTATTCAAATAACATGATAATATATTTTTAAGATATAAAAATAATTTTTAAAAAACTGTCATTTTAGAAGTTTCAAAATTATAGTGTCTATGTTCCATTTAGTTTCCATGGACAACTGAAAAGAGGAAATTAACAGTATATATTTGCAATATAAAAAAAGAAAAGGGCCAAAAGAGAGTTTTTGAAACTGATAAAGAATTGGTAAGTAAAAAGGATATGGGCACTTTATCAGTAAAAGTCTGGAAAGGTAGCTAGTGATTTTGGTCGGTGGGGTATGTTGGCAGAAAGCAGTAATTACACTCATACTTTCCGACTTTCATCATACTGTCAAACACTCAAACCTAATTGCACCTACTCGAATGTATTTTTTTTATTTTTTAGTTTTGGACATTTTGATCGTTAGTACGTCAAATAAAATGAGTGTGAAATAGTTCATTTTAAATTAGCTTGTTCTCGTATTCATTTTCATCTCTAGCTCTCTAATAAAAATATAAAATACACGTTAAAATGAATGTGAAATAAATTTATTTCAAATTATTTTATTTTCGTATTCATCTTCATCTCTAACTCTCAAATAAAAATATAAAATACACGTTAAAATGGATGTGAAATAATTCATTTCAAATTATCATATTCTCGTATTCATCTTTATTTCTAGCTCTCAAATAAAAATATAAAATACACGAGCAAATACATACAAATAGAAGTCGAGCATAACAAGTGATGAGAGCAACAATATTTCACCATAAAAATAGTACCACAAAATAAATATTCGGTATTAACTTTTGTTTGTTTATATCAAAGGGTTAATTCAAAACTTTTTATGTTAATTTGTGATATATTGCTGCCCTCATCATACATGTGGATCAGTTCTCTCTATCAGACTAGGGAGTGCAACCCGATAGTTATGTAATGGATAGTACCGTGCTGGACACTATTGTACTCGTTTGATTTTAAATCAAACAACAGCACGTTAGATTATAAAATTAATGTAATTTATAAAAATTTTGAATACAAATTATATTACGATAAAATATTTTTGTTATAAACTTTAAAAATATAATAGTTACGTCAATTATAATCAACTAAATTGATACTAATTTATAATTTAATTTGTTGTCATTTAATTCAAAAAATCAAAACGTATCTTTAATTTTAAAACAGGTATAATATCAAAATTTAATAAAAACCTCCAATTTCACACACACACATATATATATAATTAGTACTACTTATTATATAACAAGATATACTTATTATGCGACAAATGTTATTATTGTATTAAGTGTTAGTGTTATTTTCTCAAGACCTTTTCAATTAACAATCCCAAATTATCCGTATAAGAAGTTTGTTGACTGATTATTATCCATCATTGGGACTTTAATGTGTTATACCCACCACAGCTGGACTTGTTACATTTTGACATCTGTGTAATCCCTCTTCCATAACACTATCTGCACAAAGAGAAGTTAGTTAAGTGTCGCATTTTACAATTTTACCATGGTTAACTTTTTCTTCTCTAGAAATTCCAAACTCAACTACCTAGTCATTGAGTTTGAAACAAATTGATCGTTAGAAGAAGAAAAATACTTCAAAAGAAAAAAAAAATCCATAAGTTCTTATTAAATTTCATTAATCTAGTATATGATACAAAAGTACAGTAAATAGCAAACTTTTTCGTTACCAATTTAACAATGTTGGGGGTAAAGAAAATTTGTATAGATAATTAAAAGAAAGAATAGTTAAAAATATTGAAGTACGTAAATTTTCACATGATTTTGCGATAACGCTGACATTTTTCATAAATTCAACAAATTAAAAAATCTAAATTATCGAATAATATGCGTAATTGACACTATTGGATGAACACGTTTTACAATTTCAAATTTGTTGAAATTTTATATAATAACTTGTTTTTGTATGCTTGTTTAATCCGTAAAGTTTGGTCGTTGATTAAATTATCAAAATATATTATAATTGAGGTGACGTTAGATAATTTTTTTAAGATCAATCTTAAGGGCATTTTGCTTTTTACATAATTGAAATATTTTACAATAAAATTATCTTAGTTTATCATGGGATATTAGATTTATCTTGCAAATTTGAAGTATATATACGTCATCTTTAACGAAAAGGAATTATGGAAAACTACGTAGTATTACTAAGTTTTGAATTGAAAAGAAAAGAACATAAAACTTAAATACAACAGAAAAGAAAACAGAAAACTTAAATTTAACAGAAAAGAAAAGAACATAAAATTTAAAATTTTTGTTGAATGTTGTTTACTAAGTTTATAACAGAAATGGATAGAAAACTTCTTAGTTTGAAGATAAATCTAATTTTTTTATTATTTTATCTATGCCTAATAATAATGTTTCTTGACTTCTTTTTATTATTATTATTATTTGAGGGTAAAACTAGAATTAGCACTTTTTTCTTTTCTTTTTCATCCAAATCATGCCAACTTAGACAAAGAAAACTTAGACTAGAAAATGGAGTCACGTTTCTAGCCAATCCTTTTCTTTTCTATCCTCATAAAACTCGGTAACACTAGAAAATATAACTTTTCAATTCATTTCTATTCTTTTCTATCGCTAAAAATACTCGGCAAGTAACATAGTGTACATGTATAAGAAGTATGAAAAGTTAAAGACTATTATTGGATTGGATACTTATTTCCAAAAATATTATATAAAAAAGGGGACTTGAGAGATCTTATGAGTAGGGGTGTGATAAAATTTAAACATTTGGGAATTATTCGGACTCTATTCGAAAATTAGTCGACTCAACTCGAATTTAATATGAAAATGAACCATATTTGATACCATATTTAAAGTTTGATAAGTTAAATGAGTAAAATCTAAATATTAAGGTGCTCGCTTGAATATATTCGTGAGTAGTTCGATTACTCTTTTTATACTAAAATATTATAGCATATATCAAAATTTTAGAGCCAATTTTATCGTAATAATTTATTTAAGTATAATAGATGTTGTATAAATTATTTTAGAAATGATGTTTTAAGTAAAATGATTATTACATATATAAAATATATTATAAAGTATGAAAACTTATAGAAATGTAATTTATTTTTGTAAAATTTATCAAATATAAATATTCGCGAGTAGTTCAAATTCAATTAAAGTAAAATCTGAACATCAAAATAATATTCGATCTAATACTTGAGTTCGAATTCGGGTATCAAAAATTTAATTAAAATAAAATCTGAGCACACTAATGTTTGGTTATGTTCGACTCATTTACACTCATACTTATGAGAACCTAGTAGGGCTATAAATAGTAATTGAGATATTTGATATCCGTTGGGATTCGTATTTGAAAAAACGGATAATATCCGTGTCCAATTCAAAGCGAAATACGAATACAGATATGTGCATATTCGTATCTGAAATATTTATTACCAATTATATCCGTTATTTATAATATATTTTAATTAATATTTGTGTTATTTATCTGTATAAAATAAAAAAAAATTAATCCATACAATTATTTAATTAAGCAGATATGATCTAGATTTGTATCTATTTATTATAGGTATATATTCAACCATTTACATTCCTAAATCTAGGAATATAATTATTCATAAGTCTTATGTAAACCCCAAAAAGAAAAATAAAAACTCATAAGTCTTGATGTTACAATTATTATATTTTAATGTCGCCATAAATTTGTAAACAGGTTTAAGAATTCGAAAAATGATTGACTTCTATCAAAAAAAAATCCTAATATTATAATTAGTAGATTTTAAATATAGATGAAGATGGTGGGACTCTTTTTCTCTTTCTATATAATCTTTAATTGTATATTTGATTGCACATTTTAACCTACATAAATTTGTCGACATGAGAAAAAGATTATAATTAAAATGTAAAATATTATTGAAATTTCTTATTATTGAATTTCTTATTATTGAAATTGGTGCAAATTGATAAATATAAAATATATATGAGCCCAACAGAAAGCTTTTTATGTTGACTGTGGAGGGCTGAAAAAAGATACTAGCCGAGAAAAAAATTAGAAATTAGAAAGCTTTTTATAATTTTTTTTTTACAATGATAAGAAAAGCAAATCTCCTTGTAATAGAGCAACTCAAAAATAGAACAGATAAAAACACTTCCATTTTGTAGTTCCGACCCCTTTTTCGCCATTTTATTTCTCTCTTACAATATACAATCAAACGATATGAGATTGAATAGCTGAGAGCTTCTGAAATTCTGCTCAAAGTGAGACATCATTGAGTCACATCAAACATTGGACCATGGCAAAAAGAATTTGGAAACCATGGCAAAAAAATGATGTGGAAAATGTGTCCACATGTGGAACTTTTCATGGCATAACCACCAGAAGAGCTGACAAATTTTTCTGCTCTCATGAGCACCTGCAAAGCTCGAGTTTGTACTGTCGAAAATAGTTGAAAGATTTGTAGGCATCTGCACATAAAAGCAAGAAATCAAGAAGCATTTTTCAGTAAAAAACCTGAGTTGAAAACGTGAAATCAATAGCTAGTAGCCTAGTAACTACCAGAAAAGAGTGAAAAATATGTAGGAAATATTACCATGTAAATGTTTTCAGCATCGCGCATAAGAAAATTATATCTCTAGAACAATAACTGCAACCACAAGAATGAATTGAATAAGCTCTCAACATAGTTCATAAGGCTTCTTGTATGTATGGAGCAAATGAAAATCAATTATATACGAATCAAGAACATACATTCAGAATCTGTCTTATCCCATTTACTTCCATCATTAGCCTCCTCAAATATTTCATCTTCGCCATCATCATCAACGCAGAACTGTTTATTCTTCAGGCACTTCTTTGCAGTGGTAACCTTTGGGCTAGAACTTTGGGGAACTATCTTTTTGTTCAATAACGCCCTAAAAATCTGTATAAATATATAAGAAAAGTAATCAACATCAACGTTGAGCCTTATCCGTGTTATTAAATTTGTTTATATTTGATGATGTATTTAAGCATCAGCAGATACTAAATGCTGTAATATATTTCATACCTTTTTCATTCTTGATTTCTCCAGTCTTGCCTCTGGAAGTGGATCTCTTAAACTTGGAGTTAGAATGAATTCACTTCTGTTGGTAAAGATCTTCTTAAGGAGAAAGGACAGTGATTTCTTTCCAATGACACTTTTCGTGCTATCCAAGAGATTTTCCTTGCCTCTACTAAGAACTGTGTCAGTGGCAGTTCTGATGATATCCATGCTTGATGATGTATCAAAAAATTGCTCATCGTTTTCATGTTCATCCCGTGAATTAGACTCAATGGTTAGTTTATGTAATATGAGATTCAACTCTTTCTGAAGCTCTCCCACTTCGTCAGGGGTAATGTCCTGTACATGATCTTGAGCAGAAGCTTTTCCACTCCCTTTTATGTTGTCTCTCTCTGGTTCTACCTTCACATTTTTATTTCCAAACGTCCCGATGGCAAGTAATCCATGAGGCCAGTCACTGAATTCTTCTCTGCAAGGTTCTTGCAGACTTTGGCCTACAAAATGAGGACCAAAGTGAGATGTATATAGCTCCATTTTCCAATTTTATGAGCCTTAGGCTCTTCTCTATAACAGCTTAATGGATTTTAATGAGAGACATGCTATTTGTTTGAATACTCAATGTATTGAATATAGCTAAGTATAACTTTTTAAAAAGCTAGACATTTTAGATATATAGCATGACTTCTTTTAACTCATCATACTGCTTAATTATTCAGACTTGATTGTTCAGTTTTTATCTAACAGAACCTTATTTTTCTATAGAGAAACTAAGAAGGATACATGCCATGAATATCTAATCTATGAAAGCTTTGTGTACATTTCAAATAGTGAACTTAGAGATGAGGCTTGTGGGCAGGGTGAATTGGACTATCGATAAGGCTCAAGTCTACTAGAGTGCCAAAATCGTGGCATTTTGGAAGTTCCCGTGGTTGGTGAAGAATCAGTGGCCCATGTACCATGATAAAAACAATGGAAATATTCAACTATATTCGGTGGTCCATGTACCATGATAAATATGTCTGATGAATCTTAGAACAGGAATCATCGTATCATGCTAAAAATTCAAGAGCAAATTTTCTGTATGTTCTGAGTTTCTCTAATAAGTACCCCTCGTCATCCTGCTATCTCGTTTTCCCTCCTGTGGGCTTTTGAGGAGCGGGAGAAATTGTTGGAATTTTATGAAAAAGTCTCGAGAGCCAGGATGCATACCAGTTTTTATCATTAATAAGGAATTCACAAATATAATCATTTAAATTAATGAAAACTTAATCCTCACTGAAAAGAACTGAAATAAAGTTTCATCATGTCCTCCTACTATCGTGAGTTCTTACATACAGAACAACTATAAACACTAAAATACATGCAAAGGAACCCACTGCATCATCCAACTTACATTGCAGACAGATTTAGTCAAGTCGAAAATAGCAACACTAAAAACCTTACAGTACTTCCACACTTCAGAGGAAGGGAAAGATCAATGTAGACTTACGAGTAGCCAATACTTGATTTGGTTTTTTGGTCTCTTTTTTCGCATTTAGCTTGCTTTGCATCCAATCGAAGATCTGCAATCAAGAGCCATTAACATTTGATCAAGAAATTGAAACTGTCAAGGGCATCAGTATATATAGTTACCAAATTCTCTTACCTTCATTGAGGGAGTTTGAGCTACTTTAAAACCAGAAGATGGTAAAAAAAAATAGTGGGTGTGGGCTTAGAAAAAATTAGTTAGCCAAGCACACATATCCCACAGGCCAATGAGACTGGTATAGGCTAGTGTTAAATAGTAATAGTGGGGAAGTAGTGCCAAAACTGATACTTCTTTATTCAGGTTCAAGTTCCCAAACACAGCCTCTTACACCTCCTTTCCATTTTTTTCCCAGTTACTATGTCCTTTTCCCATAAATTAAACCACTTACTTCATAATTGAATATTTTATATATATCATGCTTAATTGACAACTTATTCCTTTTGCTTCAAGTTGAGATAGCATTTTTTACATTGAAAACTATGATCATCAGAATTTTGGTGTAATTATAGAAAAGATTATCCATTTATTTCATGAACAATTAAGTTAATAACTACTCTTGCTAAGTTAATCTGTGCATGTGGTGGAAAATTCTTATACATTTGTCATCAAGTCCATTATTTGATTCTTGATATGTCATCCAGTCCAATATGGTGGACTCCCTTGTTAGTTAGCAAGGTGAAGGATCAGATGTGAATTCTTCAGATAATAGTATGTTATATATCTATGTATGCATCTATGAATCTGTATATGTATACTATGGAGAAAAAAATAAACTAGTTGGCCGTTCAAGACAAAAGCTAAGAGGCAGAAAAGTATCAGAAGAGTATGGAGACATATGGGTTAAGTAGGGAATACAGCCATAACCCCATGGGTTTGTTCCTTACTAACCGGACCAGCTCTGCCTGAACTTCATCACAACTAAATCAACTAAGCTTTTGTTTTTGCTCAATAACTAGTCTTTATGGAGAAAGTTGTAGTAATCTAAACTGCTCACCTACTGGATAAGTCTGGGAAAAGTTGGTTTAAAACAAATCAATCACGAAGCGCCATTCGCCAACCTCTTATTTGTAGAAGGGAATGATCAAAAGCAATAATGGGTTAAGTACACTCATATAATGTTCTAGATTAAGTGTGAACTTGTCGAGTAGATGATAGATTTTACTTTCTAAAACATGTCTATATACAGAAATTAGTTTAGATGATTCTTTGTTAAATGCAGAGTGATTAGCATTCTTTGTACTCATTCTCACTTTTCCACAACCTTCTATACAAGTAGAAAAAAGCTGGAAAATCTTGGGATAATCACTTAAAACTTGGAATGTGTTGCGGTGTAATTACTGAAACTTAACATTTGCTTATGTTCACATCTTATAGGTAAGAAATAAAAAGGTCAAATCTTGCGAAAAACTAAACCTGCAAATCCCTCAAACCGTCTGGAAATTGTTTGCAAGGACAAGTTCCTAAAGCAGTTAAATTTTGAGATCAAACACAATATTATGACAGATCCAACTTGGGATGACAAGCTCATGGCTAAATTAGGCACTTGAATTTTGAATATGTTGCAAGTGTAATGACTAAAACTTAATACTTTGCTTATTTTCAGTTCTTGTACAAAAGAAATGAAAATGTCGAAATTTAAGAAACAGTAGATTTGCAAATCCCTCAACTGTAATTATGAGATTGTACATGAATTACAAGTTCCTAAGCTATATTTTTGGGTCATATTGAACACAATATAAACAAAGGTGCAACTTACAATATTATAACTAAGAGATTGAAATCATGTGGATCTCATCGAATGAATGAACATAAACAGAAGATCATGGAAAGTTCTTCCTTTATATCAGGCTAACTAAGCTAATCCAATAACAAACCATTACTATTACATCTTGTTCCTCAAATATCAATATAAGTATGTGAAAATACCAGAAATCTATAGTTTGGACTAACCCTCTATTTTCTGGGGCTTTCTACTGGACATCCCCAAGGCACGTGAAGTTGTCCAGTCACATGGGTCCAATTGTTCTCTACTCGGCATTAAGGTTAGGCACTTGATCAGAAAGTCCAACAAATGGGGTGTGGGTTACCTGAGACAAGCTTACGTGTCAAATGACAACAATCTGATGAATAATCATCGGACCATTTCGGAACAACACGTGTGTCAGAACGGCTCTATTCCCAAACTACATGCTGTAGTTGTATGTCAACACTACAGAAAATCATTGGGAACATCCACCCTTTGATCTTTTACTACCATCATTTCTATGCAAATGTCCCTCACATGCCCTATTAGTCTATTCTGCATTTCTATATCCCACTGCCAATAAAATAGCTCACTTGTTCCAATACTCAATAGAATAAGAACTGCTCAACAAAATCTACCCTATGAATGAGAGTTGAATATTACTGTTCCATTGCTCAAATCTGAAAGCAACCATCATCCTACATATGTTTATGTGGTCCAGTTACAGACTAACACAAGAGACCCAAATCATCTGCTTATTTTATCCCACATGATCAAGCCATCTTAAGCCTGTGGTCCATGAACATTCTTGTATAATGCACAATGAATCAAACCCATTAGGTAAACCATTAGTTAAATAATACATGAATCAGCATAAATACAAAAACCAAAAACTTTCATCGGAAAACACACCTCTTACGAGCATTTTGTCAAATATTGAACCTGCAACCTCATAACCAAACTTGAACTTCTTGGCATTTCAATCCTTATTGTTAAGGAAATCCTGAAGAAATAAAAGCAACCCAGTTAAGTTGAGGCATCAAGCACAGGTTTAGGAGTATATTTTCTTGGGTAATTGGATTATAACACTACAAGGAAACTAAGATCAAACTATAAAATTTATTCGGTGGGGCCCATCAATTTTCTGCTGTCTTTCTACACTTCCATGAGTTTCACTGCGGTGAATTTGTTTGTATAGAAAGATTTATTTTTTAATTAACAATATTAAAGTAGATAAAATCAAATCTGCATCACTAGTTTACTTAAATAAATCAAATATGATTTGATCTGGTTGAGACTTCCAAATATAATCTCAATGCCAATATGTCAATAGTTTTCTTACTCTGCCTAGATACACTAAAGATATAGCAGGAGCAAAATCAGGGGAAAGGGTCTCCAATTGAGTTAACAAACCTCAGCAAAAGGAACAAACATTTACATAAATACAAACTACCCTCCTGCGCGCACAGTATGTGTGCATTGAAACACAAAATTACAACTTTAAAAAATAATTAAGAGATTCAAAATGTGAATTTATAAGAAAAATTACATCAGATTCTTTAACATATAGTCTAATCTAATTTAGATTATAAATAAAGAAACTACATATGTATAAAAAATTATACTTAATTCTGAAAAGAAGAACTTATTTTATTTGAAATATTCTTATTACGAGTAATGTAGAGAAGTAGCCTAATAAATGTAAAGAAGAAGATGATTCTATTATATTCGATCAATGAGTTTAAGTCTTTGTAAGAATAAGTTAGGATAAATTTATCTCTAGATTACAAGAGAAAGATCAATCGCTCTACCCATCATGTGAAGTGTCCAAACATAAATTTGTGAGAATTCTTACACTTGAATATTATACAAATATATAATACGCGTTAATGTATTATATAACATTCATAAAATATAATAATACAAATATAATAGTAGATACATTAATATTTTGTACTAATGTGTTAATGAATCTATATATAAATAAAATATTACATTTTATATTAAATTAATATATATATATATATATATATATATATATATTTAATAAAGTATGATTATAGAATAGTATTAAATAAGATAGAGTAATAATAAGTAAAATATGATTATAGAATAGTATTAAATAAGATATAGTAATAATAATATAATTTGTATGAATGTGAATAGTAATACTATATGTTTAGGCCTTTCACACCAATTTTCCTTAACAGATTCTCTATTTTACAGAATTAAATACATCTTTTCATATATATCTACAAATCCTTGATTTATTCTGTAATATATAGCATACCATAATAAAATAACATTATTTTAAATTTTTATTATTTACATTTGTTGATTTTTTAGGTAATAGATAATATATTATTATTTATTAATATATATTATATAATAATAATAATACTATATGTATAATATATATACATATACATATATATATATATATATATATATATATATATATATATATATATATTAAGTACTAGTACATATAGATAATCTATTAATGTATATTATAAATCACATTTTAATGATTATAACATATAATATAAATATATAAATAATATTAATTTAGTATTAATATATTATATATTATACATAATATACTAAAATATATACATATATATCACATTTATATATAATAATTATAATACAATATAGTAAAAATTATAATAGTATATAAATTAAATTATTGTATTAATTAATTAAATATAAATTATGTATTAAATTAATATATAATATTTTAATACAAACATATAATATATATATATATATATATATATATCTAATATTAAAATATTTAGTAAAGTAAGATTAAAGAATAGTATAAAATAATATTATAATTTTGATAAATGTGAATAATGATACTATAGGTTTAAGATCAACCATTCACAATCATCAAACTAATTTTAAAATAAGAACTGGTACAACTATTTTTTTTCACTTTTTCATCGAGATTTTTTAAATATAAGAAACATGATTCAGTTCAGAAAAATTGATGTGAGTACTCTTAGGGATATACTGTTGACAATTATCAAACTAACTTTAAAATAAAGATACCGATGCAACTCACTTTTTTTCACTTTTTATCAAAAAATATTAAATATAAAAAAATATTATTTAGTTTAGAAAAACTATTACAAGTGCTCTAACTAACCATTGGGGCAAATGTCCAAACTCAAGTCGTTGTTTTAGGCGAATTTTATGTGTTAAATATTTTATTTATTTATTATTTAAAAATTTTATAAATAAAAATATTTAAATGAGAATTAATATGAAAAAAAGTTCATTAAAATAATTATATATATATAAATTCATTAAAAACGACTGTAAATAAAAAGGGAGAGGGAGTATAGTTTAAGCAAAGTCAGCCATGGAAAAGGGCGAGATTTTAGGATACCCACAACTAGATGTCTTCCAATCATATTCACATCACCACGAATGCAATGACCATTTCTCTATTTCAGAATCTAGGTGAATTTTGAAGAAGATTGAACAATTTAGATTCTGCATCTTTACGTGTCCTAAAATCTGTAGAATATCACTAGTACAATATTAGTATTAATATTAGCATTACAATATGTGGAATAACTTCTATGATTTGAGACTGTTAAAGGACTAGGTGGCTAGTAAAAATATTAGTATCTTTCCTGTAACCCTTTCAAGAATATGCTTTAACAGTTCGAATGGAGTCTCTATTTGTAATTTAAACTTTTTTATTTTGAATGAGTTCGGGCAAAAACAATATCATTAGAGTAAAAAATATACTGTTAGATTGATCATTGTCGTTAGAAAGATCCATTATCACGAAATATATAAACATATGTGAATTTCATTATTTGTATATAACACGTATAAACGTGGAAAACGAATAACAAGTCCTAATCTTTGGAGATTAGGGGTTGCATTCAAAATCTGCAGAAAACTAGTTCGTAAAAGATGATCATTGAAACTAATCCATTTAACATTCTTCATTTGCTCATACAGGATACATGCCTTCATGGCACTTCAAACCATTGTTGAGGTAAATACATATGTTATACTGCAAACTTACTGGCAACACGCCGTATACCTCTGTAATTGTATCCCAAATTCCCGGTATATGATCCTTTTACATTTACAGAATAGACACTAATAATGTAAATTACAGTAAATAATTGAGAGATTTGGGAGATCTCATACCGTAGTTGTAATCGTCAATCCGACCCACAGCACAATTCACAACAAAAGTAACAGCCTAAAAATGATAGGGCACCACAAAGCTGTGTGAGTACGACTGCACATTGGTCGTTCATCCGAGAACAAATCTGGATGCAACACATGCAACAGCAGTGCTCGCACATCTTGCCGCAACAGTTTGTGGTTGCCCGAACAAACATTTCTGCAGCCTCTGGTAATCTAGCTTCTTCTGATCCTGGAGGAGTGTTTTCTGCTGTTGCAGTTAGATTTCCAAAACCTAATCCAAAGTTTTGAAGAACTATTATCTTCTGGGAATCAGCCTCTTTGGAGTCCTGCTTTTTCTGCAGAGTTTAATATGACCCTCAGTCGTGATTGTTCTCAACAAAAAGCATATGATGAATGTGTGTGTGTGTGTGTATCTTTTCTCTTATATTTAAGTCGCCAACCCCTTATGTAACTACTATTCGTGAAGCCTTGTTCCTATAAAAATGGAAGGCAGTTCTCCCATATAAAATAGATGCATCAAGCTTTCTTTTCCTAACTTTGTGGAAAAGAATGGAAGGCAGTTCTTTCTTATTTTAGATTATAATTACTTCCAATCTTTATCTTTTCAAGGCTCTCATAACGTGATAGAGACTGGAAAATGGATTATGAAATTCAACGTTTTACTGTTTATCTATATTTCAAGAAAATAAAATTTATACATTTTGCAGATAAGATAAAATTATATTTGCTATTGCACACGTGCTTTGAGGCTAGCGTGTGCACGCATGTGTGTGGGTATATATGTATATATAGTTTTCTCCTTATATGATCTATTATAAATACTCCAAGGGGAACAAAATAAAGTAACTTCAGAGTTAGATTTATTTATTTATTCACTTAGTGCTGCACAGCTGCCAAATGCACAAAGTATTTCCTGCGGGAAGAGACTTTATCAAAATTGGCTTACTAGTACTTTTTAATTTTCCCGATCAGACAAACATGTGTCCATATCTAAGGACTTGAGAATATCCATCTTTCCAGCCCACAATAGGAGAGGATGAATGCGGGTAGACATGCAAAAAATGCCTTGGGAAGGTATAATATACATGTTTGTTTATGTTTTATGGACGGCATACCTTTTTTTTGTCAGCTGAGTCTGTGGTACCTTCTTTCTTTCCCTTATCTTTCTCAAGCAACGTCATACGAGTATACTCAGAAATGATGGAGTTTTGCAGACTTAGCTTTGTTATCTGGCATACAAATGTAGCAAGAAATTATATGAAAAAGGATTCCAAAAAAGTCATGGGAAACTCTGTCCAGAGCAGTGATTGCAAAGTATCAAGGTGTATATACCATATAAAAAAATTTCACCCTGACCAATAGAAGAGTTACATGACCAAGAAAAACAATACGAAAATGTCTCAAATATATTTAAAAGATTTCACAATCCACTTTGTGCCCAATAAATTATAGATATCCGCCACTGCGTGTGGAATGCACCTTTGTAAAAGGTTGAATTAAGTTTGTGAAGATCCTGACCCACCAAAGGTTTTCTTTGCTTTCTATGGTTTTATAATCTAATCCAACAAACTCGTCTATAACATTGATTTTCAGCGCCAGACCATCTGGAACTTACAGCTTGTAAGCAAAATCAGCTCTATGCATTTGCCACTACAATAATATACATAAATTGAAAAACAGAAGCTTGTAATGTTATCCATTTTTACCTTTTCCACGAGTTCTTTATTCTCCGAAAACCATGCTTGAGCTGTCCATTGTTCAATCTGTTGCTTTGCAAGTACCTATTGGACACACAATAATGGAAAATTGTCAGGAAACTCGTGTGAGATTAAGCTCTCAATTGAACCAAGTGAATGGAAAATCAATGGAAAAATAAATGTGGAGCCCAAGAAATCTTTGTCAGTCATAAATGAAAAGAGACCTTAATGAAACAGCATAGGTAAACTGGCTAATAATTCCTTAGTAATCCATTCCTTCAGGTTGCAACCAAATGATCAATACTTTATAGAACCAGATGTTTAGTCTCTCCATTCTAAACTTCAATCCAATGTTAGAAATAAATTATTTAATATTTTAGCTAAAAAAGAGATCAAGTTGTCTATTATTAGTTATCTTCCAAAAGCAAATGGTTGGAAAAGTAAAATTGTTTCAGTACGTCACTGTTTTATAAATGTCTTGTATAGGGAGGAGCCTTGACTTTGATCTCGGAGTGATTATCCAAAGATGTAAATCGTAAATGATAAACTTCAATGACATTCTCCTTTTAGGGAATTCAAGCACTGATAGACATATAATTTGGGATTACCAAGAGGGCCCAGAAATCACAAACTTTTCAATGGTTAAAACAATATATAATTTGTATTATTTGGTTAAGGGATTCATAATTTATACAAAGATGCTCAAACATGCCCCCATAACCTCTTGCCCAGGATGGGGAGTGATTAAGCCTGAGCTACCCCTCTTTTCTTTTCTGTTTTTGTAACCAAAAATAAATAAATAGGTAAATAAGTAAGTAAACAACTTTTAAAAAATCAGACAAAAAGTACATACATCAAATATAAGAAAACTGAGTGACATCTCATAAGTGGACACACCTTACCTTATCAAGGGGTATGTCCTTTGCCTCTTGTACCTTCAATTCTATAGAGAAATGGCTCATATCTGCAAGGATGCCTTTGGCTTTAAGGGTAGTTGGGAAATCTCCGTGGTATCGTCCAGATACTACCAATGGAGTCTCTGACAGAAGGTCAGGTATACGTGAAGGATACACCTAAAGTTAGATTTAAGATCGAATAAGATAATCCAGAATAAATTTTACATCATTCTAGCAAAATCATAATATACATAGTAAGAATACAGGTAAATTTGAAGCCTATGATACTATAGTTTACAAGTGACAATCTATGAAGAGTTCATGACACGCAAAATGCAACAGATAATTGATGAAATTTCAATAAAGAATAAGATGCCAATGACGGGGGATAGAAATGAACTCTAGGATTATCTGAAGAGTTAGCAAGGAATGAGGAATCCCACTGATGGATGACTTTTGAAGGAAGATACAACTCATATCTGAAAAGAAAATTCAGAGGAATCTGTTGTTCTTATATATGATGAAACATACCTCAAGATCATCAAGATTGCTAAAACTGTCGATGCTTATATTTGCGAGAATAATTGAGAATGCCCTGGAGAAGAAACCTTTCATTCGAACCTTGATTGAATCTGAACAAACACATAGGGCAGGGGGGAAACATAAGCTCTATATGCTTCCTTATGCAACTAATAAATTATGTAAATTTTGGGGTAAGTCACAAGGCATTGCTACCAATAACATATAGGAAACTATAAATTAGGACTTAGCAGAGATGAGAAGAAATTGCGAGCATGCCTTGCGGTGTCATCCTTTCAGGCATAAGTGCGTGTAAAATGATAACACCTCCCACAGTTGCTATATGACTATATTAGTAGTTTACCCTTTTTAAGGCCTTACTTTGGAGGAATATCAATTACATGCCAATAATCTCAATAATACAATAGCAACTAAACTATTCAGACAATAAAGAAGAAAGAAGGCTCCACAATAAGTGGAGACTAAAACCACATGCTGAAGGGGGAATATAGTTGGTGCTGGTGAAATTTGAACCCAAGACCTAGATATCCAAGGGTCTCAGTCTTAAACACTTGATCAAGAGTCATCAACAGTACCCAGTTAACTGATAACATGAAGTCTTTCAAACTATCTCTCAACACGACAAGGTTCTGTACTGCTTCATTTTGAGCCAAAGACAAGGACAAAATAATAATGATAAGCAAGGATCCACCTGCCATCGAATTAAATTTACATGCATTGCTTGTTCATAACAACTCAGATATTAGGGTTTAAATATGCCTGTATGCATACCACAAACTAGACGTATAAGTAAACTGAAAGACAGCCAGCCTTACAGGAAATGACATGTTAACAGGAATATTTGCCATCCCAGAAACTTCAAAAAGAGGTAAAATGGTATTACGGATCCCGTTTGAAGGATTTTATAAACCGTTCCATATTCTACCCACTTGTTATTGTTCAGCTAGTTCAGGTTAGGTAGAAATCATGGTCTTATCACTTTTCATAAGTTGCTCCATTCAGGAGAATGGATCTGCTGGTAAATTTTGAAGTGTAGAACTCACCTTGATCATAAGCAGCATCATAATGGCCCTGGCTAATTGCTGCAAGCATTCGCAAAAAGTAGTGGTTACAGAAGGAACCTGCAAAATACCAAAATTAAACAAGACAGTTCCAGCTTAAAGGTCAGGAGAAAACCAGTAATTAACCTAATCTAATATTAAGTTTTAGAATTAGTAATTAATGTATATGTGTTGAAACAAAAACTTAATCCTGAAATATTATTAATTAGCAATAGTGGTTAAAGGTTTAATACTGAAAATATATTCTAATAATGGTAAGCAAAAATTTCTACGATTAGTTATTTAAATTTATAAAAGTCGGCCGAATGTTAAACAAAGTTCAATACAAAAACAGTAACTAACTTAAATCAAAATTCAGCCAAAAGTATCAAGAAAGCTTAATACTGAAAATTCCATATGTGTTTTCCAAACAAGAGTGGCAACGTATTCCACAACAAAGTGATTTCCGACAATTTAATTACCTATGCCAAATGTACAAAGACGTGGGCCAATTGATCCTTGATTTGTTAGTTGACTTCTCATAAAGTCGCAAATGTGTCTCTCGTCTTCAACAGCCCCATCAGTGATAAGGAAAATAACAGGAGCGGAATTGTGGATATTAGACATCATCTCCATGGCCTATAGAAAGAGAGGGCAAAACGTTAATTAAGGCCAGAGGAAGATATTTATAAAAACATTTAGCAAAAGGTGTGAAATGCATGCCATATGAAGTGAGATCAAAATGCAGAGGACCAACATAAGTGTTCCGTCTGTTCTAAAACTGAGCTACATTTGACTTTTTAAAGTGAATTTGCAAAATCCTATAATTCATGTTCGGTAGGAATTTATTTGAGTTTTGACATCAACAAGTATGATAATTACTAGTACAATCAACCTAAATTGTAATAGTTCTTTGTTGTTTTACAAAAAAATCAAAATTCTCTATATCAAATTTTGGCTAATTTGACTTCAGAAAGTCAAAATGTATCTCTGAATTTGAAATTGAGGGAGTAATGTTTTAAAGTTTGTATTTCATATTCACAATGCACATACATACCTAATTATCTTCCCAGTTCCAAAATAAATGAATAGTTTTTGCTTCTAGTGCAAATTTGATATGATTATTAGTTTTAGCCAAACCAATTGTTAAATGTTGTAAACTACCTGTTACGTACTACTAACTGCAAAGTTTATTGTATTAGAGTGTCAAATGAATGATCATTCTTATATTTCAAAAATATGGAATGGAGGGAGTGTACGATGAGTATACAGAAGATTTCAACAGAGGAACTACGCGAAGCTTACGAGGGAAAATAAACTATTGCAGAAGGTAATAGGAAAAAAATTAGCAAAAGACTTGTTCTTTTTAACAGTTGAATGTCGGAAGCATAGAAAGATGTTATCTAACCACTCATTTAGCAGATCAGCATAAAAATCATAGACATAATAACTAATTATCAAACGCTATTCTGAGTAGAATCGATAGTTGGAAAAGACCACCTAACTGCAGATAAAATGGGTATAGAATATCTGTCCACTAAGATATTTGTGGACAAAGCACAAAGAAAGTATACAATTTAGTTTAATCAACAAGTCAGCACCATATACAAAACTTAGAGTTACATGTAAAGCTTATCTGTTACTTTGAGGAAACTATACAGATAATAAACAGAAATATTCTGGATAAATGCAACGGAAACTAAATGACAATAATACAAACCTTTTTCAGGGGAGGCAATATATTGGTACCACCTCCAGCGACAAAGTTCAAGCTAATCCACTCAGTAACTCTATCAATTGCTTCCTTAGTTGCCAGCTCCATAGATGATGAAAATAAGTAAGTCTCGTCATTAAATGCTATTACATTGAATGAGTCCTCAGGGTCTAGCTTCGAAAGTGCTGCTGCAAGTGCACTTTTAGTATCCTCAAGAGGCTTCCCTTGCATACTTCCACTTATATCAACAACAAATAACACATCCTTTCTGAAAACCTATCAAGACGATTATTGAAAATGATAAATAATTATTTAGGCAAGTCAGAAAATGAACGGCACACGTCTTTTGGATGTAGGATAGTATGGGAAAAGGAAGAATAAAGAGATCAAAAGAGGATAAACCAGGGACAAAAGCCCATACCAACACAATAAAACAATGTTAACTCATAATCCAATTTTGATGGAAATAATAGGTTACAACAATTTAAATAGTACTCCTTAACTAATGACCAAGCAAAATAACTAATATATCTCTGAAAATAACTCTGAAGATTATGACTCCAAAAATAACTTTACTACCATAACAAAATAAAGACTCAAGGATATTCCTAGTAATAATAATACTACTATAAATAATATTTCAATGATTTAGATTATTCTAATATAAATAACCTTAATAAAAATAACAATTAATTTATCGCTTTCATTTGCATCATTCTCCCCTCCTCTGGGAAAGAACTCATCCACTAAGAAATATGAAAGGAAGGCCTTCCAGGAATTATTGTGCTCTTCACATGTCCAATTAAGGAGTATCGTGTCTAGGAATAATTGCGCCATATGGAAGAGTTTTGTTAATAGTTTGGATTCAAAGGAATTTTCTAGTAAATATAAAATCAACCTCGTCTTCATGTTCAACATCTTCCTTCTCTTGTGCTTCAATCTCAAGCTCTTCCATAGTTTTTGATTCATCTTAATTCCTGTCTCAGTTTCATCTTGTTCATTCTCTTAAACTTTGTTGTTTGGCTCAGATAGAAGTTTGAACATGATGTTTGGCCCATTCATATGTTAACTTGACACACTCAACTTCTACCTTGCATGATTCTTAATCATCTACCATTTAGGACCAAATTATTGAGATCCTTGGATTCAAAATCTTCAAACAACTAATTCATAACCCCAAAGCATCTCCTTAATTGTCGAACTTGGATTCTTGGGGTCCCAAAAGTTTGACTATTGATGTCCCCAAGAAGGTATTCATTCTTGCATAGACCCCTAATTCGAGTGAAACTTATCTCTCCCCTTAATACTTACTGTTGTCATTGACGAACAAATATTACGTACTCTAAAGGTTATGTGCCCGTGCACATGAATGGAGTTTCTTTAACAGGAGAAAAGAAGAAAGCAGTAACTGACCTTTCTATCACGTTCGCTTCCTGGAAAAAGATAGAGGCAGAACATCTCTCTTCGATCAATGTCAAGTATTGATGGTGATTGCAAAATCACACCACCACAAACATTAGATGAAATCTGAAAAGAGAGAGATGCATTTTCTAATAAGTTAAAATGGATGCCACCTTAGTATGCGCTTGCACATCTGGAATCCTAAAAGATATAGCATTCTTCACATCTCTATCATATGTAACACTTTTTGGAGACCTTGCAATGTTATCAGCACAATCTATTATTAACACTAAAGATAGAGACGTACACCATAGCTGAAGACAAAATCACTACTTGACCATGTAAGAACATCTGCTTCATATAAGAAACCCAACTTTTCCCCTTGCCGTCTTAGTTCCTAAATCCAAAGATTATAATACTTAGTACTCGTCAAATATAATAATTTTAGTATAAGAACTTGAGTAAAGCTTTACCTTCAGTGGATGACTGTTTGTTTTGCACACAACTTCAGTGCCATGACCAGAGTTCACATTAAGTTGTATCTTTTCCTTTTTGGACATCTTCTTTCCAGCAGGAGTGACAAATTCTGGGAAACCATAAGGTATAGTCAAGGTGAATTGGCCATCGTGATACAATAGCTTTTGGGACCATCTTACTTTAATTGAAAGGTTGGAGCCACCATCAATCTGCAAGAGAAGGAAATAAATTGTTCTAGCTCAGTCATTAAAGAGAGCTACATTTTATCAGATGCAAATTATGCAATATATTGTACCTGGGGTATTGTAAATGTAAATATATAGGGCTTTAAAAAGCCTGCATCTTCAGGTTTGGGTGCTTTTTCGACGTCCTTTTCGTCATCTGCAGCAACCAGCTGACTCAAATATGATTTCCTGGACACTTCAACCTCAACACCTAGAATTGAACCCTGTTAGCCAAATAATGTATTACTTGAGAATAAAACAAAAACATAAACGAAAAGAAAGATAAAACAAACAAACGAAAATTGTTCTACTAAGTTGATGTAAATCAATTTTTACAATTAATATTTTTTAATTATCAAATTGAAAAGTAGAGATTACTTGAAGGATTTGAAATTTCTTGGCGGAAGCTCGGCTAGATAAATAAATGATCATTTAGAAAAGTTGCCAACTAGCTCAAACTAAAGTATTAGCTTATTTATCAGTTCCTACATCTCCAATTCCGATGACAAGAAAAAGGCAAATGATATAAGAAATACGATGCAGCACTAGTACATAATCTCAAACACACTCAAAGGAAGAACGCCACATAATTCTCTCCAAAAACCTATTTTTTGCCGAAGAAAACAACACAAAATCACACAAATACAGTTGCAGCATCATGAACAATATAGAAGACATTTACTTAATTAATAGAAGAATTTTATTCCTATACATCATAATCCTCTACCAGACAAAATCTCTATACATCATAATGCGCTACCAGACAAAATTTGTAAAAAGATTGAAGATTTAACATACCTGTTCGCCCATAGGAATAGCAACACGACAATCACAGTGACGACTACTCATAACACAATGAACTCTCCAAGAGCCAGTGATCGTAATAAACGCCGTATCCAAAAAACAATCAGCTTCCACTGAAATTCCGTTCATCTGAAGCGGAATCAAAGCCGGAGGATCACACCGTCCGTGCACGTGAGGCTGGTAGCTCGGAATGTCGGGATTATCGACGACCGCCGGATCAGGAATCACGGCGTAAATCATAGGCGCCGTCGGGAGATACGATTGCATAGACTTCTCCATCGCCGACATGGGCTTCGGCGGCGCCACCGAGCGGTCCTTCCCGAAGTAAATCCGCTTCGAGAGCCTAACTCCATCTTCCACCTGCTTCACGAAATCATCCGCCATGGAAATTATCGATGGGGATACAAAATTAGGGCCTTCGATTTGGGGAAAATAGGAGAAGGATTTTTGGGAGGGAAAGGTACCGTTGAAGGCGTCACCGATGATCTCGGGATTTGTGCGTTTGTCTTTATAGTAATAATGAAATGGTGGATTTCGGAGCTGGACCAATAGTTATCTGCCACGTAAGGTGCCGGCGTGTAATCCAACCTGGCCTTCTGGTTTATCTGGTTATTGGTAGGGTAAATCTGTAATTTTCGTTTAAATTGTGCCTTAAAATATTGCCAATTTGCCATATTGGTGTCGGAACGTGCAGCCGATATTTATTATTTGTAGGTTGCATTTGGAAAAGTTGAACAAAAAGAAAACAATCTGTCTATCTATATTTTATTCTTCCATCATAAAAAGGAGATATTTTTAAACATTAATTTATAGAATAATTCTACAGATGCTTACTAAATAATTGAGATTTGTATTCTCAATTTCGATTCAGAAATACGTGTGTATATATATATAACAAAAAAATTTAGTTAATTTTTTCATTATTTTGTTTTATCAAAAGTTGGTTCATCAGACTCGGCATACAGTTCAATTACCTTGGAGTTTCAGGTAACTAGCCATTATATCCGTGCAAACCACTGAATTATTTTAAAAAATTAAGAAAATATTTGTTTAAATCTTTGTTATACATTTTTAATTGTAATCGGTAATCAAAATAATAATATAAAATATCTGACAATCATATATTAATTTTAATACTTTTTGAATGAAATGCACTATAATATTTATAATTAGCTTGATATATGATTTATTAAAATTTAATATTGATTAACATATTAAATCATATAAGAAACTTATATATTAAATTTTAGTAAAATAATATTGCAAGTTGAATATATTACTTGATAAAAGAAAAGGGTAAAACTAATTTCATATTTTGTAAATGAAGTGATAATTGACATCTTTTATAAGTTAGGATGTAAATTAACTCAACTAAACAAAGTTTGGGGTGTTGTAATTTAATATATAATAAATACATATGTAATTAATTTTTAATTTTTTCTTTGTTGCCCAATTATATAACGCTAGCCAACGCACTTGTGCCCAACACGGGCGCTGTTTTTTTTAGTTTTTCTTTTTATGTATTTGTTATGGTTATTGTATGTTTAATATTGTTTTTCATATATATCTGTTACTATTATGTAATGGTTATGTAATTTAGAATTCTCACTTTTTTTTTTTTTTTTTTTTGCATTCAACCGTTTAATGCTATGGATTATTTTCAATTTTTGGATTGTGACTATACTATATGCATATCTTTTGTGAGGAAGTGCTAGTAATAAACTTAAATTTCATTAACGTCAATTTTAGGTAATATACTTCAATATGCTTTATTGTTTTGCTGATATATAGTTTTATTTTAGTGTTTTTTTCAGAGCATGTTGTTTTTATTGTTTTAGTTTTAATGTCTGCTATTGACGTAAAATATATTTGAACATAAAAAATTATTCACTTGTCTAACAATAGGGGGACTGGGTGTGTGTGATTTGATGACACAGAGTAAATAAATAGATATTGAACATATTAGATATGTATTTTTGCATAATGTGAAATGGTAAAGTGAAACTTTGATAAAATAATATGCTTAGAACTAAAGAAAAATATTAATTTAGTGAGATTATTTATGTATCGATAAATTAATAAATTATTTATTTATCGATAAATTAATATTTATTATCTTAGAAAGAGTTTTTTTAATATAAATACATACACTGTATATGATAATAAAAATTAAAAGTAATATTTGAATCTAGAAAATCTCAAAAATTTTAGTAAAATTTAATATTTCTAAAAACTAAGTATATGTACATAGTAAATAAAAACTAATTACAACTACTTTCAAACAATGGTTTCCCTTAAGCAATTACTTGCTACAACACGAGTAAAATTTTTCTGAAATTGTATATGCTCTACAAAAAGTTAAGGATGAAATTCATTTTGGTTTAGGTGGGAAGAAAAAATAATTAACTATAGATGCATATTTTCAAAGATTATTATTATAAGTGTATTGTAAATTGATAGAAATATTTGGTTTATACTCTATATATATATATATATATATATATATATAATTTAGTAATTATTACTTTATATTTTTATTGGGCCCTTAAGAATTTAATTTTTTTTTATTATTACATGCATTTAATGAGGTTATTACTTTAACCCATTAGCCCAAGTCAGGATCAGAAAAAATTATTATATAATCAAGGTTATTATTTTATCGAGGTTTAACCGTACTACTCCTTTCCATTTATAATAAGTGGCGTTTGATATTTAATTTTAAAAAATGATTAATAAAAAATATTTTATATAAGAACTAATATGTATAAAAAATTTAACATATAAAAAATTCACCTAAAATTACGTGTAAAAAATCGAGTGTTAATTATTACGAAACGGATGGAGTAATATTTTGATCGGCATTATAATTTTATAATGGGCTGCTTGTACCTTTTTGTGTGATACGAATTTAATAGTTTTTGTTAATAAATTGTTCTTAGTTAGATTAACTTTTCTTTTTTGTTTCCTTTTAAGTTTATGATTTTTCAAATTGTTTTTGAAAATAATCTCAATGCATATTTTTTGTTTTTCATTTTCTGTATTATTTATGTCTCATTTGTGTTGATTATTTCTTTTTAACTGTATATTTGCCTTTTTTTATTAAAAAAAAAAAACTTAGTGCAATACGGTGTGTCATATTATGTTCTTAATTATGCTTTCTTTATTTTTTATTTTTTTCTTGCAGTAGTTTGTCAATGGGTTTCTAAAATTGAATTTAGCCTTTACTTTAAGGTAATATGTGTCGGCAAGTGATTGGTTATTTCTGTCGGCGGTTTTGTTTCATACTTTTTTTTTTGTGTTGTGTCTGAGTTATTTGTCTTTGGTGATCGCTGTTTTGCTTTTTCCTTTCTCTCTATTTTTCTTCGGAAGAAAACTTTGAATTTGGTCATCAAGAGGGTTGATCGGGTCTTTGTAATGATCAGGTAAGTTGTTTCTTAGTTATTTGGCCAGTTTTGTGTATATTAGTGTTTGTAAGTTTTTATTGGGGAGTTTTATATATATTGAGGTGTGAATTTGAGTATTTGATCCATGTATGGTTTGAAAAGTTAAAGAATATTAATTATGATTACGGTGGGTTTGTTTCAGTTTAAAATTACGAAATTATAGATTCATGATAGTTTAAATTAAATTATTAGAATCTACGATCTCATAATTTGAAACAAACATATACTTAATTATTCTCCACTTTGGCTGTCAAAAGATTGTTTGGTATTGGTGCGAATGTGAGTAGATGACAGATATGTTTACCAATTTGCTATGAAGAATTAATTTTTTGTAGAGCATATACAATTATTTTAATTAATTAATTAATTATTCTGGTATAGTATAAATATTTTGAGACATAGATGACAGATATGTTTACCAATTTGCTATGAAGAATTTGATTATCAAGCTGAATGCAATCTGGGATAATTCGATCTTCTCCCTTTGTCAAAATTTTGCTCATTTGCTTCATCGATTTCTTTATCCGATAATTGTTTCGACGGTGGTATTATAGCTTCACGATCCATTATTTTTTTGAATTCCATTACTTTTCCTCCTAATGTATGTCACAGGTTTCATAATATTCCAACAAAAACCAACAGGAGGAACGACCGAAGCTGCTGTAAGACACTGTCAAGACATTGCTGACTGAGGAAAAATCAGAAAGGGGAAGCAGGTTTCACTTAACTGATGTTGGGAAAATTGGTGGCAAAAGGCAATTGTGACTTATAATTCTTAATGCCTAAACCATGTTATGTACAATGTGCCTTTTAGACTATGTTATTGACGGTGGAAATGGAAAAGACATGTATAGAAGCTTCTTTACGTATGCTATTACTGTTCTCAAGAAATGGACATGAACCTAAGGTACCTTAACGGTCATTCAGCCGCCCATTCAGGGATCCTAACAGTCATTCAGCCGAGTCTTAATGGTACCATGTTACTCATACAACTCATATCGACTCAATCAACTCGCGTGTCAACCCGGCACCCGCTACGTTATCAACCAACTCAGTTGTTTTCTTTTAATATACAAGTTATAGATTATCAAATAGTTTCCGTTAATTGGAAAAGATAGAAAAAAAATATTTTATATTAAGTTAACTAAAAATTTGGGGTTATTTGAATGAATCTAAAAATACTCTCATTTTCCTTAAGATTATTATTTGTAAATTTTATCATTTTATCTATGATAGAAATTTTTAAAAATTTATATTTTAAAAGTAATTTTACTGTATTTTATGATATTTTGTTTCTTATTTATTGAAAGTTTAAAAACTTTCACTCAATTTAAAATTATAGGATTTAACACATTTATTTTGTGTGAAGTGATATGCATCTCTAGTTGTGCGCTATAAAATACATCTTTGATTTTGAACCTGAGATAATAATAGATAAGTTTTAAAATATAACTCTTCGAATGAAGGAAATATTTATCGTTATTTAATATTGTAATAGATTATTACATTTTTTTAAAATAAAAAGTATTTTTATATTTATTATAATTGGCTAGAATTATCAAACTTTACTTTTAACATAGCGTTGTAATGTAATTTAATATTATACTCGTTTTTTTTTTTTCATAAAAAGAGTTACATTTTGATTTTTAATATTGCATCTTTGATGGAGAATTACATGTATATATAGTAATGTTTTTTTTAATGAAATTTGTTATTAATACAATTAAAGATAATATAAGAAGATTGTAGTGACAATTTTTAAAAAATATAACATTATAATGACAATTTATGCAAAAATTATTCTTTTATTTAAATAAAATTTATTATCAAATATTGTTGTCTCTTTTTTCTTTTTTTTTTAGTTGGAACATAGGGGATAATACATAATTGTTGAACCTAATTTGTAGATACTACAAAAGAGAAAAAAATTTAACATAGTTGGTACAAGTTTACTAAATGAACGGTCAATTTGACCTATTGAATGTTTTCGTAGTAAATATTTTATATTTGAACAAAACAAGAGATCTAGAGTGCTACTTGATAAATTTTATAAGATAGTGTGTAAATTAAAACAACGAACTAAAGTTCACGGTGCAAATAGTAATATAACCTACAATAAATGCATGTGTAATTGCTCATCAATTTTTCCTGAGTTGGAGCTTTATATATACTAGTCACCATACAGTGCAAATCACGAGTTTATTTTAAATAATGAAGAAAATATTTGTGATATTTTTATAATTGTAATCAATATTCAAAATAAATTATAAAAAAATATCTAATAATTATACATTAATTTTTTTTGAATCACATAAATTATAATATTTTTGGTTAACTTGATCTCATGATTTATTAAAATTTAATATTGATCAACACATTAAATTGTATAAAAAATTTATATATCAAATTTTAGTAAAATAATATTACAAGTTAAATCTATTACTCGATAAAAGAAAAGAGTAAAAATAATTTTATATTTTGTAAATATTAGATCTAGAATCTATCAAATATTGTCTATTAATGAGAAAAGATAAAAAATTGATTTACACCAACTTAGCTAAAAATTTGTGATTATTTGAAAGAACCTAAACACTCTCTTTTTCTTGCACGGTGTTCATTAAATTTTTGAGAAAAATATTACTAATAAAGATAATAAGAATATTGTAATGACAAATTTTAAAAAATATAACATTATAATAAAATATTATTCGTTTCTATTATAATAAATTTTATTATCAAATATTTTTTTTCCCGTAATTGATAGAGTAATATAGTTAGAATTGTCAAGCCTAAATTCTAGATACTACAAAAAAGGGAAAAAAAATACTAATATTGTTAATATAAATTAACTAAGTCAATAGTTATTTTAATCGGCTAGATGCTTTCAAGTTAATATTTGAAAAAAAAATATACGAAATGATAATTGACATTTTCTTACAAATTAGGGTGTAAATTAACACAACAAAACAAAGTTTAAGGTGTTAATTATAATTTAGTATATAACAAGTGCATATGCAATTGATTTCCAGTTAACGCGGAGTTGGTCAATTATATATATATAATATTTGAAAAAATCATGCATAACTCTCATAATTAAAATATATCAGCAAAAAAGAATAAAAAATTATTAAAAAGCTAACAAGTTAAGCAACAATTAAAAATAAGTTAAATTAAATCTACAAAATAATAGAACATCATGATAAAAATATTAAGAACTAAGAAATTTAGATTTTATTAAATTATTTAGATTAATATAAATGTTAGAACAATATAACCTCAAGTGTTTGTAAAAGGGGGATTAATGCAAACACTACAAACTTTTTGCTCTTTTTAAACTTTAGTTGACCCTGATAGGAAACAGTTACAATGAACAGAAAAACTATAAAATATGAACACACGGATTCAAGTTAAAATAAATGTATTAAAACTTGATGTTTTTCTGAAAATCTGTATAATCACAAATGTGATTAAACAGCCACAAGATCTGTAATAAAATTACAGCTTCAAATTCACACTCGCTAGCTTCTAATCTTTGTTTAAAATATTTCTCTCAAGATATATTACAAAACTGCTCTAGTGATTTGTGTGCTTCGATATTTTATGATTTGTTGGATTGATCTCTCTCTTTATGTAATGAGAACTCCTTTGCATATATAGAAGATCAGTAGTTGAAACCACGTGCAAAGATGTGCTGCTTTTTTCAACTTAGCCGCATATATGTCATATCGTTGTCCTTTGAAAACTATGTGTCAGACTGCTGCTACTTTTTTTGCTTCTTTTTCTTCCCCTGATCTACGTGCATTTAATGTTTGAAAGTTCTCATTAAACCATAACAAACTTCAAAAAATATCTTTCCAGATAATATATCTTTCTTCTATAACAAGTTTCGTTGAATTGAGTGTAAGTCCTGATGACGGGTGTATGCTGTCATAATCATCCACTGACGACAAGCCCTGATGAACTTGATCAGTGTTTCTTGGATCCCTTGATGACAAGTCTTGTTAAAGATTGGATCAAGGTTTCAACCTTCACTTGAGTTTTACTCAATGTTTCTTTGATCCACTGATGTTATGATCTGTAACATACACTAATGGTTTCAACTGATGCAGTGTTGAGCTTTCTCCCTGATGGGTTAGCCTGACACTGTCATACACTGAAGTTTTACCCTGACAGATGAAATGTCTTGTTTATGCCCTGACGCCTTCACCCTAATGAGTTTGGTCAGCTACTGTCATACCCTGACGCGTTCCCCTGATGGATTGGTATGCCTCAGTTATCCCCTGATAGGTTCTCTTGACTGTTTTTAATTAACAAAACTTTGTTTGGAATATCTGATGTGCGGAATACTTCGACTATTTTGAAGTAACATCAGACATTCCTCTTCATTTTGTCAAGTTCTTTAGATGTTCCATTTTACGACTTGTCTTGTGAAGTGTTTGATCATCCCCTGATGAATAAATTTATCATTAGTGGATGCAAAACTTGTGCTCATATTAAGGTTTATAATGTACCTTAAGTATCTATAGATACACGATTTATTTTCTAAACATCATTATCATTAATTAACTCTAACAATAAAGTAAAATATATTTAGTATTAAGCTATGTAAATTATTTAAAATAATTCAAATAAATTCAAATTTTGAAAATATAAAAACAACTTCAAAATATAATTAAATAAAATAAAACTTATTAAATGATTTATATCTAAAAAAAATAAATTACACCCATCAATTTTCAAATTTATAAATATAAAACCAATAATATTATAGACAACAATATGAAATACTAATATCATACTTAATATAACAAAATTTATTTAAAATTGGAAGAAAAAAAAAATATTATAAACTCAATAATTTTAGTCAGTTAAAAAAAATTGTGTTGTGCACGGAGCGGCCAACTAATTATTAGTGTTTTTGATGTTACTATCATTGGTATTACTTTAAATAATATAATATAATTTTAAGTAAATACAATATTGAAAATATATTTAGAACGTAAAAATTATATTTGAAATACATTATTTTAGAAATATACATTTAATTTGAGAATTGAGTGAATATTATTTTGATACTCTTTGTTTCAATTTAATTATGTATCAATGTTGATCTAATATGAAAGAAATAATTATAAAGAAATATATCAAATTTTGAAAGGGTTTCTAAACTCATTTGTAGTGGCTTCCCTTAACAGATTTTTTATTTTACAAAAAAAAAAAAAAAGTACATTTGTACATGTTTTCCTTAACGAAATTTCTAAATCAACTCCACTAAATTCCTCATTATACATATTTATAATATTATATTATCTATATACAATTTCCTATTATATTGTTTTAATCTATTATTAAAATTTATGTAATTAGCAATATATTGTACAGTTACATATTATATTATATTATACTATACTATATCATATTATATTATAATGTATTATTATATATTATACTATGTTATGCACTAAAATATAGTATAATATAATATATAATAGATTATATATTATTATAATCCATTATTATATTATATATTATTTTATAATCCATTATTATATATTATATTATATTATATTAATGGATTATATTATAATAAATGTATTTAATAATATAATATAATCAAATGTATTATATTATATTACAATAGATATATAATATTACATATAATATAATCCAATATATTATATTATATATATCATACTATATGCTCTATACACACACACACATATATGAATTATGAGAAATAGGCTACATCATATTTTTCAAGTTTGGCTTGTAGTAATTTTTTAAATATTTTATTATATTTTTGAAAAATCTAACTGTACAAATTAAAATAACCTTAAAAAATAATAGATTATACAAAATTTTATAAGTTTTTATGATGTACATCGTAGTTTTTTTAGTAATACAAGTTCAACAACTTTTCATTTGTAAAATTTTGTATAATTTTATATAACTATAAAAACTACTCTACGTATCACCAAAAATCATGAAAATTTGTACAATTACATGTGTTTGAATGCATTATCTATTCATATGGTTGGATTTCATAAAAATTTTGCAAAATATAAAAATAAAAAAACTACCACAACTTATTTTAAAAAATATGTTGCAACTTATTTTTCGTTTTTCCATATATATATAATATAATAATATATACAAAATATAATATTTATAATATCACATATATATATATAATTATATGATGGGTGTGAAAGATTATTTTAATAACTTTTAAAGGAGGGGATGATGAATGGAGTTGTTCAAGTCTCTCCCTTAAAATAGAGATGACTTTATTTTAAGAAAACTGTTGGATACACTAATTCTTTCATTTCTCAAGATTCATTCCCTATTATACAGACAAACACAATTTTAAAAAAAATGCTGTAAGTGCTCTAAACTGCCCAAATGGACCATGCCTAGCCATACTTCATGCCAACTCCATATAGAATACTCCCTCCATTTTTCTTAATTGTCAGTTTAATTTTTTTCACATAATTTTAAATAAATTTTTACACAGTTAATTTTTTTATTTAATTTGGTATAAATTAATGATAAAAAATATTTGAAATGAAGATTATTATGAATACAAAATAAAAATAAAATATAATATTTAACATATATAAAAATTCACTTAAAATTACATAAAAAATCAAAATAACTAAAAAAAGATGGAGTATTTCTTTTTCAAAAATTTAAAAATATATATCTACTACATAAACAAACATAAAGAGGCGAATGATGACCTACCCAATTATTTGTGAAGGATAATTGCATGATACTTGCCTCGAATATTTTTAATATTGCTTGACAATTGGCATCAACCAACCCACCAACTTAATATTCTCAAAATCAAATATAGTTCATATTTTGTTTATTCCCCCTATTGTTTGCAATTTGCTGAAATTTTGGGAAAGAACGGTCAACGACTATTACAAATTTGGACATTACTTTCTCAGTTTGATGAAAGAGTTATATTTCAATCTTTTATAAATATTAATATTATATATCTGACTGCTAATTTGCATATGCAAATTATAAGTTTTTTTACTTTATAAAATTTATTATAAATATTTAATTAATGATAAAATTTAAAAATACAACATTATAAAAAAAAATTATGTAAATATAACTCATTTTTAAATTTTACATTTTTTTTAGAATAAAGGGAGTACTTCAAAAATTATGCGAAACATCACACACGTATATATAGGTGGTATTTTTACAATTTTATTTTGCTTATGAATTACTTATGTGTGAAGAAATATTAATACAGCAATAAATGATACTATGTACAGTAGTGCTATATCTCCTTTATGTACCTCAAAATAAACACCGAATTTCTCTTATTTTTTTGCGTGGATTCTCTCTTTTGACCTCGCATGCATACAGGGGATAATTTTTGTTTTATATGGTTAAAATTATTTAACAAATTAAGATGTATTTGAGTGTTAAATTATGAAAAATTAAGATTGTTTGTTCGTTTTATTGAAACACACATTTGAATATCTGTATTTTACCAATGTACCCCAATTATAAGATTTTAATTTTTAATAAATTGAGTATATTTTGAAAACCTTCTATAATATATAAAGGTAGAGAATTTTAATTTTTAAATTTGATAAAATATCGGCAGACTTTAATTCATGAAGACTTTAGCTTTGCAAAAATGTAAACAACATAAAATTTTTATTATTTTATAAGTGCAACGAACTAGCATTACTACGTAGCTTTAAAATTTTACAAACAAACTTAAATATTTACATGGGCGATTAGATCTAACATAGCTAAGCAACTAAATAAAATTAAAATTTAAAAAGTCGCGAATTAACAAAATTAAAATGAATACACACTACTATTTTTTTATTTTATTTTTTTTGCAACAAGTGGTCAATAATTTCAACTATTTCTGAATTTTCTTACATGACTCACATTATAATTCGTAAGTTTAAAAATCAATTTCCTGGACCGTTGAATAATAATTAATAAATACCGTTTATTCACTATTATTTAAATACAAAGTCACGTATATAAAAAAAGAAATCATGCACAAATGCGGCTGACCGAGTAAGCAACATATGTGCCTCTTTTTGATTCGGAGGCAATAAGAAGATATCCTTGCTGAGTGCTAATGGCAAAACAAACACACTTGTTACGCATCTCTCTTATTCGGTAAGAGAATTAACCTATTAAGCATTCAATAAGTGCAAACAAATGCACCCCAAGTCGATTCGATTATGTTTTTATGATTTAATTTAATAAGAAATACAAATAAACACTTATGACAAACATGAAAAAATGAATATTTTAGTGAAAAATAAATGTAAAATTTATTTTGAAAAATGTGACTTGTAATATTCATGTAAAATCAATTAGAACGAACAAAATCAGACATATAAAAAATAAAATGTATGTGATAATAATTTAATAACCGATTACTCTTACAAAATAACCAACTTCAAAAAAGAAATCAACTCCAAATAAATATAAATAAATGAAAATAATTATTTTTTAAGATATATCGCAAAATTGTTATAAAGATTATTCTAAAATCCACATGACTATTACGATTATGATTATGCATCTCCTTTATTAAATCAAGTGGACGCCCACAATTAATAATTCTTAAAACTATACCCCTTTTTCTCAATTACATTATCAAATTATCCTTTCCATAAATATTATTTCATCTTTTAAAATTTATTTAACTTTTTATAATTAAATTGGTACCCGTAGTTTAACAAATTCTGTCCTAAACTGAAAAAAAACATAAAAGTTGACTTGTATGATACATTTAACACACCTTTATTTTGTAATTGCAATGATAACAATTATATATAATACTCCATATTTATGGATAATAATTTAATTTTTTATTTTGTAATTGCAATGATAACAATTATATATAATACTCCATATTTATGGATAATAATTTAATTTTAAATATGATTAAGTAAATTCTAAAAAGTCAAATTAGAAAGATGGGTATATTTTAACATTAAATATTCGTAAATACGCAGCTTTGGACGATGCAAATAAAATCTGCTCGATAACTTCATTTATCGTGCGTGGAAACAACGCTTACCATCACCAAACCTCACAACTTCGAAACTGCTCGCCAATAGAAAGCTAAAAGTTTAGTATCGAATTAAGCTGCAATCAGGTGAATTAAATCATCTCCAGTTATATATAGGGTGTGTTTGGGAACATGGAATCAACGATTTGGAATTGAAATTGGGGGGCTGAATACTAAATTCACTGTTTGTGTACTTATTTTAAATTTGAATTAGAATTCTAACACCATCATTCTTCAAAATCAATACCATTACAAAAATAAAAGATTTTGAATACAACTTCTATATCGATCCCACATATCTCTGCACTCTCGCCCTCGCCCCATCTCTCGAATCGCTAGTCATCTCTCGCCGTTGCTCTCGCCATCGCTGGCTCAGTAGTCTGGGATTAAGTTATGTAGTTTTCTCCCTCTTTCTTTTCATATGCGTATATATAGAGATAGAAGTACATATATCTTTGCAGGGACATCTTTCATGTATTCACTTGCCTTTCTTTTGAGCTTTTCTTTTGTCCTTACCCATTTCAGATTCATGGCCGAAGGTTCAGTGGCTCACTCTATGTTTGTGAAACTTAAAATGGAAAGAAAAGAAAAGGGAAGGAAGGATCTTAAATAATTTCTTTTGAAATCTCTTGTTTCTGAAATTTTATAACAAAAGAAAATAAATCAATTTAAATCAATTTTCTCTCCAAAATTTTCCTCTCTAATGTGGAAAGATTTGGAACGAATTTAATTTACCACTTAAATTATCTTCTAAATATATATATAATTATAATTACCAATGAATGTTTTCTCTCTCCATGAGTACACAAACACAAGCAAAGAAAATTGATGTACTCTCTCTCCCTCTCTCTTCTCTCTTAAATATTAAAATCGTTTTTCTTTCCTTTTCTTTAGAATTTTACAAACACAGCATTAGATTTCTATTTTTTTTAAATTATTTATTTTCTTGTTGATTTTTTTTGACAAATTAGTCACACATTTATCTCATTTGAAGTGGGCTTTTATTACTTTTATGCCTTTCAGGTAGAGTAACAATTATGTCAAAATTATTTGTATCGTATGCATTTATTCAATTATGTTAATTATTTGATTAATGACTGATTAATTGAATATGGTTGCAGAATGTGCAATGCTTTTAAAATGTGCAAGATATTCTTCTTAACAAAGATCATTTAAACCACCAAGAAGGTCTGTTGAAGAGGAGAAAAGAAGTAGCATTTGATTTTAAAAGCTCTGTTTGTCTATGGTTCGATCCAGAAAAACAAAAATGAATTGTTACGAGAGTAGAACAGGAAAATGTGATTTTGATAATATGTGAAATTAGAATTGATACTGCTGGTAGTTTATGATTTTTGAGTAGCCTGGTTGTTTTGGTCCAATTACATATGTCTCTCTCTATGTTTGTGAAGATAGAATATAGATATGGAAGAAGATCGAAATCAGTGTTGAAATTTTGCTTTTCTTTTTTTTGTTTACCTTTTATAATTATCATTTTTCTTGATTGTTTTATTTTTGTACATATTTATTGTTTTATTTTATTAACTTTAGAGATAAGAAATTATTTGGGCGATTTTCAAATTCAAATGGTAATTTTTCTTATCCAAACAATGTAATACATTGAATTATAATACTATTGTTTTTTTGAATTCCAAATCAAAGTATCCAGACGCACCCATAGAGTATTTCATGCTTTTTGCCATTCACTCTGTGAATTGTAATTTGATTTTTGCAGGTTTTTAGAGGTTTCGTTCTGAAATTTAATCGAATGGAACAGAAAGGTGAAGCTCAATCTGTACAAGGCTCATCTCTCCAGTCCATCCGTTACAAGCGTGGCTTGCTTCAGCTCCTCGATCAGGTCTGCTCTCTCTCTCTCTCTCTCTCTCGCTGTATGTGTGTGTGTTTTTGTATGTAATAAGATGCATAGATGTTTCCCAGCAGTATTTTCTTTAGTAATAACTTAGTCCCTCCGTCCAAAAAGAGCAAAATGAAGTATAATTTCATTTCTACAATTAGATGCCTATTTTTTAACAAGCAAAACTTCACATTCTGTCCCTTCATTTTTGGTCAACTTTCAATATAGTTCTCTTTTCTAAATTTCGTCACTTCAGTCTTTCATCTTTCCATAAGTCTTCACTTAATTTCTCCTGTTCAATATTGCCCAAAAGATATATATGTGCTTCTCATATGACTTTTTTAAGGACAAACTTGTCTTTTCATGTTATGTTTATATAGAAAAAAAAAGGAAATGTCATTGATCCAACATGTGAGGGCCGAAAAATAAATAAATAAGGGAAAGCTATTCTAGAGCATTGTATTCCAGTATATGTGTTGATTCAATGTCTTTTTTTTTTCTCCTTAAAATAAACAAAATATAAGAAGACAAGTTTGAACTTAAGAAAGAGTCACATGACAAGCACATGTGTATTTTTTTTGGGTAATATTGAACGGGAGGATTAAAGTGAAGGTTTATGGATAGATGAAAGGTTGAAGTGACGAAATTGAGAGAAGGAAGACCACATTAGAAGTTAACCAAAAGATGGAGGGACATAAATGGAGTTTAGCCTTCTTAGTACTATTTTGAAATCCTATCATGTTGTAACTTATGTAAAAATGATAAGAGTACAAAAATCCACTTGAATTTTAGGATTTGACAAACCTATTTTTCTTTGTAGAGTAAAATATATCTCTAATTTTATTGAAAAAGAGGGAGTATATATATTTTTTTCCAAGTCAAAACTCTCTTAACAACTAATGAGTGAGCTTACTGTTATACCTTGATTGGTATAATTGCTTCTCAGTCCTCCTGCAAGTGAAAATTTGTCTACTCGTTAAATTATTTTGTACTTCTATTGGGAAACTCTTTTTTGTTGGGATGGAAGAAGTAACTAAATGGTTGAGAAATTTGCTTGTATCAATTTTCTTTGGTGATATCGTGATGTTATCTTATAATTGAACCATTCTTGGTATGAAACAAGTAACCCAAATACAATTCCTTTTTAAAAATCCAACCCTGTGGATGGGGAAAACATAAAATTTTTTGAGGGTGTATAAGTTATACGGTTACACACACAAAGAGACAATTTTCCATAGCACTATTGTTATAACCATGTACTATAAGAGAAAGTGTTCGTGCATTCTTATTTTTATGTAGTTAAAAGAATGGTGCTATACAGCACTAGGAAAAAATGCAAAATTCATACCTATAATATTTACGCTCTGTTCATTCGCACTGTTAGATTTAATAGTAATACAGTGTCATATATATTACATGTCATGCAAAGTTCTATACCAAGCTTGGCTCTCATGGATCCATAATAATACTCCGTCATATATATAAAAATCTGTTCCAGTAATCACTTATGAAATGGGATCAAATATTATGCTTGAAACCTCTTCTTGTTGTGTGAAAAACAAATTCAATATCACTATCGATTTTTGCATACAAACCTTTTTTTGCTTGATAATCAAATTTTGATTGTTTGTCTTTTTTTCTTTCTTTTCCTTTCCAATGTTCTAATTTATCTTGATTACTTTCTTGGACCTAATTTGAAGTTTTTGTTTACCAGAGAAGGCTCCCGCTTGAAACTGTGTACTTGGATATTCTTGGTGTAACTGACGGATGGTGTGCCTCTCGGACTTACTCTGTTCTAGTATATTTTGCTTTGATCTTATAAATTAAGGATATCTTAACATTGGAACTGTGACTTAAATATATTAAGATTTTAAAAAAAGCAAAGTTTTTTTTTATGGATAATGCATTTAAACTATTTTAATAAATAAATTTTAAATGGAAGTTAACTGTAATTTGTAAATGTAATGTGGATCAGTGTGTCCCATATAACAAAAGCAGATCTGGCATCAATTTTAATTATTGCAATTTCACAATGAACTAGCTGAGGTGTTATTGTTTCTGCTGTAAAATGTATCAATTTTATGTTCTTTTTAATTTTGGTTTAGAGTGTGAAGGAATATTATTATTTTTTATTATTTTCAGTGAAGCTTCTTTTAGTTATACTTTGTTTGCAAACTATGTTTGAATAAGAGTCTTAATAGTTTCTTGGTGAACTACTAGTTGTACTTCAAATAGGATTCTAATTGTTAAAGTTTTTATTGATTTTTAAATATGCTATGAATTTAATTAACTAGGATTCTTCATTCTTCTTTGTGTTGAAGTATTTTTTTATGATATTATCCAATGAAATGATCAGTAACGGTTAACTAGAACCAAAACCAGATGTATCTAATTTTGAAACAAACGGTACTTGTTGGCTTTGCTGCTTGGACTTCTATCGCGCAGTGGATAAACTCAGATAGAGTTTTTTCCATCTATCTGCTAATTCTTAGAGAGCTACATAATTGGTTTCTTTTCCTTTGTGGAAGAATATGATACCACTAATTTCCTGATTTAATTAGTTTGTGTTTCTTCCCTTTTTTTTTTTGTTTTGGTTATAGAGGAGGTCACTGTCTAGAAACTCACGCGCACACTCACACACTCATCAACTACCTTGCAGGATTTTTATTAGCACGCAAAGTTCAAAATCTAGACCTCCTCAATTTTCAGAGGAGGTAGTCTATGACCAGTGAGGTCCTAACTGTATTTAGCAGCATTAGCCAATAAAGATTTGCCCTGAAAGATTCCTGTGAGAAGCATCTAAATTTATACTTCACATGCCTGTATTCCTCAATCTGAAACTTGCTCACTGTGTTCTCCTAATTCTTTAGTTCTTCCATTGATCTTATTTATATCCTTTTTACAATGATCATCTGGTATTAATTACAAATTTTGTGTAAATGAGAGTTACAAAAGCGTATGGTCCACGATAAAGAAGTTGTGTTTATCTAGGTTTCTGAAGTTGTATTAAGGATATTTCTTGGCGAAGCAAAATGGGGAGCCCAAATGGAAAACCAAGATGATTTTTTGAAATC
Organism: Centella asiatica; assembly: GCA_014636745.2. Taxonomy (NCBI): domain Eukaryota; kingdom Viridiplantae; phylum Streptophyta; class Magnoliopsida; order Apiales; family Apiaceae; genus Centella; species Centella asiatica. The sequence continues at coordinate 52,581,379 of CM025780.1, forward strand.
ATTATTTTCCAAAGAACAATGATCTGCACATCCTATAACTCATGCCTGCTGGTCATTTTGGCAAATTGCAATGTAGCATCATGGCTGCGTAGTACCTTGTCAGAAAAGTGTAAAATCTCCTATGTTTGAACTTTGACCATTGATGATATGCCACTTCTTATGCTTTCGTAATATTTATGAATTTTTTTTTGCATATTCCCATGTAAGTTTGCATTGTGTTGTCTTATACAAATTGCATATCCCACATTCGATCAGGCATGCAATAAAGGATATGGTAGTGCGTGGAGCACCCGCAATTGCTATAGCTGCCGCGCTCTCTCTAGCAGTAGAAGTATCTAATTTGGAGGCCTTCAATGGGGGTTCTTCTCATGCAAGAAGTTTCCTGATGGAGAAGTTACATTATCTAGTCTCAAGGTAATCAGCTACGAAAATATTGGATGCATGCTAGCAATTGCATATTAAATTTCTTAGTTGTGGTAAATGATATTTCATCCATAGCGGTTTTTCAGAACTAAAGCTATTATCTTGCATGCTTTTTTTTAGCCGACCAACAGCTGTGAATCTTTCAGATGCTGCATCTAAGCTTAATGATGTTATATTGGAGGCTGCTGTTTCTTCTGAAGGACCTGACCCTGTTTTTCAGGTAGCGCGTTCCCTTTTTGTGCTTTATATCATTGCTAGTTCCTTTATGTGGTATATCTCTAATTTAGAGTCTACTAAAGAGAATCAGTAGGAGAAAAGGAAGTCATATACAGCTTCATCTGAAGCTTAACTTTGCAGACAATTTAAATTGTGCTTCATCCAAGCTTTGAAACCCTTGTCTTCTTCTTTTTAATTACAATTTCTATTCCTTAGGCCTACCTAGAAGCTGCTGAAAGGATGCTGGAAGATGATGTTGCTTCCAATAAAGCAATTGGGTCATATGGAGCTAGTTTACTCCAGCACCAGTTCAAACAGTTTGAGAGGATCTCTGTTCTAACTCATTGCAACACTGGAAGGTACCTCCTGTCTCTCTGTTCCTCAAATCTCTGTGTCTGTGTCTCTCTGTGTGCGTCTCTCTCTCTCTCTCTCACACACACACACAGAGAGTTTAATCTCTATCTCAAAAGCAAATTTGAGGGCATTTCGATATTTGAACTTAGTATCAGGTATGGACTTATTCTCATGGTTAATCACAATTCTTCAATAGTCTTGCAACAGCTGGATATGGGACAGCCCTTGGTGTGATTCGTAAACTCCATGCAGATGGACTATTAGAATGTGCGTATTGCACAGAAACTCGGCCTTTCAATCAAGTGAGTGTATGGCTTGTTGGTTTCCACTTCTTACAAACACAAACACCTCACCCACCCCCCGTGGGGGGAGGCTGGCTATGTACAAATCAAAAGCTGAGATTAACAATTATAAGGGTAGAAGCTACCAGTTAAGAAAATAGGTCAAACATACTTGAGAGCTTATTGGAAAAACTGTTTACAAAAGACTATCAAAAAGCTAGAAGCTGTTGCTTATATACAGCTATTCCAAACAGGGCCAATTACATAATTTTATTTATACAACTGATTTTGTATATTCTGTCACACTATATTAGAACCTTCCATATAAATTATTACCAGTATGAAACATGAGCAGCTTCATCAGTTGAGGGAAAATATATCTTTCTGATGCAACTTGAGAAGAATAAAGAATATCTTTATTGGCGCGACCATGTTACCTAAGTGCCACATTCATGTATTTTGATTATATATCAATAAAAATTGATTTTAGTACTTTCTTTCTTAACGACAGGGATCCAGGCTGACAGCCTTTGAACTGGTGCATGATAACATTCCGGCCACTCTTATAGTAGATTCTGCTGCAGCTGCTCTAATGAAAGCTGGACGAGTGAATGCTGTCATTGTTGGAGCTGATCGTATCGCCGCTAATGGTACTTAAATGTTCAGTTACTGATTCCTGGCTTGATACTAAATATTTTCAACCATGACTTAAAAATCTAACCTAATTCTAGGTGACATGGCTAATAAGATTGGGACCTACAGCCTCGCCCTATGTGCAATGTACCATTGTATTCCATTTTTAGTAGCAGCACCCTTGACTTCAATTGATTTATCACTGGCCTCTGGACAAGATATTGAAATAGAAGAAAGATCTCCCAAGGAGGTACTAAATGCACGTGGAGGACTTGGAGAACAAGTTGCTGCTTCTGGCATATCTGTTTGGAACCCTGCTTTTGATGTTACCCCTGCTGACATGATTAGTGGAATCATTACCGAAAAGGTCTCTCTCTCTCTCTCTCACACACACACACACAAACACAACATACACTCATGCTCGCGTGTGTGCGTGCACACACACAGGTACATTCACCCTGACAAATTCTCCAAGTCTCCCAACATGGTAGGCACATGCACATACATGTGAAGTATCATGGACATAAATCACTTTTCTTGGATTTGAGAACTCACAATTTGGTGAGTTTCCTTAACTTATTTTCCTGTTCTTTTTTCTCCTGTAGGGTGTCATAACAAAGACTAAAAAAGATGCTTTTGATGTCAACGGATTCATCCAGAAGATACAATCTAATTCATAGGAATGAAGTTATCCTATTAAAATGGACCTGTATCTTTAGTCAGTTATGGGGGGTTGTTAAATTTTAAAGGCATACCGTCAGTTGAACTCATAAATAAGATCTGAATTCATACATCTTATCGTTCGGTGTCCAGAAAAGGGGGATTTTCCGAGTCGGAATTTGTTTTCATGTTTTGATTTTTCAAATGCAGACTACCTTTTTTTTTTCTTTTATTGATTCATAACAAAAATTAGCTAATGCTCAGAATTCAAATCACGATTAAATAGTTGTATACGCGAACGATACAGAAGAGAGCGAACTCTATATAACACCATTGGCTACTAATCCGAATGGTAATGATAGAAGAATATGTAACGATAATTTCACCTTAATCATTAATATTTAGTCTAACTTTAATTCTAATGAGATTCGATTATTTGAATATTATAAGATTAGGATAGGGTATAATATTTATTATCTTACTCTATTTAACTCCGACTTGTTTATATATAAAACATATTTTATAATAATTTTAGAAGATTTTGTAAGAGAATAATAAAAAAAAATAAAGGGAAAAAATAAATAAATAAAATTAAAAAAGTTAATTTTGAATAACAGGATGGGAATGGAGTGAGTTTGGTAAAAGTGTTAACGGGTAGATTTGGAGACTATATAGTTTAAAAATAGTTATTTCGTTTCCGTTGCCGTCCTTAGAAAAATATGTCCACCAACCCAAAAAAAAAAAAACGGAAAAGAAAAGAAGACAAAAGAACAGGTTTTATAATCCAATGCGAATTTTAAAGGAAGACTCTTTTGAAGATCTGGAGGATCAGGAATTTGGTCGAGAAGTTTGTCTCTCTTCTTTAAAATATACTTTGACTGTACTAAAAAAAAAGCAATATTTAAAAATAAATTTTGTTAAAAAAAAAGTAGTATTTGCATAATTTTTTAATGTAATTTTATATTTTTTAAAATTTGTCATTACAATATTTTTATATGATTTTTATATTCAAATATGTAAAATTAGAAATCGTTAAAAGTTTAAATGTTATTTCTTTTTGGAATAGAGAAAGTATACTAGTATTTGTGACACACACAGTACATTATTTATTTCTTTTTATTGACCTTCTTTTTTTCAAGCGATTATTTTTTCTTTTAAACATCGATGTACGACTTTTTTCTACGATGCTGACTTACCGAATGGTTATCATGTGGGCTAAATCTATAATACAATAGATATTTCAAAGGTGTTTGGAACTTCTCAAATCTATTTAGAATTGTTATATATATGGGGAAAGGGATTCTAAGGCAATGCCTTAGATAAAGTTATCTAAGGCATATATAAAATACAGTCGTTTCATATATTTCTACGAATGAAAACATTACGCTTCTCTCGTTTCGGTATGTTCTCTCGACTTCCCACTTCTCCTGATCACCACATGCTCTCATCTCATTTATAATTTCTGGAGAATCACTTCAATAATTTCATAAAGAATACGAAAAGGAAGAAGAAGAATTGGTCGTTGCCTTCATATTTCGACCCTGCTCTGTTATACTTCTTGCAAAGCTTTTCCTCGATTTTCGTGTTGGGTTATCCACGGATTCTTGATTGAGAGCCTTAGAATCAAAATAATAAATTGCTGCTGCTGCTCCAACTTGTTTGGAAGTTTATCGCGACAAGATAGCTACCCAGTTGCTTGCATTGAAGAACACGCCTCCAACACTCATCTGATTTACATAAAATAAGAAGCAAGTCAAGCAACATAGATGTCCCAACATTTTAAGAGGACATAAAATTATAGCATCTTGTAACTACCATTTCCAATGGACAGTAATTGTTTTAAGAATGTATTGTTTAAAGGTCTTTCTTGTTTTTCCCGAATACCAAGATAGTCAAAAAGAAAAAAAAATCATTATTGTTAACACAAATTTGTTACAGATAACAAGAAGGAATTCACTAAAAACCAAGTGAAAATGGCGAAATAAATTACATTTCCCATTCTTTCATCGTTAAAAAGCCGCCATTAGTTCTAAAATGCTTCATTTTTCAGGCCGAATATAACATAGAACTCTCTGATACAAGGCTCTATACTAAAAAAATCAATTATCTCATGTCCTAGATAAAACTTTCTTTCCTTGTACACCATTAAATTTCGCAATCCGTCTCTCTATTAGAGTTTATGGAATTCAAACTCGAAAAAAGTATTACCATAAATAAAATGGAAAAATGGATTATTATGAAGAACCCTTATAATGCAATTCATAAAGGTTGTAGACTTGCAGGAAAGACCCTCTACAATCTAGCAAAGGAGAATTGTCCAATTCTACATTGATGTAATTCAGCGGGTTCAATCCATCCCATAATAATTGGAGCAGCACTTTCAATTCCTCTGCTTTCGGATTTGATATGCTCCAAGTTCAACCATGTCAAAATTAGTCCCATAACAGGACCCCACCAATACCTATTCAATAGTCAATCAATGTTAAAACACCAATTCTCCAAGTATCCTAACGAGTACTACTTTGGTCGCAGGAGTATATGTTAATTTAAACCCATATCAACATAGAATACGAATTACCTATGAAACAACAACGAGAGCCCGAATTGATCACTCACAACAAATCGAACACCACATCGCAACCTGGGACTGGACAAATCGCGATAAACTTGTTGCAATAAACTTCCAAACAAGTTGGAGCAACAACAACAATTTATTATTTTGATTCTAAGGCTCTCAATCAAGAATCCGTGGATAACCCAACACGAAAATTGAGGAGAAAGTTTTGCAAGAAGTATAACAGAGTAGGGTCGAAATATGAAGGCAACGACCAATTCTTCTTCTTCCTTTTCGTATTCTTTATGAAATTATTGAAGTGATTCTCCAGAAATTATAGATGAGATGAGAGCAGGTGGTGATCAGGAGAAGTGAGAAGTCGAGAGAACGTGCCAAAACGGGAGGAGCGTAATATTTTCATTCGTAGGAATATATAAAACTGACTATATTTTATATATGCCTTAGATAAGTTTATTTAAGGCATTGTATATATACTTATACAAAACACAAAAAGGTTAAGAAAAAAAACTTTATTGCCCTAATTTTGTAATTTTGTTAAACGAGTTAAAAGCAAAAGAATAAAAAATAAACAACTCAGATGCAGTCCAATTTTAATTCATCATGGTGCGTAATTATTTTTGCCAATAATTACACAATACAATTATGTACGTATATGTGTATATACTCAGATGATGTACTCGTATTGGTGGCACCGATTCTGAGAGCAAAAATGGAACAAGATAAGACCTTTATTATAATTAGAGAATTTAAAACGGCAGAAATATGGAACAAGAAAAAATCTTCCATACAATTTCAAAATAAAAATGGGATTCTTTATATGAAACAGATACAATATTATTATATTTATATCTCAAACAAAATATCTCTAAAACTAAAGAGAATAAACAAAACAAAAACAATACGTTGATACTTGATAGCACTACTATAGTCACGAAGGTGACATCCATGGAGTATCAGGAAAATGATTTTTGTACTACTGCAACCTACAGAATTAGGTACATTATAATAGGAAAAAATGTATAAAGAAACCTGATTATATTGTACTAGAGTAATCAATTAGTAGTATATTAATGTAGCAAGATTGTTTTGTAGTTGAACAAAATGACTTTTAGAATAATTATAAAATTATTATTAATGTCTATTGCAAATATTAATTATTAGTTCCTTAAATCTTTTTAGCATTTTTCATTCAGTTGGACTAATTCAAAAACATCCATTATCTTATTTTTCAATTTCAGATATTTAATTATCTAAATAACTTTTCTACGATTATTCGTAGTAACTCTAACAGGAACCGATCGATCACTCAGATCGTAAAACTTAAATAAATCAACTTTTGGTCTTAAAGATTAATTTCAATTGATTTGTTACTTATTATTTATAATAAAATTCTACCATTGATGATGAATATATTAAATAATTATTTCATGTTTAATTTGATAGGGTTTCATATATCATTCGACTTATAATCAAAACCAAAAATAAATAATAAAATTCCTATGTGCGTAACACCTAAAGACCTCAAACTACAAACCCCCCACCCCCCACCCCCACGCCGACCCACACCCACATTTACGCTGATAATTGAAGTAACTGAAAATCAATATGGAGACATTTTTAATTAACCGAAAAAATAGTTCGTGTGACCGACCTCTTTAGAAACCCTTGTTTCCAGTTCAGAGAATATAACCTTTCGTCTCCGACCAACATTCTCCAAATTTCAGGTTCTTTATCCTTACATTTTTATATTTTGGATATCCAATATTTCTGCCATTTATTCCAGTTTTATATTCAAATTTAAGTAATACATATTAATATTTTCCCTCGGAAATTGCATTTATAAGGTTCACATATTGACACTTCAAATTTCTTTGTTCAAATTCTGTGATGTTTTCTTCAGAATTATTAGGGTTCTTCTGATCGAATTATATTTTTATATCCATCAAATTTTGTAATTTTGTGAAGCCATTTGTTTCGTTTGTTTCATTTTACTTGCACACTCTTTGTTTCTTTTCAGTTCTGTGTTCAAAGATGCTCCCTATTGTGTACTATTTTGCAGTTATTTGTACATAATATAGCAATGTTTCGTGAATATGCATTTGTTTTTGTTGTCAATTTTGAGATGTCAACTGGGGTTTTCAGAAGAGCAAGTTGATAGCTCTGGCTGATTTTGGGGCTGTACTCATAGATTAATCAAATGAAGAAGTCTGCGTTGCCATTACAAAATATATGCGAAGCTAAGCAGAAATGGGGGAAGGAAGATTTAGTGAAGCTCTTGAGATGGCATTTCGGGTATTCTCATTTCAGAGGGAAACAATTGGAGGCTATTGAAGCAGTTTTGTCAGGTTTGGTGTTTGCTCTAAATAAGTAATTGATTAAAAGTAAGTAAGCTAAATTGAAAAAAGGAGTTCCATTTCACACAGTTTTTGATCAATTCTATTTATTTATTCATTAATTTTTTTTAATGCCTAATGTACTGGGGAAATTTTCCTTTAAACTTTTGCTTTTAATTTCATGATATTGGGATCTGTTCATGAGGTTTGTACTCATGCAGGAAGAGATTGTTTCTGCCTTATGCCGACTGGTGGAGGAAAGTCAATGTGCTATCAGATCCCAGCATTGACAAAATTGGGAATTGTGCTTGTCGTCTGTCCTTTAATAGGTCAATGCCGTTTATTTTTATATTTTGTATTGTGAAGGAGCTCTCAATATGTTTATTTATGTTTGGGGTTCTAAATGCAAGGATTCAAGCTGATCCTTCTTATGATTTCCTTTTTTATCACAGCATTGATGGTCGGTATCTTTGTACTTCCTGCTTCAAGTTCCCTTCGGCTAATAATGAAATGGAAAATAATTTTCATTTTTCTCCCAGGAAAACCAAGTAACAGTATTAAAGGGGAAAGGCATTGCTGCTGAATTTTTATCCTCAACTCAGACTTCCCAAGTTAGAGACAAGGTGATTTTTAGTCATGATGTAGTTTTCTCTCAGTAATAGCTTGACAAGTTCCCTTCCATATATAGTCATAGTTAAATGCTGAAAACATCCTCTCTTCTCTCTCTCTCTCTCTCTCTCTCACACACACACAGTCTTTCACTCTCTCTCACTGTATATATGTATATGTCTTATGTTATTGTTCACTCTTGAGTCTTGTCTCATATGATATGGTGTCCATCAACCTTGGGAGATGAAAGTCTTGAAATTGGATTACTTGATTCGGGGAGGAAATTGGTTATGGATTGATTGTACAATCTGCTTTGGTTAGTCTTGTCAGAAAACAACTATACGATCTTTAAGCTTTCTGCACACAAGGTCATGGCCATGTAGATTAGTGTTAAGATATTTGGTCTAAGCCTTATTTGTAGGTACAGCCTTGTGTTATTTATGCCACACATTTAATAGATCCAACAACCATGGTTGGCAAGCTTACTTACAAAGTCATAAATCTCACCTTTTATACTTACTTTTTGAAACAATTATTTTCAAATTCTTTATGTATCTCATTTTTGAACTTTTTATATTTATGTTTGTCGTAGTTGTACATCAACCTGACATTCTTGTTCTTAATTTAGATTCATGAAGACCTTGAATCTGGAAAGCCTTCCTTAAGGTTACTTTATGTAACACCAGAATTGATTACAACAGCTGGATTCATGTTAAAATTGGTAAAGATCCATGCTAGAGGGCTGTTGAATCTGATTGCTGTAGATGAGGTTTGAACTCATAGGCTTAAGGTAGCCGTTATACTTTACAACCTAGACTAACTATATATAAAGTTCCACCAATTTTGCCTAAAATTGCAGGCACACTGCATCTCATCTTGGGGCCACGACTTCAGGTATGAAGAGTTTCTCATGTTAAGTTACTCCTGTCTTCTCTTCCCTTTTTTTTAATTTTTTTTTTTATCTTAATGGTTGTTTTTCAACTGTTAAAATTGTTTAAAAGCTTTTATTAGCTACTTTGACATCCCTATAATCTGTTCTTCCAAAGGTCATCACATATGTAGGTCACTGTTCTCAATGGGTGCTTAAATTTTTCTACGAGTTCATCTGGTACTGAACCACTTGATCGAGAAATCTAGGTTTGTTAAATGGGACCAAAATGTAATAAGCTAATAATATCAGGAGATGGTTATGTCTCCACTTGGCCTTCCATTGTGGTGAAATATTTACTTTATAGGCCTGACTATTTAAAAATTTTAAATTATTGTTGGAGGTCTGTCAGATATTGGCTGTAGCCTCTCGTTCTCTTTGATTGATATATTTCTGGTGCTAAACATATGTATCATGTTTTAGGTAAAACCAGTCTTCGTACCTGTTTATACATCCTGCATCTTAGTCTAAACTCATTCACTTCCATAAGATATCGTGCATAACCTATATATGTACAATAAAGCTATATATGTGTGTTTAACTCTATATCTTATAATTTTTTTTGGTCACATATCTAATTTATTTTAAATTGGCTCTTACCTCAGACCTAGCTACCAGAAGCTTTCTTCTCTGAGAAATTGTTTACCTGACATACCAATATTGGCTTTGACAGCTACTGCTGTTCCTAAGTGAGTCTTGTCTTTTTCTTTTTGTTTTTGTTGGGGAAAAATGTACATTGAAAGTATTTAATCATAAGACAGCATATCTCCATTCACATAATATCTTGAGTTTGCTACACTTATTTTCTCTGAACCCACAAATATTTTTCTGTCGTACTAAAACAGGTTAAGTTGACCTCGTTTCTCAGAAGTTTTCAGAACTCTTGTTTTTAAGATTATTTCAGTCTTTCAAATATTGATTGCTCTTGATGCTATGAAACAGTTGCATAGTACTATATGGGGCGGATATCGATAATAACATCGACAAAAATGTTTAGTATTGGACTTCGTAACAAAAAAGCATCTTACTAATATTGAAGCTACTTGGGGGGAAAAACTGACGGTAAAAGTTCCGAAGTAAAAGTTTTGAAAACCAGTGTAGAAAGAATTACATTTGGAAGAAAAATTTGTTCCAAAAAAGAGTTACATTTGAAATTTTTCTTTGTTATCTTGCTATAAATTAAAATACTTTCAACTACAAACTTATAGATCTTGTCATAACTTAAAGATTCATAATAAATTTCATTAAAAAACTTATTATTTGTACATTTAATTCTTGGTCAAAGATGCAAAATTAATAGTCGTCAAAAAACTAAATGTTGCTCTTTTTGTGGAATGGAGGTAGTATCCATCACGATGGATGGTCCCCCCCACCCTTAAATAGAAGGGAAAAAAGACTACCAATTAGCTATACACTTATTTCTGGAGTAGTGTCTCTTATTGACACAAATGTGTGAAACTGATTTAAATTTTTATGTAGGGTTCAAAAGGATGTGATGGAATCTTTGTGTTTGCGAGATCCTTTAGTCCTGAAGTCATCATTTAATCGACCAAATATATATTATGAAGGTTAGGTCAGATGGCTTGACTTATTTACTTTCTGGATACAAATTTTCTGTACAGCCTCGTGAACTTCAAGTGCATTAAAACTTTGCTTTATATGTATTTCCTCCAACTTTAACATTTTATTTAAACTGTAAAGCTAACTCGCATGTACTTGTAAAAGTTGTAATTGCGAAATTGGCAAAGAAATAGAACCATCTGGTAGCATTACTGAAAACCAAGATAAATGATTTTTTCGATAACAAGGGAACTAAGTTAGTTTGATTGGAACAAGTAAAGCTATGAGCATTCATTAATTTCCTCTGGAATTCGGGTTTGATTCCTTGTTTGTTAATCATGAAAAGTTGCTTATTTAAAAAAAAATTACTTTGTGGGGATTAAGTAATATTTAATTGTTGATTGGACATTGGTGCTATCATAAGCTTTTGATCATCCTCGTTTCTTCCTCCTCCTCGTCCTCATTATTATTATTATTATTTTTCCTTTCTTTTTTAATGCTGATAATGAGCATGCAAATGGTAAGCCAAATTTGTAGGAGTTGGACAATTAATAATCAAGCAGAAGATTTGCAAATTATTATGATCTAGAACTTTATGCATTAATTCTTATCAAGGGTAGTATGGTTCTACTAGATGTCTAGATTCTTTATTATGTTGGGAAAGTGGGGAAATTTACATGCAATCATCAAGAAATAAAAAGTTTTACAGAACGACTTATCTAACGATAAGGTCAATAGTCAGCCTTGTACTTTTCACTGTAGAAATTTTGGTACACCTTCTGTTGCAAGTGTCTACAAGAACAGGATACTTCCTTGATGTCGTTTAACACGGCATTTTTGTTGTACGTGAATTACTATGATCAAACACACTCCAGGGCAGCTTTTTAATAGTGTATTTTAATTGATCTTTTATTACTACAAATCATTATATATGGGTGTACCTGATTTGATTGTGCATGTTTCAGTTAGGTATAAAGATCTCTTGGAAGATCCATATGCTGATTTAAGCAATCTCTTTAAATCTTGTGGAAATGTCTGCACAATTATTTACTGTCTTGAGCGGGCAACTTGTGATGATTTGGCTGCTCATCTATCAATGAGTGGAATTACTTGCGCAGGTACCCTCTCTCCCTCCAATCTTTCCACTTTCTAGACGTTCCTTCTTGAACTGTGATATTTTTCCATTTTAATGTGCTTTCAGCTTATCACGCGGGCTTGAACAATAAGTTGCGGAGTTGTGTTTTGGATGATTGGATTTCATCTAAGGTGCAGGTTGTTGTGGCTACTGTCGCTTTTGGGTAAGGTCTTACTAAAACGAGTCACAAATAGTCTTTCCCTTTCTCTTCTAATGAAATCTTTTGTTTTTCAGAAAAGTCGATTCAGTACAATTGCATTCCCATCTTTAGATTAACTTTTTCTGTAGAAACTGATGATTAACTTGATGTTGTCACATATCAACTGTTATTTTGTACTGCATTTCTGTTTGGAGCAACATGGGAAAATGTGCGTTTTGTGAGATTATGCTCTCTCCAGGATGGTATCTATTGCTATCACTTTTATTACTTTTGATTATTCCCTATCACAAGTAGATTATTTGAACAAATTATGAATTGAGTTTATGGATAATGACTATATCTATAGGGCATAGACCGGAAGGATGTTAGGATTGTTTGCCACTACAATATTCCCAAATCAATGGAAGCCTTCTACCAAGAGTCGGGTAGAGCTGGTCGTGATCAATTGCCCTCTCGAAGTGTGTTATACTATGGAATGGATGACCGCAGAAAAATGGTTGAATCAGCATCTTGAAACCAGTGTTGTATTTATTCTAATATTTCCTGCTTATATTTTACTGAAATCTTTACAAAGGTGTATCTCAGGAATTTATTTTGAATAAAGCTGAGAACAAAAAGGTGCAGTCCTCAAGCTCACAGGAGGGATCTACAAAGAAGTCCCTAGCTGATTTTAAACTGGTAAATTCTTGAACATGTATGAAAATGGATTTTCTAGATGTGTTGTGGGTTGGTAGTGAAAAATGTGTTGCAGATGGTTGAGTATTGTGAAGCGTCCAGTTGCCGAAGGAAAATGATCCTCGAGAATTTTGGGGAGCAGGTACTTGAATCTATGGTAGTGAGTTTTCCATTTTAATCAGGATGGCTTATCTGTTATTTGAGACAATACTAACATGTTTCTATTTAAAGTAGGTACCTGCAGAATTGTGTGGGAAATCATGTGATACATGTAAACACCCTAACATAGTGGCCAAGTATTTAGAAGAGCTCAGTTCTTGTGTTCTTCAAAACAGGAGTGGGGCCTCAAAAATATATATTAGCAGGTATTCAGTGTGATGTGGGTCAGTTTCTTTAAAAATTTATAGTTGAACTCTGTTTTCCTTGGAAATTGAAGTTATTGTTATTTTTTCCCTTGATTACAAGGCTTGGATAGAATCAAGAGAGACAAAAAAAATGTCTCATTGTTTATTGTTATTTTCGGTAATTACTTTCCCTTCAATTCCAAGGCTGTTTGTGCTAGAACGTGAAATCTCAATAACTTATAGTGTAATAATATAACGTGACTAGAATAGACATAATTTCTTAAATCAATTAACTTGAGTATCAAACAAGCTTCCTGGAGAATATTTAGTGTCATCGCTAAACATGATATGGATTAGTCCTACATTATTTTGTTACGGATTATCTTGATATAATTATTAAATAGTTGATTGTTGTGTTTTACTTTAAATTGCTTGCGAATCAGCAGATACTAGTATTGTTTAGATAGAAAATCTTGTTCATGGAACTGGGGGTGGATTAGGCATTGGCAAGTTTATAATTGCAGATAGTCTCTACTGTGAACCAGTACTGCATCTTGGAAAATGAAATTAAAATTAGAAAACAACATTGCCAATTTTAAGCATAAACTTCCTGGTTACTTAAAGCAAATTTATTTGCTGATTTTCATGGTGGAAAACTTTTGCGACAGCTGGGGAGTAACCAAATGTGCTCCCCTCAGGTTCTTCATCCACAGTTCTATATAGAGATATTCAGAGTATAACTATCAAAAATAGAAAAAGGAACAATTTTTCTAGAAAAATAATTTATTCATTTAATATTTCTCAGGTGCTAAATTGTTCATGTTTGTATTATTTCAGCTCCTCCAGTCTGATTGATGAGGATCAAGTCTCAGAATTTTGGACTCGTGATGATGATGGAAGTGGGTCTGAGGATGATATATCCAATGCTGATGGTATATATCTAACCCTACTTTTATAAGTTGTTTAACTTGTGTCTATAAATTTTAGCAGTCAAGTATTATGGTTTACCTGGTTTTATTTATCTTCCATAAATTGACTATTCGAAGTTCTAGATGATACTGAAGTTGCGAAGACCTTGTCTCAATCAAGCTTACGATCAAAAAGAAAACTAAATGATAAGATTGAGCTGCTGCAGCGCGCAGAAGAGAGATATTATCAAGAGAAAAGTCATGAAAAACAGGTGATTTGTCTCACTCTATTTTCCGATTCTTCTTTTGTCGTAATTAACCGAATTCTAGTGGGAAAAGGTGTGCATGTATCTGCTGTGTAAGAAAGAGAGGCAACCCTGATGACATTGTGGAACCTGTCGATATTCTACCTAATTTGAGATGTTTGATTTATTATCATTTTCAATTAGATGTTCTATAGACTTAGAAATAATTTTTCATGATAAAATGGTTCTGGGTTTTGAATGGCTAAAATGTCATCACAAAGGTCACTTGGAATGGAAAACCAGTTTTATTTTCTTAGGCAGTGATATGGACAACAATACGCATGAAACATGATACTTCTGGTTTTCTTGGTTTTGCCAAAACTTGGCAGAGAAGATTATAGGTTGTCACAAATCAATTTGCAGATAATAAACATTACTGTAGAATTATACAAGGAGATGATAAACACATCAGACTCCAATCATATCAAAGCAAGAAGAAGAGATGAAACTGTATTATACTACTCTGCCAAAGCACGATACTAAGACTTGCCTAAAGCAAGGAGAAAATAAAGGACATTAGAGAATGGGGATCTCTATTATACCCAAATTAGGTAGTGATTTATGTACGCGAAGGGGTGGAAGGGATGAAAGGGATCAGTTAGGCTCAAAAGCTTCTTAGAGACACTGACAAACTTTATAATTTTCAATCAAAATAACAACGAAGAATACATCTCTTCAAATAGAACCAGTACAGCTTAACAGAAAAAGTATCTCAAATGATCCTAAAATATATATACTAATAAATATCAAGATTTTATTGTAGAATATTCCTAATAATAAATACAACATTTAATTAATTACAATAGAATTTTACAATAAATCATAATCATTTTAAATGAACTCCTTTACTCCTTGCTTCACATCAGTGGTTTATGGATCCAGAATTAATGGGCAACGCACAATATATCTATGCTGCTCTACTGCTTTTACATGTTGTAACACTCCCTCCTCAAGTTGGATCATTGAATTATTACAGTATATTAATGATGCCCATCTTGAACACAACAATGGAAAAACTCAATATAAATTAGATTTATTCTGAAACAAAACTTACTTCAACACACTCTTTCATTCTTGCCAAACTCATTTCGTTCTTATTGTTTATGAAATATAGTTGTTCTTATGGTTGTTTGCCTCCTACATGACAATAATCTTTGAACTCAACAGAGTAACAAAGTTGACAAGAATGCTGTGTCTGATACTATGAGGGAGTTGAGCAAGCAAAGATTGTTCAATGCCATAAAGCAATCCCAACAGAGGATCGGCAACCTAAAGTATGCAGATTTGCACTTCCTTTTGTCAATGCTATGTATGAATAATTTTATCACCAGTATAAAGCATGGGACTACCTCATTATTTGGTTTTTTTGTAGCAGGGTTGACTTTGAAATATCTGCTTCCGTCCTTGAGAATGAGTGTTACAAGAAATTTGGCAAATCTCGAAAATCTTTTTATTTGTCGCAAATGGCAAATACGATAAGGTGGCTTTCCACAGCAGATTACATGGAATTAACTACTAGGCTCAGCACCAGTACAGAGCCCGCTTCACTGGTAACTAGTCCAAGGGAGAAGAGGTCCTCTGTGACATCACCATCCTCAGTTGACCAGTTACCGAAGGAAATTACTAATGAAAAGAACTTCTGTAATGTTGAATCAACGATTACTCCAACTACACTAGAAAGCATTCCACAAAATACAACGCTGCCACCGATCCCGTCTTTCTCAGAGTTCATGAACAGTGTAAAAGCTAAAGGCAGCCAATCAACTATGTCCAAGAATCATTCACCTAATAGCGTGCAAAAGAATCGAGAGAAACGCGCAAGATTTCAGTAGGATGATGATTTTTCTCCTTTCGTAATATGCAGCGAAGGTCCATCAACTCGTTCTTATCTTATTGTGTTGCTGGTAAACCCAAAAAATTGGTAGGATTAAACATTTCCACCCACACATCCCCCAAACCCTTCTTCACCCCCCTTCCCCAACAAACATAAAAGAGAAGTATATCTTAAAAAATTGTCGAAAAGATGCCTAGAATACCTATTTTATACTATCGTACATTATGTGCTCTTTAATATTCTGTTCGGCATATAGCTGATTGCAGCTCCTGTTTCTATACGCAGCTCTTACCTCAGAATCTATCCTTTTGTCTTAGTGCGTCTGAACTTTACACCATCAACTGATGTGGTCTATCCTCGTTGGAGAAGAGATACCATCTCATCGAGGATTCTTACTGAAGCCACAAGAACAATTGAAAAGATAAACAATAAAGCCATGCGTAGAGGTTCTGCTTATCTTGTTTAATATTTTCTGCATTTTATATAAAACTATGTGACGGGGACTATAGGTTGTTTGCAAGCTTATGAGTATGGGAGAAAAGAGTTGTACACACGACGTCAAGGTCGTCATAGGTCCTTTGATATGGAAAAATCTCTCTACATGTGATTGTAATTTGATTCACCTATATTTGTCTACCTATTTCTCATGATACTCTGTCATCTTAACTTGTATGCAAATTTCACCTTAGTGGCTTGCAACATACATGAGATAGGTGTTGTACGAGGGAAAGTTGCAAAATCAATCCAGTTGTGAGATATTATGGAAGCAGATGAACGAAATAAATAATTGCAGCATCTTCAGTATTATTGAGATTTTTCATCGTCCTTCAAAGGGAAGATTAACTATATCATTTTCAAATCTAGTTTCCCTACAAAGTCACAATTTAAACTTCCCAGATAGAGATGTTCATCAAACTCGACGGCGGATGTCACAAACGACATAACTTTTCCATCAGGATCATCAAGTGCCTTGATCACCTTCCCATCACTTCCCACATTCACAACCGTTGCTCTTGTATGAGCACCATTCACAAGGTTGATCAATGTTGGGAACGTCGCCAGAAGGCGTTTGAATGCTCTTGAACGGTGCACAAAGTCTAGCCTGCTTGAACTACTTAACTGCAGAAAACAGCCCTCAATTAGTGATCCTTAATCGGGTAATCCCTAATCAGCAAAGTGTTCATCCCATAATCGTACCATGTCGTCGTTTATACCTGTATCATAGCTATCCAAAATGAGCCGTCTGGAGCAAGATTTATGTTGTCTGGACCTCCCGGAAGGTTGTCGATAAATATTTCTGTTTTCCCTTTGAGTTCTTCCTTTAGCCAATGCTTTAGGCACCTAAATCTGCAATTGAAGACTTATAATGTCTCAGAAAACACGTCCGTGATTGTGATTTAATAAACATCGACTTTGCTGTTCCAAATCAAATGTTTCATTTTGTTTGCAAATCGACTGTTTGATTGAACTTACTTCCAAGTCTCGCAAATGACTAGAAAATCTTGGTCCGTGGACAGAGCGACGCCGTTACCAAATCCAAGATTATCTAGCAAGATTGAGGTTTGGTTGGAGGAAGGATGGTACTTGAGGAGCTGCCCATGTGGTTTAGCCTCTATCACGTCCATGTACCAGTTATGGAGTCCATATTTGGTGCTTCCAACACTGAAGTACAAACTACCATCAGATGCTTCAACAACATCATCTGCAAACCTGTTTGATCAAACATATGAACCCAATTACTTCCTTGTAGAAACAAAAAGTGCTTCTTCTTCTTTTTTTTTTTTTGTGTGTGTGTGATCGGAGAATATCTTAGACCTCATAATTATCACTGCACTCATCCTCATAGTCATAGTCGAGCTAATAACTTTTTAATTTTGGTTGAGCTCTTCAATTCAATGTCCATTAATAATTAAATTGTAAAATTTTCTCCTACTTTTGACTGATTTAGATTCCAAAGCAAATTCGGAATATAAACTAGTTGAATTCTAATTGTGGCAACTCGGTCAGCGGTAGTCTAGTAGACATATATATGGATTATTTTTTGTGTTGTTTTATATAATTTTTGTTGAAATTTATTTTAAATGTGTATTCTATTTATAATTTTTTTGATCATTTCGGTGTAGTAACGATTTTAAAATTTATGTTGAAGATAAATACTTAATTAATAAATAGTTATGCCAATATTTATATTGATTACTAAAAATTTTGTTCATGTTTATGAAGGTTTTGAGGTTTATCTATGTGAATTTTAGTTAGTAACTTTTGTAGCTACTATATTTATGATGACCATGTGTTTGTTATTGTATTTTTATTTTTTGGTTTTGAATTTTGATGCTATCATATTTTTATTCATATTTTAATTGTGTATGTATGATTTTATTTTATTTTATTATGTAGTTAACATTTATCCATAATTTTTTTAATTATGTATTGATTGTATAATTGTGTTGATTTCTATTTGTTAATTATTTTTTCTTGTAATAGTTGGTTTCATGAAAATTGTTTCTCCAAAAAATTTACATTGAGGCCAAATAGTAGTAACACAAATAAATGCTCATATATGTTGTTCAAAATATTTAAACTGATAACCTATTTATCTAATTACTTTAAATTTGTTGTCAAAATTCGGTGTACGAAAATTACTCACATAACTTGAATTAAAAAAATAAAAGAAAAAAATCTTAAAAGACATAAAAAATAAAAAATAAAAATAATTAAATTAATTGAGTCATAATAACTCAATAAATTCAATTCAAGATAAGATTGCTTGAATGTTTTATATGTAGGTATAGGTATTGATTGATTGATGAGCATTATCCACAATCTTGAGGGTTAACACTCAGTCATATCTCTCTCTCACACACACACACAAAATAAAAATAAAAATAAAAATTAGAGAGCTCCGAACGACTACATCAGGATGATTGGAGTGATATACATTGAAGGGTTGATTACTAGAGACAAAGACTAGATAGGGTCATCTCATATCATAATGCCTTCCACTTTATACCCAAAACCCAACAATATTTTCCTTTTGTTCGAAATAGTTTTGTAATTATCCTTATTACACCTATATACAACCAAAGTGGATACATTGATCATAGAAATAAATGGTCCCCAAATAAAAGAAAAAAAACAAGATTCTTGCTACCATGAGCCATGTGCCACGACTCCTTCCATTTTGGTCATGAAAGTTACTACCGTTTCCCTTTCTGATTATGCCCTATTCTTCTATTTCACGGTACATGTTAAGTTTGTGCCCATCGGCTCTTCTCCTTTATCATCACAAACTCTCGCGCATGCGCACGCGTACGCACATCACATTACATATATGGATGATAATTTAAAATTATTATCTTTCGAATGTGTACAATATAACAATAAAAATCAACTCAACCGATAAGATTTAGTAAGCGTTTGTTATAGTCAGTTCAACTAATAAGACTTTATAAACATCTTCATTAAATTAAAGTTTAAGATTTTTATTAATCGACCTTATTATTGGTGGATAAATCTTCGAAATGACTTGTAAAGTCTGTAACATGCCCTGATTTTGGAGCGTAGAATCTCACTGTCTCGACCAAAACTTTTTGTCTTCAAAAAAGAATGTGTATAACATAAGTCACGTCTTGCATGCAATATCTCACAAATCATACTAACCACCTCCCTAGCTTTGTAGTTTGTCCATACCTAAAAGTTTATGAAATATTTTAATCATTAATATTTTAGGCAACAGCTAGCCAGCCTCTGTATATAGTGTCGAGTAACCTAGCCTATAATTAATTGCTCACTAATCACATGCCTCTCCCAAGAAAAAACATACTCTATGAACCTGTTTTTCCTCATTCCAACTTCATACATAATCAATAAAAAAGTATCACAATGATTGCCATAGACGTCAATCTCTGATTTAATTTAGTATTTGTTAAATTTCTTTATTTTACCAAATTAAACAAAACCCCAAAAATTGTGCCCAATCTAAAAGACTAATTTTTCTTAAGAAACAGTTTCTAGGCACTAATCATTCAATTTACATACTATTGTCCAAACTTAAACTCATACGAAATATTTTTTATACTCGTCTAAAGAAAGATAATACGTTGTAATTTTTAGAGTGACCAACACGTATCCCAATAAAACTCGATTGTCATCCTCTGACACAGAATGTTACCTTATCTTTGTGCCATTAACATGTGATGTAAGAACTGTAACACCATCTTCACTAACCTTAAGCAAACCCTGCACATAAACAAGAAGTTACTCCAAATATTTTTTGCAAACCATTTTCTCTACAAGCCCTTTTAGTCATTACCTCTTCAGTGTCACATACAATAAGATCACCGGTTGTTGTTATTGTCATCCCCAATAAAGTTTCCCTGTTCAACATCTTCCAATTCTCCCATGAACCATTTCTATGCATTCTTTTGATCCAACCATCTCTTGTAGCCGTGTATAAAATACCCTTTCTGTCCACACATATATCTTCTGGTTTCTTGAGCATTCCTTCCCCAAGTTTCACCACTTTCTACAAAAACATAGACAAACAACTTAATATTTAAACCTTCCACCAAAAATGGAAACTATTAAGATATTTAAAACTTAATATTTATGCATAGTGTCATCCTTTAGTTTTTTCAATGTTACAAAATTCTCAACTTAATTTAATTAATTATTCGTCTCCGTTAGGCATTACGTTGTTCATCTACCACTAGTCTGTTATCCACTGCTTAACCCCTATGTCTGGATAGTTCTCATCTGGTATCAATTAACCTCACCTAATTTTGATTACTCGCCGACTAGACACAAGTCAAGTCCCTACATTTACTCTCTAGATTCTTTGAAACACTAATTTAAAAAAAAAAATAATAGTAGTGAATATATTAAATAATTTCAAACCATTATAGAAAGAACCATATAGATTAGGTATATTGTTTAAGTAGGGTCATAGGAAGTAGCTATACTATATATGGATAATTGTGTATATATATAATATCTATGTAAAGCACCAAAGATGCGATAAAAATGGAATAGCAAAATAAACATGTACCTGCAAGTGATTGTTTTGGGGAAAAAGGGATGCTTCTGGAGAAGGTAATTCAAGTGGGTCTGGAGAAATTGGTGAGAAGAAGAAAACTTGAACAGTTATTGCTATTAAACAACCTATTAAAAAGCTTAAAATTGTTGTCACCATGGAAGCCATAGCTTCTAATATGTGCGCTCAAGGGACTTCGAAAAGAAGATGAGATTTTTGAGGAAATCAAAGACTGCCAAAATTTTACTACGTAAAGCTGACGCTATGTGAAGGAGTGACCTATCCCTTCCCCTGGTAAAATGTAAAATAGTCAAAATGTTGGGAGGGTTTTCGCTATACCACATGTAAGTACATCGCTTAAAATTGTAGTCACCTTTTTGTTTAAAAAAATGTAGACCATATATTTTTTTTACTTTTTAGTAACTTGGTATTTGTTAAACCAGTTAAAATTACATCATTTAAATTATTACCAAAAGATGTAATATCACTTTCAAAAAATGTACACAATTATTTTGGTCAAAATATGTAAATTCTTTTATGATATTATGTAATTTTAGTCAAATGATGTATATTTTTTTTATCAAAAAAATATAATTTAAAATAATTTAAGTCAAAATATGTAGTTTTTTAGAAAATGAATGTATTTTGATTGTCAAAAGGATGAAACTTAAGATTAAATTAAAAAGTATTAATTTTATGTGATTGAATGTATTTCTAGTCAAATGATGTAATTTTTATTATCAAAAGGATATAACATAAGTAATTTAAGTCAAACTATGCAATTTTTTAGAGAATAGATGTAATTTAAGTTAAATGATGCATGTTGATTGTCAAAATGATGTAACTTAAGATTAAATCAAAGAGTATAAATTTTATGTGATTGAATGTATTTCTAATCAAATGATGTAATTTTTAATGTCAAAAGGATGTAACATAAGTAAAAATATATAATTTAGATTATGTGGTAACCATGTTGTCACTTGTTGTAATTTTATAGAATACTTCAAAAATTTTAATTAACATTTTTATTTATATATATACACTTATTATTTGATTTATTAATTATTAAATAATATAATTAATATACATATAGTAGAAAAGTTAATATTTCTTAATAAATAATTATATAAATTTATTATTATCATATTTTAAAATATTTATTCGTTTGGACTATAACCATCACATGAACGAGTCTGATTTTCCAGTTAAAATTATTTACAAGTAATTGAATTGAATTATAGATGAGTGATTAATAAATCAAAATTTATTATATAGGATTTACATTTCCTTAAGAAATATTATAAATTTATTGATCTAGATATAAATTGTGTCCTCCTTTTATATTATAGTAATTATAATATAAAATAAAAATTTACAAGTATAAACTCTCTATTATTGCATGAATGAGAAAAATATTTAACAAATTTTTTATCTTATATTCTTGTTTATATATCATAATAATACTAAAATACAAATTCAGAAGAGCCGATTATAAATTGGGTTGTTTAAGACTAAGGTCATTTGTAAATTAAATTATAATTATTGTAATATATAATAAAATCAATTAACCAATGAAATTTATCCAATTAGAAAAATTATAATAGATTTAATTCTCATAAATAATAATGTGATTTACAATAATGGTTATCAAATCATTTTTTAAATTAATCCATTCTAACTAAATCCTAATTACAATCAAATCAATTAATATTGTATTAATATTATGATATGTTTTAAGCTTATTTAAATATAATTATGAGTTTATGTGTGTTTCAATTGTTCTTCTAATTTATACTTCTCTTTGAAATACTTCTTCATGTTTGTATGTATGAGACTTAACATTTTTATCTCACATAAAATTTGACATATTTGTTTATAATATAGTTATTCACTTATATATATTATTCATTTTTTTTAGTTGAAGTACGTAAAGTAATATATTTATATGTGTAACTAATCAAAGCCTAGTTTTTTGTTATGTAATTATTATTATTTAAAACTTGAATAGTTTTTCATTATTTTTTATCATTTGTATTGTTTTTACCATATTTTTTTTAGATTTCAAATATATGTAATTCTATATTTTCAGCAACATATTTTTTGTTTGAAAATACTTTTGAATTAATATGTTTTCTATGCTTAATTTAATAATCATTAACTTGATTTATTAGATAAAGACTTAATGACTAAAAAAACTATTACATCGTTTGATTATTTTCAACTTAACCATCCAATATTTCTTATTTGCTTTTACCATTGAACGTGTATTCAAGGTTGCAACAAGACCAATATTTGTACTATATCACCAACTATAGTTAACTAATATATTGGCCTTTTTATAAATTAAGAGAAAAGTTTAAAGGTAAAAGTGATAAAACAATACGTGAATGTTTAAATTGAAAATATCCAAAAAGTTTAATTTTTTTTTTTGGTCATTAACTCTTCGAAAAATTAATTTAATCAATAATTGATATATGTTTTTATCATAGCCTAGTTTTAATAATTTAAAGTTTCCATTGTTGCATGATGTCTAATCTATTCTTATATATTATATATTTTTATAAAAATTGAGATAATATAAAAAGTATAAAAACAACTAAATACATTAGTTACTGAGTTGTAACCGATAAAAAAAAAGTTAGTTACTTAGTCACTCAATTTATCATAAATTCAAATTAAAATATATAATTTAACTTTTATTAAGATTTTGTTGAGTCAATTTAAGATGTCAAATTTGTTCCAAATATTAAAAGGTTGACTAAGAAAAGAATTATAAATTTAAAAAATTAAATCAAATTATAATTTTGAACTTCATGTATAATATAAAATTAAAACAAATCTATTATACAAGTATGCAACACTATTATTAAATGTTAATATAAGCAAATATTAAATTTCTTATGTAATATTTAAAATGTTAAATGACTTTTTAAGTTTTCAATATTTACTAATTATATCATAATTACAAAATTTTAATATTAAAATAGATTAAAAATATTTACATGTAGCTAGTTTTTAACAACCCCAAATTTTGTAACAAAAAATAAAATAACCATGTCACTAATATAGTCATCACGACATATAAATGACGAGAATGTTTTATTAATTTTAAAATTTAAATATTAAAATATGAAATATGAAAGTACAATTAATCAATTATCTTTCTTTTGGAGTTAAATTCGAGAAATTCGTTACACACCATTGCATTCAAAATATCGAAAACTATGAGAATTAATTGTAATATTGTTATTGCTGCGTCCAGAATTATTTTTTAAATGATTTTAATTGAAAATCGGGCATAAATACGAGGATATGCAAATAAATGAAAAAAGGGCCTAAAAGAATAATAAAGTCGTCGGTTGATAAAAATAAAATTAATAATCTACTTATTTAATAACCTAATAGCTAATAAAATATTAAATATTTTTCTATCATTTTTTATCTTAAACCTGACTTCATGAACACTTAAAGATATTCTTTTTTTGAAAAAAAAAAAATTGATTAAATCATTAACTAATTTTAACTATTTAACATTGAACTTGCACGACTAAAAAATAAAACAAGAAAATAGGTAAAAGCCACAAAATAATTTTTAATTAGATTTTCTAGGAATAATTTCATAATTACCCATAACTTTTAAATAAATAAAACCCTATCTTTTAAATCTAAACAATTATTACACAACAATTATAGAAAATTCTTAAAGATTCCAAAATTTTCTAAAACGTTATGACATGATCTAAACCTTATCAAAAGACTAGAAAACATAACAATATTTTTTTTTGTATGATGAAACTAATTTTAACTAATTAATTATAAAACGAACGGAATACTAAATAAATTTTAAAAAAAGAAAAAAACAGAGAGAATAATTTTTTTTTGATTTGGTCATATAAAATGTTTCTCATTTTTGCATGTCAAAGAATTAATTGTTAGCTCAAATCGTTAATTTGACTACTTAACACCATTAAACAGATAAATTAGTAAATAAATGTAAAAATATTCGAAAAATTTAGAGTAAGCACAAATTACATTCAGATTAATATAAAAAAATTGGAACATAATTTTTTATGTTTTCGTATTTTTACAATTTATAAGGTAATTTTTTATGATAACTCATATGTTTTAGGAGAAGACAAAAAACATATGGTAAATAAATAATGATGCTCATAAATAAAAAATTTCAATGAAATACTCTTGATTCTCGCAAAGTGTATTGTGTTTGTGTGTGAAAAAAATAAACTTTATTAGAATTACATTTATCAAAATCTAAAAAAAAATATTAATGTGGGTGATTTATTTTTTTTAACAGTATTTGTGTGCATTTATAATGTGAGAAATCAAGGATATTTATAGACTCAAACTCCAAATGCAAACATACATTTTAAGATGTCATATAAGCAAATAAGTTTTCTCATTGATTTTACAATGTTGAAATTAATAACAATCCACCGTAAAATTAGAATGTACATAAATCAAAATGAAAAATATCAATTTATCTTTACTGGTTAAGAACTGAAAAATGAATATTTTAAGAATGAGAATATTAACTTGACGAGGTTAAAAATAACATAATAATATATGAAAAATATCTAAAATATTTTTAACAAATAAGATGTTATAATAAAAATATCTAAAATATTTACGATAAATAACATTTTCTATATTTTTTTATGAAAATATCTAAGATATTTATGAAAAATATTATTTTTTACACACAAACACACATATAGTTTAATGTTTCGTATGTTTTAGAGTTATGAAATTAAAAAAATATTTGTAAGATATTTAAGTAACATTTTTTATCGTTGGTATTATTTTTATTAGATTTTTCTTCTGTTTTAAATATATGTAATTCCTGATTCTCAATAAGATTTTTTGGTTTGAAATTACTTTTGAATATTTATTTATCACTAAAACAATATTTCTATGTGCAAACTCTATTTTTTTGTTATTTAATTCTTATTATCTATCTTCTAACTATATTTTGTTTGATTTTCGTCATTTGTATTATAGTGTACTAATTTTATTTTATTTTTGTCAATTTTATTATAGATTATATATGTATATTGTAAGAGGTAAATTTAAAGATTATAATTTATGATTAAAACTTGAAATTATAAAATTATAAAATTTCATACCCAGCTCAATTTATTTGATTAAAAAATTGATTAAATATCACAAAGTTTTTTTATAAAATGTATTTTATATATAGTTGAATTTATTAAAAATAAAATTATCATAAAATTTGACAAAACATTTGAATTACATCTTGTTCACATAAGAAATTACATATGTTGACTAGAATTATATATTATGATAAAATAGTATTTTACATCCTACTGACAACAAAAATTATATACATTAACAAGATTTACATACTAAGACAAGTAAAATTATATATTATAACAAAAATTGAAAGAATATTGGAATCTTACATATTTATGACAACAAAACTTGCATTTTCTAACTAGAATTACATAGCATAACAACATAGTTATATATCATGACCAAATAGAATCTTACTTCTTTCTAATAGTGAAATTATATTTTTTCGACTAGAATTACATATCATGACAAGAAAACTACATACAAGGATAAAAATTTTATAAATTACATCTTTTAACATACATGTGTCATAATTTTAACCATAAAAATTATCACTATAAAATAATAAAAATTAAAAAAGAGGGCAACTTGTTTAAATTTTGAAATTTACCTATAACTATTTTAACTTTTAGTGGTCAAATGATATGACTCTATCTTCAAGGTTGTTTTGACTTTAAAAAATATTACATCATTTTCACATTAAATGTACATCTCTTCATATTTATAACTATAATAGTTAACAATAAAGTTACATCATATGACCTTAGTTTTATAAAGTAAATCGTTTTGACAAATAATTTACATCCATTAATATTCAAAATTACATATTTTATTATCAAACTTACATTTGATGACTATAAAGTTATATCTAATGACATAATTTTTTGAGTTATAGTTTTTGACTAGAAACCATGATGTATACACATCAAATCTACTATGATGTATTGAAGCAATTTCCAAATTTGTAGCATTTTGTGACACAATTTTTGAAACAAGTGAACCTGTTAAATTCATCGGGTGTTACCATTGTTTTAAAATACCCTGCATAATTCGATTAGGTAGTCTTGTAGCGCTTACAACCGTCTGGCGTCTAACAATGTTTAATTCTCACATAATTTTGATTAAGCATGTACAATATTTGTCTAGACAATTTTCTGCTTAGATCTACTTAACATTTTTTATAACTTATACAAGTTACAGGATTCATGTAAAAATTTATGAAAACTCGTTAAAGGTTTTTAGAATTAAATTTTGAAGTGCCGGTGTAAAAAGCATATAAAAAAATGTAACTATTTTATTTCTGTAGTATTTGTTTGTTTATTTTGTTCAGTCTAATCACTTCACCATCTTCACATTAAAGTTTAACTCGTAATCTAACAAACAAACAAGGGCAGTGTGAATTAAAATGGAAACCAAACCAATTAATAATCTGACCAAAAATGCATGATTTGATTATGATTATGATTATGATTATGATTAATCAATGGTTTTGGTTTGGTAAAAACTTTTGATTTATATTATAGGCTAAATTAATGCAACTAATTTGATGATAAAGCTCAATAGCGTCATGCACCTAAAATGAGTTGTACGGTTGTACCTTATCATGTAAAAAAAATCGTAGATAAATCATGATGTACAAACACCAACAAAGAACGCAAATCATAATCCAAATAATTTAGAACTTGTTATTTCATTATGTATTTTGATATTTTTACATGTGAAGCCACATTTTGTAAATAAATTCTGTATATATATAAATAGACATATCTTCACCTAAAAATCTCAACTAGTAACTCTAAATCACAATCTTATAATTTTCATAGTTTTACATTTGATATGACACCCGACATCTTGCATGTTAACTTTAATATAGAAGATTGATATTCTAAACAGTAACATTCTTTGTAACATATAAAAAAAATTGTCTGAGCGATGATATATTTAATAATATTTTTTAATGACAAAAGCTACTTTAGCAACCGTTATTACTTTCATAATAATTTTTTTATTCCGACACTCTATCAATGCCCAAAATTTAACATAAAAGTATTTATTTCCTATAGGTTTTACTGAATTTGGTTTTACTATCCGTTTATGATTATATTAGTACCATCATTTCTGAACAAACCAACCCATTTGCCTATTCTTTTTTTTGTCTTGTTATAGGTAGGTACTGACAAAGTAATAAAAATTATGTGCTAGATAAAGTCTTGTGACAGTTTAAGTTTATAGAACAGGACCCTCCAATATTTCAAAATTTTCCATTTGTTCATCTTTTTTATAAACAGTCCATTCATTCATTCATTCTATGATTAGGTTATTGAATGCATGAATGAAGTGAACAGTTGGCTTTAAAAGACCTTTCTATGATTGGCTATTTAATCTGCCAATAAAAATTCACAATTGCTAAATTTGAAGAATTGAGTTCAAGTCCCTCTGCTTTTCACCTTTTAATTAGTTATCATTCAGCTTCATTTACAAATTTGTTAGTCAGTGAGTCAAAAATGTTTTTAATAGTTTATGTTAGAACATATTATGAAAAAAATATTCTTTATAGTCCAAAAAAATTGTACAAAGAAAAGTTAAGACATATTATAATTTTAGGACAAGAAGTGTACAAATTTTTTTGGATTAAAGAAATTAAAGAATAAAATGGGTGAGCCTTAAAGACTCTTATGTAGATTTTCTTGGTTTGGGAAAAAATAAATGAAAATTGAAGAATGTCAATAAGGCAAATAAGGCTCTAATGAGATATGAATTATTATATAACAATTGCGTCACTTGCAATAAATCCTACCCACTCACACAATATTCATAGAGCCTTGAACCCTTCTCAAAGCAGTAATAATTGGAGCTAATATGTCTTCTTTCAGACAATGATATATTGACACAAAGATTCATACAAACTCCAATGATTCCACTCTCAAATATTGACATGTTTAAGAATTTAAGTAAAAGTAACGAGAATAATGTAAAATTTTGGTATTTCTAATTTAATATAGATATACATTACTAAGTTTTTGTTTAACCGTTCTAACTATTACAAGTGTAGTATTCAATGCGTCATTAAATTATTGAGTTATACAAATTTATTAATGTTTTATTTAAGAATAACTCTATTTCCACATTCAAATTTACACGCATTCTCATGAATGATTATAAATTTTATTATTCTATTAATGCGATATATAAAGAGTTGATTCTCTCAAAATTAAAATTTTAGAGTTGTTTACATTAAATGACACAAGCCACAGATATTTTTGAAAATATATATGAATTTGGCTGTTGTATAAAGCCTTTATAAAATTCGTGGGCACGAGTAACGGGGCTTCTTGTATTAAATGTGTGACTGGTAGTAACCATAATATTGCCCACTAGTAGAAGAAACTACACAATTCCCCTCCATTATATTTTTCCTCGCATGACATGGCAAAAACAGTCTACAAAATGTTCAAAAATAAAAGAAAAATGAAAAAGTTCCTCTCTTTTTCCATTCACACAAAAACACAAACATGCCCGTCTTAAGAAACATTTCTGTTTTATCAAACGAGTCTTGGCTTGTTCCAATCAATATTTCTTTGCTTTTTCTATAAAGGGTGTTCAAGAAATGAAGTAATAATCCCACTACATCACCCACAAAACAGAGTATTACTCTGTTCTTGCTCTGTTTTTATTCTGTTTTTCAAGAAAATGGCCATATCAAGCTCAGAAACACAAACACCTCTTGTCAAAGCAACCACTTATGTTCAAGTAGAAGTTGAGATGGTGAAATGTGATTCATGTGGATTCCCAGAAGAATGCACTCCTGCATACATAACACGAATTCGCGATAGATTCAAAGGAAGGTGGATATGTGGCTTGTGTGTGGAGGCTGTGAAAGATGAAGTTTTGAGATCAGATAACATCATAACTATTGAAGAAGCTTTGGACAGACACATGAGTTTTTGTCACAACTTTCGATGTTCAAGCCCCCCTTCTAATGATTCGGAGCATCCGATTTTCGCCATGGGAAGAATTCTCAGAAGAAGTTTGGATTCCCCAAGAGCTCTTCAATCAACTCCAACCAGTCCTGTTCAAAGGGTTCGTCCTCCTTCTCTTATTCGATCCGAGAGCTGTTTCTCTTCTCTGTCCTAATGATATATATATATATATATATATATATGCTCTTAAGGTAACTGTAGATCAAACATATATAATCAATCTTGCATGTTCTTGTAACTAGTACTAATTTTAGACTGTGTTTTTCTGCCATTTTATGTGGTTGTCTTTCATTTTGAAATGAAATGATGGATGATGAGATAATCTATATAATCTTTGCTCCTTTTCTCTATTACACCATGGGTTGGATTAGTTTTGAATATGTGCATATATGCTTAGATAGATCGATGGATCTCTTCGGTTTCATGAAACTTTTCAGTTCATGATTAATCATACAATATTTTTGTGAATGGTCATTGTGAACGATGATCACAATAACTGTTCTGTTATTGTTTGATGTTATTGAATTTTTAGAATTTTTTTTACTAGTTCTTTACTTTAGAGTGGAATGTTAGAAAAAAATAGCTCCACTCTGAATGAGCGGCATTTGATAATAGTTACTGTAAATTGTTTTTTACAAATATTTACGTATGTAGATACAACATTGATAACATTGTTCCTTAAAATGTTATGTAAACACAATGATACTAGTCTATTTTCAGACAAATGAAAACATGTTCCTTGTCAATTTGTTATGAATTTGGTATATAGTTTCATATCCAGATGTGCCAAATCTATGTTACAAGGACGAGTACATGAGGGGAAATTGCTTAAATAAAGTTGCTAGGAAATTTTCTTGATTAAAACAAAATCAAACAATGAAGAAAAAGGATAAAAAGGGTGTTTTTAGGAATAATATGATAAGAAAATGAAGACAAGAATATAAAAAAATTCTGAATCATTTTCTTTATGGTTTGAGGTAATGGTGGAAGATAACATATTTTAAATGGACATTTAGTAGGGTATGGTAAGAAGCCACACATTCTCTATCTGTCCACAATTAGTTTGTCTGGCTCATACTTGAGAAAACACATGCTGTCATAACAATAAGAGGTCTTTTCAGCTTCTCTGCTGAACAAAGAAAGTTTCTTCAAAATAAACTTTGATGAGTCTTTTCTAGTATGAACACAAAGTAAATACCATCAGACCTAGTTATGAGGGTTGTGGGGCTTAATTGTACAGGCACATTATTAACACCACCTCCCCCTCCCCCTCCCCACCCCACCCCCACCCCCACTTCAACCATCCCAACCTTAGATTATAGAATTTAACTGTGTTTAAGCCATTGCTTACTAAAATTTCACATATACAATACTTATAGCTGAATTCGACTTTTTTCATAATTTTTATATTCGTAACGTTGTGAAAAAGAATGTCTTACTTGAAAATAGTGACATCAAAATTCTCCTCGACTCTCAATCTCAAACATTTTGTGCATATTTATTTGCATAATACTATATGTACACAAAATATGTGTGTAACACCTAGATATAAACTACAAAATATTCTAAGAGACAAGATCACATGAGCACAAGAAAAGACAATATAAGATGAACAATATTCTCATTAGCTTTGTCCAACAGAGAATAAATATCAAGATATTGCAAGCATTTGCAGGTCCAAACTAGTACTTGAACTCGGAAATACTATACCCCAGGGCTTTGGTGCTTTCTACCTTCAACTTGATTCCAAGCATCTGTACAATGATGTCTTGGTTTCATTACTAATATGGTTATGTTGCAATCTTTTAGGTTTTCGTGTTCAATTTTTGCCACTAACGTGTATAAAACACTTGACAGATGGTCAAATGATTTGTAACTTTACCGACTTTTAACTTATCAAATTATGTCAAAATAAACGTATCTCAAAATCCGAGCTAAGAACAATTTTAAGAAAGAAGTTCACGGCTGCAATTGGCCACATTACTTTAAAAATTCTATATTCTTATGACATAAATCTGCAAAAATATATAAAAAAAAGTAAGATTTAAACTGAAATAAACTCAACTTTAATTACAATTTT
Organism: Centella asiatica; assembly: GCA_014636745.2. Lineage (NCBI taxonomy): Eukaryota > Viridiplantae > Streptophyta > Magnoliopsida > Apiales > Apiaceae > Centella > Centella asiatica. Next base: position 52,613,513 of record CM025780.1, read on the forward strand.
CACATCTACTATATTCTTATAACATCAAACGTGCTAGTGTCTAATGTATAAGCAAATTTGCTCAAAAGTAGATAACCTAACTTAGAAGAAACTTGGCATCCTCTGTGTGGCTATTTATGAATTGAAATTTCATCAACTTACTAAAGTCAAGTTTAAAGTAAAACTAGGCATAAGTAAAGAGCCTATATAGAAAATATCAAAAATATGATGACTATTAATTTTTATTAGTTAATTGTAGTTGCAAAGTTATGATGAAGTGAACACACAATAAATGTGTCTCTGCTGCATAATACAGAAATTATAATTTGAAACTATCAAACACATTAACTGTGGGAGTACTATATTTCACTCATTAAAGCAAGACCAACAATCTTTACTACTCATCAGTGTCTTTAGCTTTTGAATTCTCATACACCACCTGAGGATGTACTTCCTCTGAAATATATTACTCTCTCCGTCTGCAAATAAATGATTTTTTAAAAATAAATCTTATCTATAAATATGTGTCATTTTATTATTTTAAAGAATAAACCAATATTGTTTTATTGTTTTAGCCCTAATTAATATCCTTAGACAATTGTACTATTTAAAACTCACGAGAGAAAAATTAAATCAAGTTAAATATACATTTGGAATAAAGAAAATAAAGGAATAAAGGTTACTGCTTTTTCGAAAAAGGAAGCTCCTGGCGAGGATTGAATTCGCGACTTTTCGCTTACGAAGCCAACGCACTGTCACCATTGCAATTTTTTCCAAATCCTATACTAATTATGTTCTTCTTTACCTTTCAACTCATATCATATTACCAACAAAATATTTAATCCACACTTTCAATTTAAAGTTTCAATAAATTTTTATTTTTGTCCACTTATTGATTTGATATCCTTTCTACTATGACTAAAATCTCTATCTTTATAGTAAGGGAACTTTATCTATTTTTCTTTCAATTTTATCTACTCGGAATGCACTTCGATGAAATAAAAATTTCCCAAGGCTTTGCATGAATAGGACCATGGGTAGGGCCGTAAATCTAACCAAATGTTTTATGATTCGTCCGGACTTAATTCAAAAATTATTTAAATTGATTCGGATTCGATACGAAAATAAATCAAAATTGACACTTAATTTAAAGTTCGATAAATTAAACGAACAGATCGAGCACACCAGTACTAGCTCGATTCTACTCGCGAGTAGTTCGATTATTCTCTTTATACTAAGATATCATAATATATATTGGAAATATATTATCAATTGTATCTTAATAATACGTTTAAATATTATACATATTGAATAAATTACTCTAAAATTAATTTTCATTAATAAAATAAATTTTTATCTTAAAAGAAATAAAAAATTATTTTATTTAAAAAAAATTACTAAATTTATGTGCTTATGAGTAGTTTGTAATCGATTCAAATTCGACTAAAGTAAAAACTGGCGTTGAGTTTCTCAACCCTTTGCCTTAGGATTAGTCAGATCTATTTCTCGATGGGGGCGGTGAAGGGAAGGGATATAACTCAGTGGTAGAATGTCACCTTCACGTGGAACAATTGTATTCGACTAAATATTTGAATTCGAATTACCAAAATGAATCATACATCGTCTACTTCATTTTTTTTATTTTTTCTAGAGTTGTCACATGTGCTTTCTAATTTAATTTCCTCGATAAAATAATAATAATGAATCAATTGTAAACTCTAAATAAAAGGAACAAAAAAGTGACACAAATTAAAACAACCCAACCCAACCCATTAAATAAAATCCATGCTTAGAACTGTAGCCTAAGCTTTCTTTGCATATACAAAACTGAATAAAAAACAATTAAGAATTTTACAAACACCCTTTTAGCTGTCACAAATCAATCTTCTACAATAACAATTCTTTGTATGTGTCAGATCGTTCGAGTCATAATCTAACAAACACTGATTTAGAGATTTGTTGTTTCTGTTAACACCTTGTACTTCCATCATATATGTAATCCAGAACTGCAATGACTCCAAAAATAAAAGCTTGATCAATTCCAGGCTTCACTACAACAGTATATAGATCCTTGTTTACCATCACTTCTTCCTTTACACCAACCTATACACACATAACATACGCCTATATATTAAGTATATTATTGCACATTTCCAAAATTGAACACACACATTCCCTATCTACTTGCAGCATTCAAAATTTAAAACATTTTAAAAAATAACAGCTATAAAACATTTCAAGGTCAGACGAGTAATTAAAATAATACTGACATCGTATGAATTTCATTTTGATTACGAGACAGAATTAGAATTGAATCTTCAATTTTTGAAAAGCGTTAATGACAAAATGTATCGTTAATTTTAGTACGAATGAGCATGTGCAAATATATGTAATAAAAATGAGTTACCTCTGCTATGACATTGCCTTTGGAGTCAATGATGCTGCATGCTTTATCTGGAAAATATCCTTTGATCTCAAAATTGCGATTAACGTTATTGAATTGAATTGCATCAATGGAGATCTTTATCAGATTGTGATTTACGATACATGAATTAGGTTCTTTTACTCGAAAAACTGGATTTTCGGATTTTTCGTAGTCTACACTGTAGCCTCTCCATTGCCTGTAGATGCTTAAAGCTTCAACTAGCCCGCCCTGGATAAATTGAACATTTAAACACATTCATTATAATCAGTTTCATGACAAAACCATGGAAAGGAAATTTCTCATGATTTTGTTACTAAAAATTATTTCTCTTCTTTGTAATAACCACTATTGTAAAATTTTCTGCTTAAACCAATTAATTCCTTCGTTTAAGAACCTTTCCCCGCCTAACAATTTTTTCTGTCTATCTCTGATTAATTTCAGTTAGTTCAGATTAAATCCCCATTTAGGCATTAGGCAGTTCATTGTCGCCTAATTCCACCAAACATTTTTTGCAACATCGGTAATAACGAGGAAGAAATTTAGCCAAATTATTTTTTTTTTCCCGGAAAATATGTACCTTTCGGCGAATGAGAAGCAAAGCATCACCATGAGCATCCCTTAGAAGTAGCTCATCTTTTTTGCCAAGAACACCACAACCCTCCACCTTGAAAACAACATTTTGTCTACAATCCATCACAACAAAACCTCCTCCAGTCACAACATGAGGTCTCTTTCGGACTACAAAAACCACCTCTGAAGATGAACAGAACATCTTACTAATCACAGGCATCATGTTTCCTCTAGTACCCATCTCTTTGATTTTTCCAAGAAATCTTGCTAGCTATATATATAATTGTGAAACTCAAGTTTGTTATAGATATTTTTGTATATTGTCACTAGATGTTGATGATCTATTTATTCTAGGCCAAGATTTGAATGTTAATGTTCTTGATTTCAAAAGGGTTTGGCAAATCTTGACCAGAATTGTGAATAGAAGTAGAATCATTTAATTATGTATATACTTGGGAATGAAGTTTGATTGTTAAATAATTGTAACACTTCTGTAAAACGCCTTTTTTTTTTGTCCTTATCCTATTTTAAGTTCCATTGAGTAAACGTTTCAATCAAAATTAAAAACGGAACGCAAGCTTTTGGAAATTGGCTGCCTAATTTTCTAAAGGGAATAATAGTACATTAAGGTATCATGCCTATTATAAAGTTGGGATTTAATTTGGCGATTTTAGGTCATACTCTCCCCCAACTATATATTAAAAAAACAAAAAATAAAAATAGCTGGATAGTAAGTCTTTTCTAGTATGGATTCCAAAATCTTGTTATGAATTTGATGTATATGATTTGATGTAAATTTCATGTATGTAATATAATTTAACATAAAAAGAAGAAAATCTTACGTGAAGATGTCTATTCATTGAATATTGATACGGAAAGAAAATATTGTCTTTTTTAAATATGTTTTACTAAATTTTAGATTTTAGAGAGGTATACGAAATAATATATCTCAACCTTCATCGGTGACATTAATTCTGACATAGAGTTTTAATTTTCTTGATCCCAAGATTTTAATTCTAACCATATGTTAGGATCTCATAGGTTTAATTTAAAAAGATTGATATTTTAAAATATATCAAAAAAAACCAACACAATACTTTTTTGAATTTTGAGATTTCACAACATCATATGAATAAAATCAAATATAATTATTAATAAGAAACAAAAATTGTATAATATAATTAACTTAAAAAAAGTCTCAACCATTTATCCATTTTAAGCTTTTATACCGACTTTTAAACCCACTATTTTCATGTTTATGTTTTCAACAAATTTCTCTATTAGTTATCCTAATTAAAATACTCGAACTGTTGTTTTATATTATTAAACATACTCATGTTACTAGTTATTACATTTAAGTTGTATTATTGTGTAGCACTGAATTAATATCAATAAAATACTTTTAGTTAATTGAAGATATTTTATTTTAAAATTTGGGTGGGGTGGCGGGGTGGCGAGGGGGGGGGGGGGGTATGGGGGGGGAAGAGGGGGTGTAGAAAGGGTTGAACATGTGTGGAGCCTCGTACATTATTCCCGAATTGCTTTAGTCTTTAGTTTGAGTAGGGAATCTTACTAACAATGATCAGGGGTTTGGTTCACGTTTTAGACTTTTAGGTACTCTTATGTAGTTCTTGATTCTCTTGTTCTCCTTTGATCTCATATCGATTCTAACTTTCTATTAAGCATGTGATTATGTCGATTAAAAAATTAATTATGAAAATACCATAAACAATTGCCACCAATGGTTTAAAATTTCTTGGTAAGGGACTATTGAGGCCACCAAATTTAAACTTTAATGATAATAACTACTATTTGTCCTTAAAGAAACCTAATTAATAGTAGAAAAGCAAAACACAAGCACATAAGTGTACATAAATTAGTTTTGAAAAAAAAATGACTTTCGTACATTGCGTTCTAATACTCCCTTAACCATATTTTTTTCCTTTTTTATCTTAACTACATTGTAATACACTTTAAGCAAATGGTACAATGTAAAAGAAAGGAGGGAGTGGAGAGAAACAAAAACTACTCCTATTTTAATAAATTAATTTCGATAAAAATCAATGAAATTATTATTTTAGCCTAATGTTTGTTAATCTCAAATTTTCAAAATATAATCTTTTTAAGGACCAATCTCAAGCCGGTCATAGTTTTTAAAAAAAATTCCTTAGAAGTCATCCCTAAGTTTTATACTTCCTTTCTAATTTTTCTCCTTTTAAAATTATTTATTAAATTATATGTTTATCTTCCACCATATTCTCCTTTAATCTCTCTTTTAATTATCTTATCATTCTAATTTTATGATAATTATATTTTCTCTCTCTTCCTACTATTTTCTCTTAATTTATTTCAAAGTGTTTCCTATATAATTTTTACGATTAATCTCATTCGCTCAATTTTCATCAAATGTTTTTCTCTTAATGTTTCGAGAGATTTTTCATCAATTGTTTCTCTCCTCATTTCCTCTAGAGAATTTTGTTTCTCTTCTGCCACGAATTCTTCACGTTCCGTCATCTATATCAACATGATCTCATAAGTCATTCACTACCACCGTCACGAATTTTAATCGATCATCACTATCATTAACTTGTTTAGTTACATGTCGCTTCAATCTTACTCTCTTTATTTGCTTTACTGTACATTTATTTGGTATATTTATCATTAATATTGTGAATTTATTGGGTATATTTATTGCCATACGTACGATAAAATTAGATACAGTGAGTTTATTGGATACATTTATTTTCTTAGAATGAGTAAGTTTATTTTAAAACATTAATTTTATGTTTACAGTATATTTATGTTAATAGTGAGTTTAATATTTTCAAGTTTAGTGTAAATTTAATGTTGAATGTATGTTATGTTAGTTTAATATTTACTTTTAACATTATGGTTAATTCTATATAAATTGTGAGTTTATTACCTATAAATATAAATAGTGTGTTTACTATATATAATTGACGAAAAAGATTTTTTCGCAGTAAATTTATAAATACAATATATTAAACACCTTGTTATATGGTAAAATTATAAATAAATAAAATTCAATAAATTTATTATTTTTTAGAAAAAATTTTATTGTAACAATGAGTTTAATTTCATATAAACCGTGAGTTTATTATTGTAAAACACAAAATTTAAGTTTACAGTATATTTAATATTGTAAATTTACAGTAATATTACTACAAATTCAATGTTGAACGTATGTTACGCTAGTTTAATATTTACTTTTAACAGTGAGGTTAATGACAATAATTCTAGTTTACACAATAAAATTGTTATTATTATAATTTTTGTTGTTATAAATTTGATATGCTACATGAATATTACTGATATTATTTTTATGTTAATGCTTAAGGCTTTTGATTTTATAGATATATTTAATGTTTAATTTTAAATTTTGAAGTTCAAATTTTGTGTTGTTATCAAAAGATTTGAATTAAAAGTCAAAAACTAATAAATATAAGTAATTTGGGAATAATAATATTAAAGTTGATCTCACCAGAAGAATAAAAACTAAGTAGGACTAAAATAAATTAAAAAATGACCGGCCATGCAACCACCCTTTTCGATGCATTTGATTTGCAATTACGAGATAGGCCTTGAGGGTCCTGGATCCTGGCCCTTTCTGATAATGGATGCGTGACCATTTTACCAAATTGAATCTGCCAATTATTTGATAGTGTCAAATTTTGGCAATTGGTTGCTTTAAAGCATAAAACTACCAACCATCCCTTTTGGACTTTTTGCAAAAAGATTCCCTACAAATCTTAATTTGGCCCCAAAAGTCCATGTATAATCCTTTTATCCCTTCGCTTTCGTTCTATATCTTTGTAGGATTTTTCTTTTCTTTTCTTTCCGGGGAGGTAACCCTTCTTTTCTTTTTCTTGTCCTGTTTTGTGTTACATGAAATGTCAATTTTTTAAAAGAAACCATTCATTCACACACTCATCAAGTTAACATAATTTAATACTTAAAATTTTAAATTTTTTGAGAAGAGATAGTCGACAATGATCTGACTAACAATTAAGTTCAAGGAAGTAACTTTTTATATTATAAGATAGATTTAAGAATAACACTCGCTTTATCTTAAAAAAGAAAAGAAAATTCTATTCTATATTATCTGTCATTTTCTTTTTCTAAACTAATAGTTCATATCAAAGCGTAGGGTATATCTCATCTATTATATATTTAAAAGCATAAATATATTTTTTTTATGTCATGGTTCCGTATTTTTTTTTACAATATTATTGTCTTCAAATTTATTTTATTCCATTATTATCTTTTCTTAATTCACTTTTACTTTTATCAAATACTCCTAATTCACTTCTACTTTTCTTAGTTCCTACTTCTATTATGAGTTACGAAATCCACAATTAGAGAATTTTAAAATAAAATATATGAATATAATATAATATATAACTTTATATGCATGACTAATTGAATTATGGACAAAATATACATTTAAAAACACAAACATGTTTTTCTTTATGTCAAGGTTCTCCACCTTTTCAAATAAAATTAATGTTTTAATTAAAATTATATCATTTGACTTAAAGTATTATTTGTTTTATTAATTGAGCTATTTTTGTACAGTTATTATATTATTTGGGTTACTAACATTTATCGTCATTATTTTGTTATCATTATTTTAATTAACATCTTCAATTATAATCAATTAAATTGTGATTCACTTAATTAGGTTTATGCGTTTAATAGTTGTCTAGTGAATTTTGTTATATGTATTTATTATACGGAGTATTTTCTTTTAGTTAATAATTGTTAAGATTTACCATATATTTGAATTTTATTTTTTTAAGTAGTTTGTAGTTTTTAATATGACTGGGAAAGATATTCTCTAATGATACAAATGTTTTAAATATTTTGTTTTTATATGATCTCTGACGTTTTCAAATTTAGAATTAACTTAATATCTACAATATATATGAGTAAATGTAAGATAATATATTTTAATAAGAGTTTGAAGTATAAATTATGTTGACTTCACTTCAATTTAATAAAAAAAAATTAACACAAACTTAAAGAAATATTAATGAATAATCGTAATTAACTTTGAAATAAATATTATCATAATTAATTATTTTGAAGTATATATACACACACACACACACACATTATAAATTATACAAATAAAATCAATGTTTCAATTAAAATTATATTGTTTGACTCAAAGTATTCTTTTTTTTTTTTATTAGTTGAGTTATTTTTGTGCAGTTATTATATTTCTTGGGTTACTAACATTTATCATCATTATTTCCTTATAATTATTTTAATTAATATTTTCAATTATAATTGTTTATATTGTGATTTACTTGATTAGAATTATTCATTTAATAATTGTCTGGTAGATTTTTTTATATGTATTTATTATACGAAGTATTTTCTTTTAGTTAATAATAGTTAATATTTACCATATATTTTAATTTTATTTTCTAAGTAGTTTGTACTTTTTAATATGGTTAAAAAATGTATTATCTAATGATATAAATGTTTCAAATATTTTTTATATTTTGCTTTTGTATGATCTCTTTAACTTTATATTTGAATGTCTCAAATACGTTTTCAAATTTATAATTAACTTAATATCTATAATATATATTGTTTCCCAAAGGAAAAACACTCGAATGGGGGTTGACTAATGTTTTCCAAAATTTACAAGTTTGCTTATAAAAACAGCAGTTTAAAAAACTTTTGTTTATGAAAAGTTCTTACTTATATTTCTTAAAAGAGTTAGCAGCAGAATTTAAGCAACACACCCCTAAATAAAAACAGAATAGCTTGAAGTGGCAATAATAGTAAAATCTTTGGTAAAGAGATTAGTAAGAACTAAGCAAATCGAGGGTATAACGACAAGTAGAATAAATAAAGAGCATTAAAGAAAAGAAAGCAAAGAGATTTGTTTAGTGGTTCAACCTACCTTGCTCCACTATCCTTCTCGTTTACTTGAGAATTAATTCACTAAGAATTTCTCTAATACAAAGAACACACAGTTTTTGTTTACCCTAGGTCACTAAGTCCTTACTTAGTAACACGACAAAATATAGAATAACTAAACTAGTGTTTATTGTCTCTAAGTAACTAGCTCTTTGTTGAGCAGATAAAACAACACTTGTTCAACCTCTTAAAATGTTTCTTGCTGAGATATTTGGAATGTCAAATGTTAGAGCATTTCTTGGTAGTTAATTGTCATAAATGAAATTTATGACTCCTATTTATATTACTCTAAAAATCTATATGTTGAAAATTTGAAATATATCATATTAGAATAATATAAACTCAAGTGTTTGAAGAAGGGGAGGTTGAATACAAACACTACAAACTTTTTGTTCTTTTAGAACTTTTAAGCTCAACTAGAATTAACTATGAGATCAGAAAAACTCTTATGAATTTAGAACGAACATACAAACATTCAACTTAAAATAGTTGTATTAAAACTTGAGATTTTTCTGGAAATCTAGTTAATTACAAGTGTGATTAATCAGTTACAATTCTATAATGACTTACAGCTTTTTTTCTCACACTTACTAGCTTCAAATTTTTTTTAAATATTTATCTCAAGATATATTACAAAACTTCTCTCTAGTGTTATTGTGTGCTTCTTTATTTTTTTGCTTTATCTTTCCGTGTAACAACTCTTTCTTTTTGTATAACAGATTTTGTAGTGAACCCATGTGCTGGACATGCTGCTTTTTCAACTTAGCCGCATATATGTCACATCGATGTCCTTTAGGAATGATGTGTCAGACTGCTATTGGCTTTTGTTGCTTCTTTTTTATCCCCTGATGTTTGAGCATTTAATGATCGAGAGTTGTTATTGGATTACCAAACTTCAAGAAATATCTTTTCAGTTATATCTCTTCCTTCTTGAACAAGCATCAATAATTCGCGTGTAAGACCTGATGACGAGTGAATGCAGTCATAACTATCCCCTGATAGCAAGCCCTGATGTTGACTTGTTAAGTGATTATGGATCCCTTGATGACAAGTCCTGATGAAGACTTAATCGGTGCTTCATGCTTCATTTGTGTTAATTTATTTTTTGTAGACTTAGCTAAGTGTTTCTTGATCCCCTGATGTTAAGACTTACTTCTATCTGTTGATGGTTTCCACTGATACAGTGCTTAGCATTCCCCCTGATGGTTTCCCTTAATGGGTTGGTCTTTCAGTGTCATCCCCTGATGCAGTATTGCAGGCTTCCCCTGACGGGTTGATCTTACATTGTCATCCCTTGATGGGTTCCCCTGATGAATTCCTTTTCAGATACTGACAGATTTAATCATTGATACTTTGTTAACTTTGTTTGAATCGTCTAATGTGCGGAATACTCAAATGTTCTTAAGTAACGTCAGACATCCCCTCTACACTATCGAGTCCTGTACAAGCTTTCATTGATGACTTGTCTAGTGTAGAGCAGTTCATCCCCTGATGACTAAGTTGATCATCAGTGAATGCAAAACTTGTGCAAATATACTTACGTTTATAGAACACCCGTGAGTATTTACTGATGCACAATCAAAATATAATCATCATCATCATCATCATCACCATTTACTTGAATAGATCCGTTGGGAGTTGTACTGTCTTGACAGAGGCTTGTACATTTATTGTTGTTCCTTACTTAGTCAATAAAGTAGTCATTATTTTGTCTTCTAGTACTTTTTGAAAAACTCACTAGAAAGTTGACTAAGCAAGGGAAGATTTTTCTAAAAGTCTGCTTGGATCTAAGTGAAAGACCTTGTTGTTTAAGACCTTGTTTATTTACATTTTAAGTAAGTCTATCATTAGAATTTTCTTCTTAGCTTCAGTATCCTTTTTTATAGATGAGAAAAATCTGCACTTGTGATCAAAATCATTGCTTAACTAAAATTATTTATATCCACCTAAAAAGTTTGATATTTTTCTAAGTCATTTTACATTGATTCAGCAAGAACTATATTATATCATCAATTCTTATAAAATAAATTCAATTATTCTTTATGAGCAAACCTAATATAAGTAGAGGTGCATTAACATATATGAGTAAATGTAAGTTAATATATTTTAATAAAAGTTTGAATTATAAATTATGTTTACTTCACTTCACTTTAATTAAAAAATTTAACATAATTTAAAAAAAATATTAATGATAATCTAAAATATAGTGTTAGATATCATATTAATTGTAATTTTTAAGTACTATATTTTATTATCTTTTTTTTCTTTTAAATTATATTATGAAAATTATAAATTCTTCTTTTATTGATATTATAACTTCTATGTGATCAAATTATTAATCAATATGTTAGCATTATATTGATAATAAAGTATATAAAGTTATATATTAAATATGAATAAAAATATATGAGATCAAATTTATATTTACAAAGTCAATTTGACCTAGTGAAATCATAAAATTAGTTTTACTTGATATATGTGTTAAAATATTTTTGTGTTTTATCTTGGAATATATGGTTTGTAGAAGGGGTTGAATACAAACCACAAAATTAGTTCGAATTTTGTGAACTAAGTGAATATACTTTATTGAAAAATGCGAAAATGAAATAATACAATATATCATAAATACTTCTGAATTTTTATTAATCAAAGAAAGATTAGAAAAACTAATTGATGTAGATAACCAACATCTAGAAACTCTATTCAAAGAAAAACAGTTGTTACACCCTATTTTTGTTATGTTATCTCTCAGTCACGCCATCTTTGTTATCTCTCTGTTTGAGTTATCTCTATGTATCATCTCTAATACACAATTTTTCCTTATTGGACAACCTTCCTTATTTTAAGTTTAGAACCCTAACCAACTTAGGAGTCTACTGTAATCAACCATATGTCATCCATGTCATTTTCAATATCCATTGATTATCATTATCTGCTGATAAATAAATTATCCTCTGATGTATATTATTTGTTGCCGATGAAGGACTTTTATCCCCTAATACTGCTGATAACTAATTTTATCTATTGATGGTTGTTTTTGCAGAATATTCATTACTAGCTATTTCATCTTCAGATGCAGTATCCACTGATGAACACAATATCTACAAAGGCTCAGAATTATCCCATAACTGACTGTTGTGATGATTTATCCTCTGATTTGTTTTCTAATGTACATTTTACACTGTCAGATGATAACATCCATTGGCATGTCTATTATCCACTGATAGACAGTTTACATTGTCGAAGGATAATACTAACAAAACTAGTTGCAATTTATCTATTGATGTTTATATAACACATCAACAGTTTCTAGTACAATTATAAACTGTAACAATTATAAGTAATATACATAATCATAAAATGGTATAATTCCTAACAGTATCGTACAATAAAAATTAAATTAATTTATACAAGTTTGATATTAATCAAACAATTAAATATAATTTATATTAATTTAAAATATAGAAAATATTAAATTACAATTATTAATAAAAAAAATAAAATTAAACAATAAAATAAAAACAACTCGTGTGAGTTAATTTTAATACAATACTAATTTGAAAAACCGTGTACAACACGAGTAATTTATTATTATTGATTTAATTATAATTATTTTGTTTGAATAAATTGGTTTAATTAATAATTTATATTATAAGTGACTCAGTTAATATTGATTAATCATGGTAAATCATATTATTATTTGTCATCATCAATTTGATCATAATGATTTTAATCATATATATTGGATTAATAATTAGTTTTATTTTATTATGATTAATTTGATTGTAATTTAGTTTGTAAATAAGTTTACTTTAATCAATTTATTTTGTAAAATATTGTTATTAATATAAATAAGTATAAATAGATTGATCGATAGATATATAAATATAGATGGTTCTTAAATAAACTTACTCTTGGTCAGTCAAATTCATGATGAAAGAATAAATAAATATATTAATATAGATATGATAGGCCTAATTTGTATAAGTAGATATATTAATATTGATAAATAAGATTAAAAAGTGTTAGATATAATTGATGATAATGATGTTTAGGGAATAATTGTTCATCTGTAAATACTCAAGTTATTTTATAAATCTTAGTATATTTGCACAAGTTTTGCATTAATTGATGAATGACTTAGTCATCAGGGGATAGACTACACTGCACCGGGCGAGGTATCAGTGATAACGTGAATGGACTCGACGATGTCAAGGAATGACTGTTCTTACTTAAAAGAAGATGAGAATTCCGCACGACAGACATTTGAGGCAATGCTAACAAAGTATCAATGAGCAAAAACAAGTATTTTTTAAAGGGTATTAGTGAAAAGAACCCATCAAGAGAAGCCTAAAAATACTGTGTCAGAGGATGACTTGGTCAGGGGAACCCATCAAGAGAAGACCTCGTCAGGGGAACCCATCAGGGGATGAACCCGTCAAAGGAACGCATCAGGGGATGACCTCGTCAGGAGAACCCGTCAGGCTATGTTAAAAAAGCAGCATGACTAGCAAGTGGGTTCACCAATTGATCTGCTATATACATAGAAAAAGTTGTTACACAAAAAACCAAGCAAGCCATAACACTCAAACACTAGAAGGTAAGATTTGTAAAAATCTTGAGAGAAATATTCAAAGAAAAGCGTAGCTAGTGAGTGAGAAAAGAGAAGCTGTAATTTATTACAGATTTGTAGTTATTAATCACTATTGTGATTAAACATATTTTCAGAAAAAAACACCAAGTTATAATACAACTATTTTAACTTGAATGTTTGTGTATTTATCTTAATTTTGTTAAAGTTTTTCTGGTTGTGGTAGCTATTCCAGCCTGTGCAACGTAAGTTTTAAAAGAGCAAAAAGTTTGTAGTGTTTATATTCAACCTCCCCCTTACAAACACTTGAACTTATTTAGTTTTAACAAAAGTCATCTTAAACGTGTTCTCCTGTTGTGCATTAGTAGATTAGTATAGATTAGATTCACTATATTATGAGATATTTCTCTTGAAACTCTATTATAAAATTATTTTATTGGAATTTTGCCATTTTTTATTGTTTATTTTTTAAAATTGTACGTACATACGTACCATACATTTCATCTTTTACTCATTTAATATACTATGAAAGTCTACGCGCAATGCGGGCCAATTTTTCTTATGTTGTAAAGATATTTATATAATAAAACTTTGATAATAGTTTTAATGAAAAATTATTTTATTCATTTATAGTGTGTGTGTGTGCGTGTATATATATAGATACATACATACATACATACATACATACATACATACATACATACATACATACATACATACTAACCCTGTTTAAATTCTTAATTTATTTGAAAAGGTAAATTTATTAAATTTAGAATTCTAATTCATAAGTAATTTATATTGAACATAAGATTTTTTAAAAGTTAATATGTTTTTTTTATCTATTCTACATTGATACACGTGTTCTTCATCGATGCATGTAATTAAATGTATTAAAATAATATACTAAATTAATGTTATCTTTGTTTGAATAAGAACTAAATTATTTTATGTAAATTTGGATTAATTAATTTAAACGATTTGTTTCTAGAGTCTTATAAATATATGGTTATATAAAACACTTCAAATGTATAGTTAATATTAATTTTATTAATAAGTAAATAATAAGAGATATTATTTTTCATAACAAATTGAAAAATGCTAATGAAATGATGAAATAGTAATTATAGGGAGAAATTAAAATAATCATTTTTTTTTGTTGATAATTTGATATAATAAGTATTAAAGAGTTATTGTGCTGAAAATTAAAACTGAATGTTATATATGAGTATAATTTGATGAGATGTTTTGAATTTATGTTCTAACTTGTTTATAAAATTTGTTAGTTTTTAAATTTTAGGTGATATTTATAATTTGAAAGACAAATAAAAAAAGTCATAGAAAAATGAGTGTAAGAAGTTAAGAAAGAACGTAACATGTAACTTTTGGGATTCGAATTCCTAAAATGATATACTTAATATGGATATTTATAGACTTACCACCTTGAAAACCAACATATAATTGTTAAAATTTACTTCTATAGCTAGTTTAATTTGACTTCTCTTTAATTCCAGATTATATAAGATTATTGTTGAACATTAAAATAATAAAATTTACATTTAATAGTACTCAAAAAATATTTAGAAGTTGTATACTTGTATTTCCTAAAATCATATATTCACATATATAATATATAGTATATTTTTAGTTGAAACAAGAGTTAAACATCAAATGGAGGTATGCTCTCTGCTACAGATGTCTCAGCTTCGTACTAGAAATACAATACATTACACAAATCGGTGAAGAAACTGTTACTCCCACCTGAGTTTTACGTGACAAAGATTCAAAGTGTTACTGGTAGTGTGCGTAGAGTGTGTCAAATGTTTCTTGCTTAATTCAGGACCTTAGGTTAAAAGTACGATTCGTAATTTAATTTAGAAAAAAAATTAAGAATATAAAAGTTCGACAATTTAAATGAATAGAATTTGAATACAATGTTACTTGCTTAATTAATTTCCTAAGTAATCTGATTATTTTAGTTAAATATTAAAATATCATACTCTGTAATATATAACATTTCTAGGGTTAATAGTGTCTTAATTATTATGAATGTTAATAATTTACATTTTTTTTTTGTAATGATAAATAACATTAATTATATCATATGAAATATGTTGTAAAAGAAAATGAAAAGTTGTACCAATATTATTTTATGAATAATTCGTGAATATCTTAAATTCGATAAGAGTCAAATTTAAATACCAAAATTTTATTTTATCAAATAATTAAATACAAATTTAAATATTAAGAAATTAATTTAAATAAAATTTGAATACCCTGATGTCCACTCAAAACTATAGTTATCAAAACCGGACCGGATCGGTCTGCCTAACCGGGAACCATAGTTATTACAAAAAATGTCGAATAAGTAAAAATACCGAACCAAACCAGAAGAACTGAACAGTTTTTACAAAAATTGGTGAACCAGGTGATTTTTTTGAAAAAAGCAAACCGGTTTTTACGTTGATAAAAATAATTTTTTTAGTTTTAATTCATATTTTTTAGTATATATCAAAATTAAACATATACTTTACTTACCAACACTACTATAAATTCATTAAAAATAAAATTTAACATTTAAAACATAATTTTTTTAAAATAAAGGAATAACACTAATCAAAATCAATTTTTTACCTCGTTAAATATTGTATGGTTTGCACTATTTGATTTTTTATACTTAATAATTATTATAATAATTAGTTAGTAAGTTCATCTATGTATTTAAAATATAGTAATAATTTAATTTTAATGTATTAAATTATAATTTTAAACAAATAAAATTATTTATATATATATAATAATAATAATAATAAAAATTCAACTCAACTATTGAACCCATCGACTATTAAATTAGTGTTTCGACGTACTCGACCGCTTCGAGCCGGTCCGGTTACGACTCATTTGTAATTATTGGCAAACGCAAGAACGATATTCTGTGCACGTTGAAGAGAAGGTCGACCCCATGCACTATTATTTATTAATTTAAAATGACACGTGTATATTAAAAATAAAAGTGTATTTTAACTCAAAATTTGCTTACATCTATGATATATATCTACTCTTGTTGCATAACTATATATACTAATATGACTAGACACATGCTCACACATATGGTGTGACAGTTTCCCTCCAATTATCTTATAATTGTTTTTCTTATTTCTGTGAGATAAATTCACATGGCATTATTACGTGACTCAAACACTTATTATTAGAATAAATCTTCGGATCCATATCCATTCTCAGTTTACTCTCGAAAATGAATATAAATAATATAATATCACTAAAAAATAAGAACATAATTTACGTAAAAAAATTACATTATATCATTTGTAATTATTTTTAAAAAAAAGTTAAAAATTAATAAGGGTGCAAAAATTTATTCTTATTATTCTGTGCATATACATTAGAGAAGACTGCGTGAGATTTTACATTAACTTATTGCAGAAGATATGTAAAAAATTCATAACTTTATAGTATAAACTGATAGTTTAATTGTATAAATAGAAAAGAATTAAAATTTATGCACATAAACATCAAATATTTATAAAGATCAAAATTTAAATTTAATTCTAATTTTTAACATATTGTAAACATTATATAATTATAAAATTATTATTTCACAATTTTAAATTAATTATTTTTTTGTTTCCTGTGTATATTTTATATTTTGTACTAGAAAGTCTTGCACCGTAACGTAACCAAGTGAATTACAAATTTTATTATAATAGTAGAGTTACAAGTTTTAATTCGGTTAGAAAAAAAGGGTAAAAGAGAGTAAAGAAATGAAAATTTTATATGGTAATAATTTTTGTAATTAAATTGTAGCATTATATTTTTAAAATTAAATAATTTTTACAAAATTTTATTATTATGAAATTTAAAATAAATTTAATAATAAAAATATAATATTAAAATATTTGTTAGGAAAATTATTAAGATTCCCATTGATCCCAAAAAAAAAGGGAAGAAAAGCATTGACATGACTGAGCTACTAAATACTGCCTGGTTGCATTTGGGGATTGTTTGGTTGATCAATAAAAGAAAAGGAGGAGGAGGAGAAGAAACGATCGAGACAATGATTATTCGAGTTACACCACCCACACGGCTCACGATAACTTTAACACCACCTACAACTTCTAACTTGCTCTGCTATTTTCCCGAATATGGTCGTTTTGACTTTTTTAATTAAGTTAGTTTAGGTGATTTTTTTTATATTAAATATTTTATTTAATTTTAATAAAATTAATAATCAAAATATTTTTAATAAAATTTAATATAAATGAAAATTTTAATATATAAAATATATCACATAAATTTATGTGTAAAAAATTAAAATGACAATTATTATGAACAAGAAGAATTGTTTCATCAAATGTTCCTATTTTTTAAGAATTTTTTTTAATAAAATTTTAAAGAAGTTGCGAGATGTAATATGTCTATACAAATGATCACAAAAATTTATTTGATAAAAAGATGAATATTTGAATGAGTATAAATAAATGATTACATATAAAAATAATTACATATATATTATTTTTCAATTTTAAATTTTATTTTAAGAAAATTAAATTAAAGATATTCCTTAATCTTTAATACTCCGTACTTGTAATAAAAGATGAAGTACAGAATATAATAGAAAAATTAGACCCGCTCTTCCCCTCCTTTTTTCCACGTCAGCAAACATTGTCTTTTCTTTTTATACATACGTTGGAAAAGAGCGATAAATATTTTAATTTTTAGTAGTAGTCATTATTAAATAAACTATGAAAAATAGTGACTTGTCGTCTCGATGTAGTTTTTATGCTCCCACATACTTCTCGATTTTGATTAAACCTCAAAAGTTGTCTCCATATTGGAATTTTCCATTATAATATTGCTCCGAATACTATTCTCACTTTTAAGTTTAATAATATTAAATTCATATTCTCACTTTACGTCTATAAATCTTTTGTTTTAATTGTACTCGTAGTCAGTTTTATTATACTATATTACCTAGTACTACGTAATTCAAATGGTATCTTGTATTTTCTGTTTTTTTTTTGTTGTTGTTGTAAATGTTATCCCTTTATGTGGTTTAACAATCAATTGAATTATACTTGTCTATAAAACAAATATAAAATCAAAATTCAATAACTGAAAAAGCACCATGAAAGATGTTGATTTTAATTTTGCTAACTTTGAAATTAAAGTTCAATTTTTCAATAATATTCGAATTTTTCAAAAGAAAAAAAACACACTATTCACTACTATTGAGTTGAGGTCAAAAAAAATGCCAATCGAGAGGTGTCACGCGATCAAAGTCAAGAAGGTACATATTACGTCCATAATTTAATTGTTGCAACATTTAAATAAATTCAACTTGATATTTTAATATTGCGATTTATTTTTTTTATTAGTACTATGACGCTATTAAATATACTACAAATCCAAGTCCCAAGCGAACAGACACATTATAAAGCAACGGTACAGTTCATAGCATAAATATCCTTCTCTTATATCTCATTTTATATTTTGGAAAAATTTTAAGTTAAACATAAAATTGAGTTGTCCTACTTATGATTTTGTCTAATATAAGTCCTTTATGATATTTTCCGAAAAGGAAAAATTGAATGGACAATGTTCTTTGTTACAAAATCATTGAATAGAAATTCACATAACTATTATCATTACTTTACGGTACTGTTTTTATATATCATGTAAAAATTAAACCAGCTACAAATATTGAAAGAGGAAACCAAATTTTTTTTAAAATAAGAAATGATACTGTGGATCTGGCCGTTGACATTATTAGTTATCGACTACCTCCTTTTTTTTGAAAAAAATAAGAAGATCAATGTTTTAAATCTTACGGACTAACATGCAAATTAGTCGATGAGTATATAAGTATGTGTTTGAATATGTAGTCTCCTATGTAATTTTAAAAAGAAAAAAATGATACTATAAATTGATATTCACTCTTAATACTATTGACTGTCGCGTTAGTTTATATGTTATTTACCTATTCTTTCCATCCAAAAACAGGAGTTACATTTTAAATATGTCTCAGTGTTATTTGCATATTTTAAATTTAAATATATATTGGATTTGATTGATTTTATTGTATGCAGCGATCAATATAAATAAATGAATAAAAATTCCAAAAAATTGATATCCTTTTTATTATTAAATCTTGTTGAATTCACACAACAAATTGTATTTAGATTTTCAATATTTTTAGTATAGATAAATTTAAATGTAACTTTTTTGTGGAATAGAAGTCAAAATAGTATTCTCTCAATTTATTTTGCCTTTATATATTACTCATTTGTCAAATTTTGTTATTCAAATTTAATGATATTTGATTTTATTTAGCATAACAATTAATGTTATAAAATTTAATTGATAGTTTACTAAATTAATATGAATATAGATAACTTTTATTGTTTCATTAACCTTATGAATAATATACATATTCCATCAAACTAGTTTCTTAAAATTTATAGCTACAACATTTGTATAAGTGTAGAATCAAAATTTAAGAGGGCAAGTGTAGAACCTAGAAGGGGTTAGAGTACTAGAAGACACAGAAAAATATTGTATGGTTTGGAGCAGTTTGAAGTATAAATTGTTCAGGTATAGAATTTTTATAATTCTTGAAAAAACTTGCAAAGATAGAGAATACCAGTTAATTCAAGGAAAGTTTGTTGTTGGGAAAAACTTTGATGTAAGAGTAAGTATCTTTGATAATTAACGGTGAGAGTCTTAGGGTTTGGTGTGAGAGAGTTAAAGTAGTGTGTGTTTGTCACGTACCTTGGTTCTTGAAAGTTGATGTCTATTTATACTTATTAAATAGTCGATTATTATGAGAAACATAAGTCGACATGAATTAGGTTTCGTTGTCTCCTTAATTATAAGAGTTTTCATACACGTTTAATCAATTATGGAATCGTACATGCAATCTGACCAACTTATGATTTTCATGTTGACCCTCTAAAATGGGTTGGGTACCTGTGTATATTTAATTAGGCTCAATAACGTATGTCTTATTTTTGGGGGGCCAACAACAACTAATAAAGTGCGGTTTTGTAAACCCAAACCCATCATCGTCACCATAAGTAATTGGTGCGGTGCAGTTTTGGTTTTAAAACCATTTATAATATTACAAGTTTTTATAACTATACAAATAAACTCAGTTTTGAAAAATTCGCTAATAAATTATAACGTAAATTGATTTGTAGCAATATAGAATTTGAAATATTAACTTAATATGCATATAATATGAATTATGTATAAAAAAATTATCATAAGCATAAACTGTTACGAACAAATAATATAAATATAAAAATAAATACACACACATATATAAATTTATACATATACGTATTACGTAAAATAATAACATATTAATATATTATACATATAAACTTAAATGTTGGTGCGGTTTCGGTACCGGAAAAGCGTAAAATCGAAACCGAAATCAATATACTTGCAGTTTTGAAGATCAAAACCAACATTGTCACCGTAACCGTTGGTGCAGTTTAATTAGTGCAATTTTATCAATTTTTAGTGCAATTTTGATTTTAAAATTGATTTTGTGCTTTCCTGTACTAAAAAAATCCACTAATTACCTGTTTGTTTCATTTTAAAATTATGAGATTTTAGATTTCGATAATATAATTTATATTGTCAGAATCTAAAATCTCATTATTTTAATCTGAAATAAACGGAGCATAAGTAATCTACCGTTTTCTTTTAATACTTCCACCATGACTATCGTTTTGATTTCTTTTATTTATAAAAATATATATTTTAAAAAAGAATAAATATTTTAAATAAGAATTAATGTGAATAAAAATTTAAATAAAATAAAATAGTTAACATAAAAAAAAGATATAAAAAATATTTATACGAGAAATATGAATTGAAAAAATATAAAAGAATAAGAGGGTATAATATTTGTTTTTCTTTATGTGGTGTATGACATGATTATAATCATGTAAAACTAATACATTTTGATAATTAATATGTATTAGACTTTATATAATTTTAAAAATAATGGAAATAAGATCAAAAAAGTTTTCGCATTGCGTGATTTTTGCATGTTCTGTCAATATGTAAAGTTTGAGTTTTTAATATATTTTAAAGATGAGCTAAAGACACTTTAATAAACATTAACATACAAAATATCATTTTGATAGTTAAAATTTTTATTGATTTCATTTAATATTAAAGTTATAATCGAAAATATTAACACTACTCTAAAAAATATTAAAATCACTATCAAAATGTTAAAATTACTATAAAAATACTAAAATTACTATAAAAAATATTTAAATTACTCTTGACTGTGCTAATGTAAAAGTATAAAATATTTATTTAACTGAAATATAAACTTTTCTCCCATAATAAACTAAAGTGTCTTTTTTCCTATAAAGATCGAAGTGTCACATAATTTGATAAAATTATAAAATTAAATTATAACTCATTTATTCCTTTCTCTTAATCTATAAAATTAAAAATTTTACATTTTTTATGCGAAACAAAACCGGTGAAACAGAAGAAGTAATAAAATATAATAACAGTGAAGCGCGAGAAGCATAACAAATTTGATTTCTCTCTCCTATGCGGCAGTCACGTGCGGTCTGAGGTACGACGTCGCGGATTTCGCCCTTCTCTCTTCTCCTTCTCACTCAACATAAATAAAAGAAGAAAAAAAGTGCTTCTGGCTCTGCCACCATCGCCAGCAGCAGTAGCAGAGCACCACCATGGCCATGACCCCTCCATACCCAGTCCCCTGTCTCCTCCATTTGTTCTTTCTCTCTCACACACACTAAACACACACACTCAGTTGCAACTTATTACCCAAATTCAAGTGTACAAAAATGAGTGTCCCATTTGTATCTGATGGTTTCTTTTCCTATTTGTACCTACCATCTCCTTCCCTTTCTCTGTCTTTCTACTGTTTCATTTGCAGCCTTTTTTTCACTGTACCTCAAAAACCCATTAGACTTGTCTCCTCAACTCAACTCCCCAAGATCATTTCATCTCTGCAATTATTACTCCCTTTTTAGCCCACCCCATTATTAATTTCACCTCCCCAACTCATTTTTTAAATGGGTATTTTCTTCTTTTACTATTTCTTGATTAATACGAGCACTAATCTTTAAATGTTCTGCAAAAACCCCCATTAATATTCATTCATTCACTTCTGCTACCTGCCTCTGCTTTCTGCTCTGATTATACTCAGAAGAGTCAGTAATTATAATTTCCCTCGTCTCTCTCTCTCTCTTGTGCCCTTTCTTGCTGCCCATTTCCTTACCTAACCTCATTAGTCATTTTCTGAGTTTTCTCTCTCTGCCTCTTTCCTACTACTATCCCCAATACTGTAATGGTTTACTTTTACTCCTTAACTACAGTGTACTGTTTCTAGTACTACTAATTACTATTTACACATAAATACAGATATATGCATGTATGTGTGTATGTATAGCTAGCGCGCATTCAGTGACATTATTAACTCTCTTGAGTAAAAAAAGTGTAAGCAAGATTTCTGATACACAATATGGATGCTGCTAAGAGGGGAACTACTACAGTTCCATCACTGCCACCGCCGCGTCCTAAGTCGCCGCCGCAATACCCAGATTTGTATGGCAAGCGCCGTGAACTGGCCAAAGTTCAGATGCTGGAGAGAGAAATTGGTTTTCTTGAGGTGGGATTTCTTTTTTCTTTTGAAGCTAACTGTTCTTTTTTCTTACTCTTTTTTGGGTCACTGAAGCTAACTGTTTGAGATTTTGCTTTGCTAACAAAATTACCATTTTTGGTTGTCAGGTTAGTTAATATTACATCTTTGGTAGATCACATTGGTTATTTTTGTATAACATTAGGCTAGAGAATTGATGTAGATTTTGATTGTTTAATTTAAATGTTTTGGCTAACTGAAATGGCAGAAACTTTCTTGTTAATCCAGAATGTGCAATCATGCTTTGCCAAAATTGAATTCATGTAAATGGATTCAGAACTGCTTGTGCAATTACTGATACCCAATTTGGAGTAAGTAGTTAAATTTAGTAGAACTACCTGTCAATTTTCAAAAGAAAAGTTTCTGCCTTTTGTTTTGACCTCTTATCATTTTTTCTCTGAGTATTGTTTTCTTCAGGTTCATTATCGTTTCCTACAAATTTCAAAAATATTCATCTACCCGT
Source organism: Centella asiatica (assembly GCA_014636745.2). NCBI lineage: Eukaryota > Viridiplantae > Streptophyta > Magnoliopsida > Apiales > Apiaceae > Centella > Centella asiatica. The sequence goes on from CM025780.1 coordinate 52,637,211, forward strand.
AATGATTGTCCCATTTTTATCTTCCAAACTTTTAATGCTATGGTCTGTCCAAGACTTCTAGTTTTGTAATTAATGTGTAAATATTTTGGTGCAGAAAAAACATCAAATTAAAATTGATACCAAAAATAGTTGTTGATAAAAATGATTTTCAAAGCTTCAAATGTTTCTAAGACAAATCTTAACATGAGATGCCTCTTTCTCAATTGCTCCAACTATGCAAAATGTGTTTTAAAACTGTTAAGGTGGAATTGTTAAGAACTGATATGTGCAGAGAAAGGGCCAAACATTAATTTCTCCCCTTGTTTAACAAAACAGATATATATATATATATATATATATATATATATTTTTTTTTTTGGGGTGGCAATTGATACTGTAATATCAAAGATGTTACTGAAGTTCGTCAAAATTATAAAAGTGTCGCTAAAAGTGAAATTTCGGTGTCAGCAATATTTTTGCTCTAGCAATGTTTTCTTCCTTCAATAATTAGTCCTTTTTTCTTAAAAAATCTGAATATTGTGAAAATGAAACAATGTGGTAATCATAATTTTGTTGGGGTTATCACCAATATTTAGTTCTTGTTGCGGTTATCATCTATGCTTTAGATAATAACTTGTTTATAGTCAAGGGTAAGAATGAAACACGATTACATCTTTAATGTTTACAAATTTTGTGAATGGAGATTGTAATAGATTTTGAAATTGTACAATTTCGTAGTGAGACGCGTATACTTGGTGAAACTGGACATTGTTGTTTATAAAACACTGTTTTACTTTGTTGATTATTGACAGTTGGGGTGAAGTTGATCTGCACCATGAGTGAAGTCGACTTTATAAACAAAAACAAAACTGAATCTGATCATATGACTAGTTAATGGATACAGGAAAAACAATTTAAACTTCGAAAGTTTTAATCTAGATTTTCTTCTTTGGTCTATCTCTTCATTTCTTTCAAGGCTTCAATGATCTCAGTTTTCACTTGGTTATATTGTTTTTTTGCAGGAGGAATTAAAAAATGTAGAACGTATTCAACCTGCTTCGCGATCCTGTAAAGAGTATGTTATCGATCTTTTAAATATATATTTGTTATTCTTTCCTTTGCAAACCTCACTGTCTGAATGAAGACTTTTACCATGTGTGTTGCAACCTGATCTTATGGTTGATTCGACTTGACAAATCGCAGGGTTACCGATTTTGTCGTGGCAAATTCCGATCCTTTCGTCACTACGTAAGAACGTTATATTGACTTTTAGCTTTGTTTTTAGAATTTATGGTAAATAAATGAGCTATCTTAAACAAATTTCACATTTCTTGTTTGCAGAAGCCATAAAATTCGTAATCGTAGGTCACATCGCTTCTGGAAATGGCTCTGGTACACCCTTTTCTTTTTTCTCTGTCTATTTATGTGTTGGATATAATGTCCTTGTGTACTATAGCCTATACATAGGTATTCAATATGGTTACTGTTGTTTCCTGATTTTGGTAAATGAAATATACAGCTCCAGAACCTGCCATTATAATTCATACGTTCAAGTCTTCTTCCTTATTATTCTCAAACTTGAAAATATTATGATGTAAAGAGATGAACATATTTACTTGTAATTTTAATTATATATAACAAATGGGTATATATTTTGTGGACAACCATTTTACCCTGCTCTTTGAGTTTCACTCCATCTGCTACTTATTTGCAAAAACAAGTGGTCTACTTTGCACAAGCATCTGCTGTTTTTCTAAATTTTGTGATGTTTATCAGCTTTCTAACCTGTTTATCTAAGTGTATTATGACCTTAACGATCAGTATCAGTTTTAACCGTCTCCTTCTGTTTAGGCATGTACATCGGGGGTGTAATAAAGTAGTACCATTATCGAAAATTTATGAGAGCTCGACATATGATCAGTATGGCTGTTCCTCTTGGAAGAGGAAACTTTGGAGGTGGTTTGGTACCATTAGCAGTACTTTGACACATAGTTTGAGGTTCTTGTTATAGGTTGTTGGCATTTGGTTTCACTGGAGGTTCTTGTTATAGGTTGTTGGCATTTGGTTTCACTGCCTGTTGAATTTATGTTCAAGCTATTACAGGCTAGATGTGCAAAAAGAAAAGACATTAAATGAGGGGAAATTTTTTTGAACTGGGGATTATACCCATCTTATACATCACTCGATCCCAAAGAAATCGTAACTGAGAGTAACTTATAATGTATGATCTTCGGTAGACTAGAAAGCATTATTAGTTAGCAGATATCACAAGAAAGAAACCGACATAACTTGAGATTCCTAGTTCTACACGAACGAAATGATCAATATAATAAATTTCTAAAGCACAGATCTTTTGTTAGTCAACCACCATTTACTTTAAGAATGTCAGATAATAGATGTCTGTAAATCTGTAATCTTGTACAGTTTACTCAGCATCTCTTATAAGAAGGTTGCATCATTTGCTTGTTAAATGACCTCAATTAGACAATTATAAATGTGAACCGGCTTTATTTAAGCCTAAACACAACAATTGTTGATTCAAAGTGATGTTTTTCATGTGTCGCGAGTATCAAGTCCAAGCTTGAATCTTTAATCCCTTCCTCGCCTCTTATATATCTACAAAGGGAGGTTGTCAATTATATCTGTCAGAATAGATCGGTATGTCATTTTTATATGAAGCTCAAGGCTTTGCTTTGGTAATAATTTAATTATCTCTTACCCACTCAAATTTGTAATAGTAATTTGATGAAACATGCATAATTCCAGCAGGCAATGCTGTGTTTTACTTATACAAATAAATTAAATCTTTGCGAGGCATTGGTGTCATATATTTGGTTCGGGCTTCGATTGGGCAGTGTATATTGATAAATGATCTCAGGATTAGGTCGTTCAGTTGTTCCTGTGTTTGCTTGTAGCTTGTGTTCTTAAAAACTTAAAACTATGCCATAGAAAAACGGCTCCTTTATTTAATTTTAGATTCTTGAAAATGCAGTGGAAAATCATGCTTCAACCTCTCGTGGATTTGCTGCTGCTGTTATGGTTGCTGCGAAATGCCACGCTGGTGCACCTGCAAATCATGTAATAGTTGCCACCCATGTGCCTCCTGTTGTGCAATACCAAAGTGTCCGAGTTGCTCCTGGCCGTGCACCTGCTCCTCGCAGTGTTGCAGCAACTTCTCATGGAGAAGCTTATGCTGCGACTGTCAATGCCCTTCGTGCCTGGATTGCACCTGCTCCTGCTCATGTTCTTGCAGCAAATTCACATTATGCTGCTGCCAACCTAAATGTCCGAAGGTACCAAGTTGTTCTTGTATAAAAAACTGCTGCTACTTGTGCTGTTTATGTTACTAGCATATCTTCGATTAAATTTATATATGAAAAAAAATATTCCGTGTACATTTCTGGATGGCTTTTGTTAATTAGTCTTCAGGATTAATTTTTTTAATTCTATTTTTGTGATTGCAACAAATTTTGTACACTATAGAAACGGACTGATTGATTAAGTAATAAAACAATTAAATCAAATGTAGTAATTTTCTGGTTACTTTCTATTTTTTTAATCTTCATTTGGTTGAACCTTCTGTACTCATTTCTGCAAGACAGGACTACATCAAGAAGATGAATGAATATGGTTTTGTCTCTGATTGCAAGAATGGTTCAGGCTGTGTGCCTTGCTAAAAAAAGTTATTTTTCCCTTCCCAATATAATTGCCTGGCCTAAAAAAAGTTTGTTCTAGTTCATCTTTTTCCGAAGTTATTATGCATGTAAATTGCAAGTACTCAAATTAAATTTACAAGAAGTAGTTGGGTTTTTTATTTGGAGTAAAAAACAAGGTTTCTTGAAATAAAATTATTATTGTTATTTGATTCCAATAATTGGCAAGAGCATTTTTGGATTATTAGGCGTGTTATGAGACTATTTATACTGGGGAAATTTTATTACTATTATTATTATGCCCCACGAAATGCAGCAGGCCTGCAAGCTGAGTTTCAGACTCGTTGAATTAGGTCCGTACACTTCCTACTGCCTAATCATGGATGCTTCTGATCTCCTAAACCACACAGTACTTTGGGTAGTTGGAACTTGCAACCTTAAGCTGCTACTTTTATGTTCATTTTATACATCGGAAGAACTACTGAACTAGATATTGCCACGGGAGATGAGTTTTAGGCTTAAATGGCATAAAAACATCCCCACTTCTGCATATGTTTCGAGATCTGTGCATTGGTAATTGAAATTTCATTTTGGTGAAAAAATAGAAAATGTGCGACACATAAGACGAATATGTATAATACAAAGATAAATATGTGCAACGTAGACTATTCCGGCAAATATTGCGTCAACTCATAATTTGGGTCTAATTCTTGATGGTACTTGCAGCTTACTGCAAAAGACCTTAGTTGAAGATGGAGTTTGGCATAAATTTAATCTAAATAACTTCGAAGTTGATTATAATTTTTTTTTTGTCCAGCTACCTAAAATGCTCATGGAATTTTTCTTTAATAGCTTAAACTTGTTTTAGAAATCTCGTACATATTTTGTTTTGAGTTTAATTGGCAAACTTATTGGCTTATTCATGAGTAAGTTGTTTTATTATTGCTAAACAACAAACCTGTGCATGGTCTTTTTGCAAGTATTTTGTCATAATGATGACTTTTACCTACATTCCTTTTTACAGTATTTCCTTGATCAAAAGACTAACATATTAAGAATTAAATTTTTTTGAGTAATAAATGTCTAAAATATTAATAGTTCTATTATTTGCATGCAATTGTATTAGTTGTATCAATCGATTAAAATATATAATTCAAATTAACATAAATTTGGAACTAACAAATGCATGTCGACTTTACTTTTTATACGATGTGTTTCAAATTTTCAATGCGGTAAGTCGGTCTATTTTTCGATAAATATAATATATTGTGGGACTTTTCTTTTATTTCAACTCTTACTCCCAAGTTTTAGTCTGCAGAAGCTTACGATATGTAACATCATTCATTAGTAATTTTACGTATGATTTCTAAACTTTAATTTTATTTCTCAGTTTAAGAGGGAAAAGGAAAGGAGGGAGTTGAATTCATAGCCATTCTTTTAAGAGTAATTTTGAAAAGGTTAGAGTGAGATGAAAAACTTTATATATTTAAAGTTGCATGTGTAAAATCTTTTAACCTGCCTTTTCTTTTACTTCGACCCACAAAATTCAATTTTAGCCAAGAAAATTCTATTGGCAGTAATCATAAAAGACACAATATCCTCTGCTAAACGTTTTGATTCTATCAGATGACCGTGTTTTTCAACTAATTATTCATTAACTCTTAGAAACACACAAATGGAAAATATATTGTTTGTAGAAGCATTAAAAAGATTATATTGTTACTACTAAATTTTATTTTATGGAATCAAGAGTGTATACAATAGGTGTGAATTGGATGCAAATTCACATATTTACAATATTTGTAGAGGTCTAGACTATGCTCACGTCTTACACTTGTTTTAATTAATAATTCTTACCGTCCAATTTCAATGTTTTTTTTTCCTTTTTAAAGCAATTGCAAGGATAAGTATTTTCCATTTAAACAATTGAAACAAATATAAATACTATGGCACGATGAGACACTTCGATATTTTCAAATTTGACAAATTTCGTCAAATTCATATCCTAGTAGACAAACAAGCTTTGACCTCATGCAGCGACTACGGACTACTCATATCCAATGTTAAGAATATGTTTAGATAATTATCATTTTTCTTCAAAATTGTTATTTTAAACATATAACCTATACCTTGAAAAAGAACTATTAGCATGACGTCACATTATTTTATTACTTTAGCACGCGAAATTTGAACTTGATGAATTTTTCTCGATTAACATTTTATATTTAAAAGGTTAGTCCAACTCAAGAAGGGAGGGAGGAGGATAAGTAGCCCTTTGGGCTATACAGCAAGCAGATACACACAAACAACTACAAAGCCCCAAATGGACTAAAACCCATGCAAAACCTCACCAGTCACCAAAACTAAAACCATCAGAACGACATTTCTGTCCAGGAATAAGCAACTGGACTATTGACTTGGTGCTCTGCATTAAACCAGCTGATTGTCCCAAATGAGCTGCTTCTCCCCATCTTATTCATCCCCTTTTTCGACACGAATGTGACCGTGTATCGCGCCTTGTCACCCACCTTTTTGAATACCAGCTTCTGGGGATTCACGGTCACGTTAACAGTTCGAGGAGCCCTAACAGCAACCTCGTAAACGGATCCTGCAGCTCCTACATTTGTCAATACGCGAGTGTATCGTACAATTCTGGATTTTGCAAACACGACTGAGAAAGACGGATAATTTAGCTGGCCAGGGTCGGAGAATTTTTTGGAGCAAGTGACGTTCGGGTGCTTTACAATGGTTTTGATATGGTCAATGGTGTAGTCCAAGGAGCAAAGAAATGTAATGTAGTCTTGTGCTGATAAGTCGTATACAAGGCCCGGGGAGATGGCCTTTTTAGGATTGACATGGCCGGCTCCGTGAGCCCATGGATTGGAGAATGCACCTCCGGCTGCGTCACGGAGTCGGGATTTTGTGTTGTCTCGCGTGTAGGCCGTTGTCATTAGAGCGGATTTGATGGCGCTCGGGCTCCAATCTGGGTGTGCTGCTTTGAGCAGGGCTGCCAAGCCACTGATATGTGGGCATGACATCGATGTACCTATATATATATATATATATATATATATATATATATCATAATCAATATCAAGAAGTCAGAAAGTTAACTTGCAATGCAAAATCAAAATAATGACTACAAAAATGATCAACATGTATATCCAGCTTTAAACCATTATGATCAATGTCAAGGGCACAACATTGATCCTTACCTACCATTATCAACTTCAGCGATCATGTTTTCAAACACATTCATATCTTCACCTTTAAATTTTCTCAGAGATCAAAATTGACCTTTTGTGGTGGGCTCAAAGGCCACTAACATGGGCGAAAAGCCTAATGAGATATATTAATGTAATGTAGCTTAACAGTTGTTGATGTACCACAAACTAAAAGGCTAAAAAGTGGGGTTTACTTGAAGAATCCACGTCTCCCACCCAAATCATGGCAATTCCACTGCACTTCTCAAAGTGCAAATCTTAAGGCTATATATTTTAGGTCAAACAATAGCAAATTTGTTCATGGCCTGTTGGATGGTTGAGAATATTATACAGGTACAGTTTCAACCAGTGTGCAAACAGCAGAAAAAGGAAAACGAATTGCTGAAAATATAAAAATAAAGAAGTTTTTATATATAAATCCTTTTTAAAATAGTTTAGAATATCAGCTTTCTTATTAATCCAAATCAAGTGAATGTAATGAGATTTGTATTATAAAATTTTGCAAATTTATCGTATGATAATTAAAATGTAACTTTTTTTATGAAAGAGTAAGCTGAAACTTGCTTCATTTAATTGAAAAGAAGTAAGATACTGAATATTATGCACAAAAGATAAACATATAAAGATTTTTTTCTATTAACCAATCAAAGCAAACCTACATACAATTCAAATACAAATTTAGGCTAAAGTGTAAATCTCCTTGGCTCACCAAATCCTAACTCAATCTGCATAAGATTATGTTATTAAATCACCACAAATGAGTTCAAATATGCTATCATTTCTTCTAGTTGATTTGTAGTTCAACTCAAATATAATATATTACAAGAAACACTGGGACATGAAAGAAAAGAGCTTTTGAATATGTATCAAACAATGGGCCAAATCAAATCAAACCCAAGTGAACTTTTCATTTGGGACATGAAAGAAAAGAGCATTACTCATCTCAAACTCTCTATAAAACTTAGAGAGTAGAGCCCCAAATGCTGCTTTTAGCCTTTTATCAACAACATAAGTATGTTTTATATCTATAAATATAATTGTGCCAGCACAATTCAACTCACCCCAACCAAAGCTAAAGTTCAAAGCATAAAGGTCCAGGGTAGCACAGTTTAAAATTCAAATTTATTGAATTGATGATCCTACCCACTATAACACAAGTTAATTAATTACCCATGATCATAATCATGCGCACAGCAAATTAATTTAAGTACTTCCTTCATCCCACTTTTCATTTGTTTTTGTTGATATTATATGACTAAATTCATTAATTTTGAAATTCATAATTTAATAAAAATTAATTTTAATAATATATTTAACGTATTTTTATATTTAGTAAATAAAAAAAATATTTTAATTTAAAAGAATATCTATTTAATAATAAAAGTCGAATGAAGACAAGTTAAAAACGACCAAACAAAAAACGCACCTAGGAGGATATAGGTCCCAGTCACCTAGAAAGTTGGCTTTTCAAAAACCCATGACTTGTCTTATTCTCGATATCCCAAAATACTGCATAATTCTTTTTTTATACGGAGTATTTTGTAGGAGTAATGTGTTTTTTTTGGGTATATATCTTGTAAAAGGTTTATTGCCACTATATTGGAGACTGTACCGCGTCATGATGATATCTAAAAACTCATCATTTGTACTTTTCCTAATTTTCGTTCATGACCCACAATTTGTTTTCTTAATTTTTACCATTTTTTTAAGGAATATTAACTAATATATTTCTTCCAATTCCAAAATCGACCAGCATTTCAAAATTTTAGCTAATATTTTTTTAAAAATCTATAATTAAAATTTAATTGATTTCAATTGAAAGATAATTAACATTACAAAACACATTACTTTTTTTTTTCTTTAAAAACACTTATTATAATTACTTGTTACCTTTTTTTTCTTTATCTACAATCTTCTTATAAATTTATTTAAGATTTTATAATAGCTTTGTCTCTATACGGGTCACATGTCACGAATTACCATTGTCTTTTAGCTAGAAACTACTACGCTTCAAATAAAACCAGGAAAAAATAAGTTAAGTTTTCTTTGGTTCAATTTTAAAATTTCCGTCAAATTCAATTAATTCTCGTTAGAATATTAGGAAATAACGCCTAAAATTTAATCCGCCTAATTCTTCTCTAACATCATTTAGTTTCGATCATTCTCCTCAATGTTTTTCAAAAATCAACTTATTAATTGAAAAACTCAACTAAACTGGCAAAGAAAAGAAAAGAAATTTGTTAGGATTTACCTGACATGATGTTGTACTGAGTCCTCCTACTGTCCGAGTCCAACCCAGTGGGTCCAATTGCTTCAGACCATGCAGCCAAAATGTTGACTCCCGGCCCAATCACGTCCGGCTTCAATATCTGCGGCGTCACCAAGTTGGGCCCCCTCGAAGTAAACGCCGCCACCACCGGCGACGGCCTCACGTTTAACACCGTCCCACCAAAACTCAATACCGCCGTCGCCTTCCCTTCCTTCTTCAGATAATCCCTTATCGCGTCTCCCATTTTCTTTCCCACCGCCACCGCCGGTATCAGGTGGCTGTCCGCCACCAGTTCCTCACCGTTCACCGCCGTATTCGCCAAAATCATACCCACCCCACTGGCATCCTTCACCACCGCACCCTTCTCCACCCGTGCATTTATCCCCCTATCACAAAATACCACCTTCCCACGTACCAAATCCGGTTCAAGCGAACCGGGCAAACACAAAGAACTCGAACCGTTTCCTTTATCATAAACTACCTCCACCGGTTTATCACCCATACCGCTCCCACTATACAACGACACTCCCGTCAACCGCCGGCCGTTACCCATATCAACATAAGCCGGAAAATCCCGGTCTAGTGTTCCGGCACCAACCGTCATTATCCACGGCGCTACATTCGCCAATGAACCCCGAGTAGGCCCACTATTTCCGGCCGAGCACGACACCAGAATCCCCTTCTCCATGGCCGTGAAAGCTCCGATGGCTATCGTGTCACGATAATAAGGGCCTGACCCGCCTCCCAACGACATCGACATAACGTCCACGCCGTCGGAAATTGCATGCTCCATTCCGGCAAGTATATCGGAGCCGTAACAGCCTGTTTTCCAGCAAACTTTGTAAGAGGCTACTCGAGCATGAGTAGCCATTCCACGCGCGACCCCACTGGCGTAACCCAATAGGCTAGCGTTAGCCACGTGGGTCCCACCTGCAGTGCTGGCGGTATGCGTCCCGTGACCATCGACGTCACGGGGCGAAACAGATTCTTTTGTTCTCTTGGGATTGTTGAGAATTGACATACGGTAGCCTTTGGAGAATGATCTCGCACCGATTAATTTCCTGTTACAAAGAGACGGTTTAAAATCGGATCCCGATTCACATTTTCCTCGCCACTTAGACGGCACAGGTGGCATTCCGACATCGGAAAAGCTCTTCGATTCAGGCCAAACTCCGGTGTCGAGGACTCCGATGATGACATCCTGTGAAACCTGGTTCAGTTTTTGGGTAGAAACGCCGGCCCACAAACCGGTGTCTCTGTCGAGGCCGAGGAATTCGGGAGTTCGAGTTGTGTGAAGGGTGTAAACGGAATCTTCGTAGACTCCGACGACGGAGTCTGACCGCCGGAGCAATTGGGCTTCTTCGGGGCTGAGAGAGGCGGCGAAGCCGTGGTAGGCGGTGGTGTAGGTGTAGAGGAGGGAGACAGAGGAGGTGGGGGAGAGAGATTTGAGACTGGCGGAGTACCAATCGTGATGAGTTGCGAAAGATTGAGGTATCTGGTGGTGTTTCATGTGGACTATGTAAGTTTGTTTGGTTGCAGTAATGGTGATAATTTGAAGGACTATGGTGACAAAACACAACCAAATTAGACACCCCATTTTGAAGTCTGACAAGGGAATGGAGATTGATTCGAGTGCTAATATAGATAAATATTGTTATACATACAAACATACATATATATATATTTGATAGATGTAACGTTTATGGGGATTTGGGGGAAGAAGACAGTTGCTGACTGTGATCAGAAGGATGGAAGGCATGAGCATTAGGGAGTGGTGTCAGGTATGTAAGCATGTCATACTGTATATTGAGGTTTGGATTATTATTTTATTACGTATCTACCATTAAGTCTATTATAATGATTTGAATTAAAATAATTTTGAGGGGATTATCTTGTCTCTGTAAATGGATGATACATTCCTCCTGGTATAATAATGTAAAGAATTATCGAGGGTGGACCGTAATTGAACTTGAATTGGTTAAATCATTTTGATTTGGCTGATTTTTAATGGAGTCATTGGTGTAGTGTTGGTTTAAATTTTTGTGAACCGATATTTATTTTGATTTTATTATTAATCTCTTGGTACACTTAAACACATCTAATTATATTAATTTGTAATGAATCGATACTTTAATTTATATAATAGTTTTTATTATTTTAACTTTGATCAATGCTTTATAAATTCTTAATTTACTTTGTATTGATTTTATTATTAATAAATTTTGTTCGTTATATCTTAAAATATATATTATATATATTTTTAATAGAATTTAGTACGATTCGAACCTGTAGAATTTTGGTTAAGAATATTTCAGATCAAGATTGATTCAATACAATTTTGATACAAAATACTTTCTACAGATTTAAAACTGAATTATAATATATCCGATACTAAACAACCACCTTAACATCTCTTGAATTATCATTGTAACAAAAGAAAATGAAAACTACTTGAGAATTTAAAATTGGAATTATTGAATACAAAAGGCTAGACGGAATTTTTTGAGTAAACTATACGATGATGCAATTTAATCTTACAAATATTTATGAACCAACTGATTTATCACGACTCTCCTTGTATACACAATCGTTGATTTACATTTTTCTGTTTGTGTATTAATATTTATATACTTCTTTTTTTATGAATATTAATATTAAATGTTTAATTGATAATTAAATTTTTAAATAATATAATTTATTTTATAAAATTTATTATAAATATTAAATTAATGATAAGACAAGACGATGTAATAACAAATTTTAAAAAATATATTATTAGGATAAAGAATTAAAAATTTGGGTGGTAAAACAGTAAGAACACTCTCTATACCATAAAAGTAAAAGATTAAATTTTGGCGATAATTAAATTAGAATTATGATGAGAAAAAAAAACAATATTAACGTATCTTACTTTTTAGAATTTTGACCTGATTGATTAAAAATTTTAATTTCAATAAATGGGACACCGATATAAAGTGTATTTCACCTTTTTTTTTCCCTCGACGTTACTGAGTCACAGGTTACGAGTTACGACTTGGGTAGAGAGAATTGTAATCTTCCCAATTCAAACTGAGGTGGGCCATATCTTCACAACTTTAAAAACTACAACGGCAAATACGACGTGGCATCACCCCGTCTTAAACTCGTGCTAACTCTCTTTTTCTGACAATATTTATTCTTTTAACTATTATTAATTTTATATATTTAATTAATAATTAAATATATAAATAATAAAATTTTTAAAATAAAATTTATTATAAATATTTAAATTATGACAAAATTTATAAATTTGTAATTGAATTTTTTTTAATTTATAACAAAATAATAAATAAAAATTTCAAATGTAACTTTTTATTTGAAACTGAGGGAATAATACAAAATGGAGGTGGGACATAAGAGTTTTTAAAACCCATTAACATTTTTTTTGATTAAAAAATATACAAAATAATTTATAGTAAAATAATAAAAAAAATTTTAAATGTAATTTTTTTTTTGAGGTAGAGTGAGTAATACAAAATGGAGGTGAGACATAGGAGTTTTTTTAAACCCATTAACATTGTTTCTGTTTAAAATTAATTATATTTATATTTTTTTAATATTAAAAATTGTATATTTGTTTGATATTTTTATTTAAAAATATATTTTTAAATTTTTATTAGTTATAAGATAATAGTATTAATAATGATAAATTTAAAAATAAAAACACTGTAATAATTTTTTTTATAAATATAATTTTTTATAAAATAAACCTTATTTTCAAATATTATATAAGTCTATCCTCCTTATTAAGTTCCGTAGAAAATATCGCGTGGGACATAATTGTTTTAGATATAAGAGTGGTGTTGGGTGAAAAAAATATGCAATAAATTGATGTAATTAAATCATATAAATGATTGGAAACTTTAAAGAGCCTACTACTTAAATATTCATAACTCAAAATTTTTATTTGTATTTTTTTATTTGTATAATTTGTTATGTATATAATATTATTAAAAAAAACTACAAAGTTGATTTGTTTCAATGTTTTGTAATAAACGATGCTTCATGGTAACTCATGCCATTCAGGCGAGAGCAGACAATGCACGGAAGTCGAGGCGAGGGTCGAGCAAATTATGGTGTATGATTTTGTCCTCGTGCTCGTGAGTAAAACTATTATGCCCTCAATTCCTTAATAACAGTCTTTGCAAACATTTTTTTAAATTAAAATTAATACCTAATTATTTTATGTAATTTTAAGGAAAAACTGTACTTTTTTATATCAATAATACCTTTTATCATTTTAAGAAAACTTCTTCACTCTCTCTCACTTGTAATTATAATTTCAATAGAAAGATAATGATCAAGTTAAACAATTGATGCTATATTTCCGAATTTATATACAATAAACTTACTCGATTAATAGAAAGGAGGCATTATATCCGAAAACAGTAGTTAAACATTTATTTTTAGTTACAAAACAAACTTGTGTCATCTCAAATTAGAAATGTTTTATCGTCTCAAAACAAACTTGTGTTGTGTTTCTTCGTATGTTTTATATTCTCAAGAATTGTCACATGTCTTCTTACGTTCAATTACTTAATTAAGAATAAATAAATAATATATCCCTTATCAATTGAGAAATGATTGAAACATATAATAAAATAAAAAGTAGAACAATCAATTAACTTTCTCAAAATAAGTTGTTCAGTTACTTAACTAAAAATAAATAAATAATATATCCCTTATCAATTACTAGTATTATTTTGTATATGGTTAAGGATAATACGATAGGTATCTATCAATCAAGCCTAAATACTCTCAAAGTTTCATTGATCATCTCTATTTAATATTATTCCAGTCTTTGGGTGTTTATTCTACGAATTAATAAATATGACTGATCAATGGTAGTACCGTACAATATTCAGTTGACAGATAGAAGTGACGGGAAATAGTAGTCTAGCAGTCATCAGTCACCCTTGGAAATTGGGACTTCAAACTTTTTCACACGACAAATGTATAAAATGCTGCAAACCAGTAGGAAACGACCAAAATACTCTGTATATAATTAAAAAACAAGAAAAAGTTCGGTGGTGGCGTAGTCCCTCATCTTACACTGATTTTCCGCTGCCTGACAAAGACCTATTAAATAATCTATTTGTTAGGTATATTTGACGATAATAAAGAATGGATAACGATAAACACTTGTTAATATTTCTTTCGTCTACAAAAGTAACTTAAATATATTCAAATACACAAATTAAAAATGAGAAAGAGAGTGATACAAAAAATAAATAAAGAAAGAAAATAATATATAAAAAGAAAAATAAATATAAAACGTGTAATTTTAAATATCTTTTCGGAAAAACATGTTTTTAGGACCGAGATAATAACTTTATTCCTCACATATTCAAAATAAAATTTAGAACTCTGAAAAGTTGGCACAGCTTAATCAAGAGTAGACAGCAAGGAGGACTACATTGCACTGCATAATGGAACTGTAACAGTTGATATATAGGACAACCTGATCTGTGTGACTTTGCATCACAAGAAGATTACCAGCTGCAAAATGATTGAAAATTGGGAAAGAGATAACCAGTGCTGAGGCCAAGTACAAGACTCTACCTCTTTCTCCCTTTGCTTCCCTTCCTATTACTAAAAAGTGACCAACATATTCATTCATTTCGCTCCCTTAGACAATAGTTTCAGCAGAAACAAAATAATGTACACAATTAACTCAATAAACACAATTATAGTATATAAATACACTGAGTAATTAACAGGGGAAAGTACGTGGGAGTTAGAACAATAAAAAACAGCCACTTAACTGATGTAAACCCCATAGAAAAATTAATTACACCATGACCATTAGGACTCAATGATATATATATACACACACAGAAAAAAAAAGTTGAAAGGTATTACAATGAACTTGGAATAACAATCCTCTCATCCTTACCGCAACTTTTTCAAGTTTTTATTTTGCTCTCGCGCGCACATATATTTTGCTCAAAAAAAAAATAAAAAAATTTCCAATTTAAATTTGATTCCTTCAATTCAAGACCATATGAAACTACAACGTAGCTCTCATTGCTGAATGCTGCTTCTTTGTCTCTGAAGGTGTGACACTTTCATGTGTTGAGAGAGTAGTAAACTATGTGTCCACCCTTGAGCCTATGCAAATAGATCTTGTTCTCCATTCCTGGAGTTTTTGCGACGACACAGACCGACGCCTTGCTGCACAAATAGACCATCGTGTAGGTACAACAAAAGGAACTTTCACAAATTGGTGCAAGGTGAATGACACCCCTTGTGAAGGGATTGAAGAACACTGGCCACTCTGATCTGATCTGATGTATGTCAGCAGCCATCCGTATGTGGAAGAACATACAACAACATGATCTCCACTTAATTTAGGATTTGTGGTGATAAAGTATCTATCACCGAACATTGGATGGATCGGTGAGAGTGATGTCTTGATTTTTGTGTAGGTACAACCAAAGTGGTGAATGCAAAGAGTGTGTCATCAATCTCCTTAATGCAGTGGCAGAGCTCCATTGTATGGAAGGGGCTGCTGATCGAAAAAGCTTTGTTGATGATGATGGTATGGTGGTTTGGTGTTCAACCACACGACAGGTGAGCTGATGACTAAGCGTCAAAAAGAATGCACAGTTTTGGATGCCGTTACTTGTATCCTCCCGTATCATGCTAGAGAAATTCAACTTGAACAACCGGATGGAATGGAATTTTCCGAACTAAATCGAATCGATTATTAATAATATTGATGTCGAGCAGAATGAGAAGTTCAAAAAGTGTGCGGCCATATACTTTACCATTAAAGCCAACAAATCGATAAATAAGGTCATTCGGTACATTTGATATGTAGCTCAGCTGCTCGGCATATGAAAACTTAATCCATCTTCTTCTTCTTAGCAAACAGAAAAATAAAAAATAATGTAGATGCTGTGCTTCTCGTACAGACGAATAGAGAATCAAGATCATGAGGTGGAGATGACAAAAAACATGAACCGACGAGCTGGGAAAACGAGCAACCATCGCGTGAGGAGTAGGATCGTATTTTCGGGAAAAGTATAAATTGGAGTGTGACAGGGTTCCAAAGGCTAAATTCGTAGCAGCAAAACTTGAACAGAACTAACCATCCATATACGGAAACAAGCTATAATCTGTTTGCCGTACAGCTCTGAAAATTCTATAATGTCGAGGCTGATGATTGTGGAGAAGAAGCTTCCCTTCTTCTTCGTCTAGTGATGTGGAGAAGAAAATCTGATCAATCGAAGTGTCGTCGTTGTCTTCTTCTTCTTTGCTGTCGGAGTCATAAATAACAAACCAAGGGTATCGTTGTTGCCATTCGACTTCTTCGCTCATTACGCAATTTTTGTTGCAACTTTCCATCTTCGCGAGAAGAAGAATACAACATCTAGTTGATCAAGGGAGCTATAGTCCCTCCGTTTCACAAAAAAACTTTTCATTCATCTGACAAATTATAAAAAATTTTGGTGCAAACACAAATCTATACATATGTTTTATATCTATATACTATATTTAAAATCACAAGTCTGTGGACAAACTAGAAAAAATAAATTATAGTGAAATAAATTGGAATTAGAAAAGGGTACTATTGTGAAGAAAAAATGTGGAACCGTATAATCTAATTGTTATCTTTTTCATTAATTTTGTCACACTTAATTTTCTATTACTCATTTATGATTTTTCTATAAGTTATCATTGATAATTCTTAAATATAGATTTAGAAATATACATATTGTCTGGAGTTATATTTAAAAAATAAGCATTTGAAATGAGAGTAAAGTGAAGGTAATGCTCTTTTGAGAAAAAAAAATATGTATATAAAATACAATAAATATTTGGAGGTGGGTGGGGATTGGGGATGGGGTAATTAATTTATAAAAAATACTATTATTAAAAATATTTACTGCCTATACTTCATATATAGAATTTAGATATTTAGAAGGCCGTGGAATACTAGAATAATGTTTTATTGAGATTGATGATAAGTTTCTTTTAAACAGTATGCAAGAAAATATTTTTAAAGAATATGTATACAGAAAATATAGATTGACACTAATTTTTTTATTTAGTTAATTATATTTTTAATTAATTTTGTGTATTTTATGTTGTAGGAGAATAAAATGGAAAGTTGTAAAAATAAAAAATTCAAAAGAAAAAAAAAGACGAGAGTTTTAGCAATAAAAGAAATAAAAGAAGTGTTATCGAAAGAAGCATCACAATAGGTGAAGAAGAAAAACAAAAAGAAGAACGAAAGAAAAGAGAAGATAAAAGCTACGTGGGCCCAACAGAGGACCATTGCACATCATCCACCTGTCCCGCACGAACAATAGTAGATAAATTGGGTAAAATTGGAAGTTAAATAAACAATTTTAAAAAATGATACTTCTTTGTCCATAAAATTATAGGGTGAACTTATTTGTCTATAATTATTAAAAATGATACTTGAAAGTCATAAACTCAATTAACATATACTAGCTTGAGAAGCCTGCACACAGCAGACTTTTGTAATTATTAAGACATACTTTTTGTTTTGGTCCAGAATTCTTTTAGGCTTTAATTCATTACATTTCTAGTTCTATTAATTATTTATTTCATTAAAGATTATCCAAATATAGTTTAAAATGTGTATTTAATTTGTTTGCACGAGGGTTTTTTTAGTTTTGAATTTTTCTTTCCAAAAATCTCCAATCTCTTTAGTCTTTGTAGAATAATGTCAATTCTTGTTTTGTCTTGTTTTCTCTCTAAATTAATTTAAATTGTTCATAAAATACATATAATTTTGTCAGAGCTGCAACGAAGACTACCACGTATTAGGGTTTTGTTAGCTTCATCTTTTTCTCGTTAGTTTCTTTCGGGACAATTTGGTTCTCCAAGCACATTTAGAAGTTGATTGTAGCTCAATGATGGTATAAAAGAAAATTTTTCATAGTAGACCAATACAAAGTTATAATCTTTACATTGTATGTGTACAATGCTTTTGCCTATTTATGCAAGTTCCCGATTAGCCTACCTCAAATCTTCTTCATCCTCTGCAATCTTTTGATGATTTGGTCAATTGAGTGTAGCTGGTGGCTATGTATTTGATTGTACATGAGGAACATATCATAGTCCAGATTGAATCGTTTAGACTTTCTTTTAAAAATTGATACAGTATATCTTCTGGGCCTTAGCCTCACTCTTATTACAGTTTCTTGATCCTTGTTCCAAGTTGGACACCTTTATTCTATTAGTCACGAACACGTATTGCAATCAAATATTTCTTGTTTTTCAGTTTTTCATATCCTTAATGATCTTCTTTGTTGCCTTCTCATAAAACTCTCTTTCTATTAACATTAAACGGAATAGTAAGAACCCTGCAATCACATCATAAAACTTAGAGATAAATACAACAGTGTGGCTATGAGTCTATAGAATACTTATCGTGGTATATCTTTTATATCTCTCTCTCATCAGCAATCAATTATTCAACATGGAGCGGTACAACAATCATATCCACAACACTAACTTTGTCACATACTACTATCACATTGTAGCCAAAATAAAGAAAAAAAAGGAAAAACTGCACATTACATTCTGGCAAGATGTTCCTATTTTCTACTCCATTGCCAAATGGAGCTTCAAGAAAATTTGGGGTTTAATCAAGTGAATTTGGGATGAGGTAAGAATTGAATAACATGCCAATCTAAAAAAAAAAAAAAACTAACAACGACAAAAGATCAGTTATCATCTCTACAACGATGCATTCAAATATAAAGCACACATGATGATGATATTCATTCGTTTTCTCTCTTCAAAAGATCCGT
Source organism: Centella asiatica (assembly GCA_014636745.2). Classification (NCBI taxonomy): domain Eukaryota; kingdom Viridiplantae; phylum Streptophyta; class Magnoliopsida; order Apiales; family Apiaceae; genus Centella; species Centella asiatica. The sequence continues at coordinate 52,656,166 of CM025780.1, forward strand.
TATCATCTCTACAATAATCCGTACAGACGAAAAGATGTGAACACTTTAAAAAACACACATTATGCTACTTCCTCAAGTAAACTAATGGTTAAGGTTCATTTTTCGCTTCAATAAATTGTAATGATTTTTAAAATATATTCACCTATCAAAATAAATAAACAAATATATTAGACAAATGCTTATGAATCTAGCCAGCAAAAAATTCAATGCAACATCTGTTCAGCATTATTTCACAAACCAAAACGCTGAATTTATATTTCACAAATCCTTAGAATAAGAAATTTAACATCGTAACCTAAACTAAAATTCATATATAAGAAAAATCAATCTCACATTGTCTATGTTATTATAACGGGAAAACTATTGAACATAGGAAAAATAATATCTACCCACTTCTCCCCATCTACCAAGCCAATCCAAATTTAACAAAAGAAAGTAACACCCACAACAGTAAATTCTATATTTAATAGAACATAATCTTAGATTCTCATAAATAAAAAAGTATATATATTTTCTGAACTTGTGAAAGCAAGCTCTATTCTTTTACATACTCTTTAGTTCAAAGCGTTGGAAAACAAAACTATCACTAACATTATATTTTGAAGAGAAAAGAGAACTTGTATTTCAATTTGATTATAAAATGATTTGGTACAACACTTTATATAGGACTCAACAAGCACCTAAAAAGTCTCTCTAGAATTAAATAGGAATATTCTAGAGATGAGTGTATCTAGAGTATACATTGAACCTTCTAAATACATGTATCACCATAACTCTCATACATGTATCTAGGGATGTGCATTAGGTTCGGTTAACCGAAATTTGAACCGAAAAAAATTCGGTTTGGTATTCGGTATAGGAAATGAAAGAAATTCAGTTTTCGGTTATTTCGGTTCGGTTTTCGATTTAACCGAAAACCGAATTTAAAAAACCCATCCAAATTTACTCTTTCACAATTTCACAACACAAATCACAAATCTGAAATCACAACTCACAAGTCGTAAGTTTCGCCCTAGCCAGTAACAGCCTCAAAACTCAGGAACCCTAACTCCCCTGTTTAGTTTCATTTCCGTCCCCGCCGGCTACCATCAATAGTGAGATCTTCTTCTTCTTCTTCTTCGATCGGCGACGAAGAAGAAAGAGAGAAACGCCAGATCGGCGATGATCGGCGACGAGATCTTCTTTTTCTTCTTCTTCTCTTTCATTTTCGTCCCTTAATTTTAAATTTAATATGTCGTGTGTTATTGACCTATTGTAGATGGAGAGATGTGAAGAAAATATGATCATTCGAAAAGGTGAAGATGATGAGTCAAGCTCTCAACCAACAAACATAGAAATTGAAAGTGAAGCTTCAAACCCCAAGAAACGAAAGCAAATGAAAGCAAGGAGCGAGGTGTGGGAGCACTTCACCAAATTTACAAATGAAAAGGGCGAGATAAGAGGTAAATGTAGACATTGTAGCAAAGATTATGGCGCGGATCCAAGAAGAAATGGAACTAGTGGTCTATGCAATCATTTCAAAAATTGCAAGGTACTTAATGAAATATCTCAAATTGAATTAGCATTTCAATCTAGTAAGGATAATGAGACCACATCATTAGGTGTTTGGAAGTATGACAATGACTTGGCTAAAGAGAAATTTACTAAGATAATAATTGTCGATGAGTTGCCATTAAAGTTTGGGGAGGGATTTGGTTTTAGGGAATTTATTGCTGCCTTACAACCTAAGTTTCATATTCCATCTAGATGGACTGTTGCACGTGGTTGTTATGGAATGTATGCAATTAGGAAGACTACCTTAAAAGAGTTGTTGAATGAACCAACCCAACGTGTTTGTCTAACTATGGACACATGGACTTCTAATCAAAGAATTAATTACATGTGTTTGACTGCCCACTTTATTGATAAAGATTGGAAGATGCATAAAAGAATTCTAATTTTTTGTCCAATAACTAGTCATAAAGGTGAGGCAATCGGTTTGGCAATTGAGAAGAGTTTGAGGGATTGGGGAACTACTAGGGTGTTAACAGTCACAGTCGATAATGCTAGCTCAAATAATGTTGCATTGGTGAAATTAAAAAGCAGAATATGTAATTGGGATACTTCTATTTTAAATGGTGAACACCTACATATGAAATGTGTTGCTCATATTTTAAACTTGATTGTTCAAGATGGCTTGAAGGTGTTCAATGAATCAATTTGTAAGGTGAGAAATGCTGTGAGATATATTAGAGGGTCACCTGCTAGATTAAGAAAGTTCAAGGAATGTGTGGAATTTGAAAAAATTGAAGTGCAAAATCTGTGTCTAGATGTGCCTACTAGGTGGAATTCAACATATAAGATGTTAGAAGTGGCTGAAAAGTTTGAAAGAGCATTTGATAGGTATGATGAGCAAGATTCGGGGTATAACTATGACCTTCAAGTGGAAAGAGGAGGAGTAATTGTTGATGGAAGGCCTACATTTGATGATTGAGTAACTGTGAGACAATTTGCATCATTCTTGAAAATTTTCTATGATCTAACTTTGAAGATTTCAGGCACATCTTATGTAACTTCTAATCTTTTTTTACATGAGATATATACTGTTCATTCTATCTTGCATTCTTGGACATATGGTAGCAATAATGACATGTATATGATTGGAGTTAAAATGCTTGAAAAGTTTAAGAAGTATTGGGGAGATCGATCCAACAAAAATGAATTGTCTTTTATTTATTGTTGTGGTACTTGATCCAAGACATAAGTTGCAGTTTGTTGTTTATATGCTCAAACACGTGTGTGGAGAAGAAGTGGGAGGAATAATGGAAACGTCTTTAGAAGAAACATTGTTTAGAATGTTCAATGAATACAAATCTATGATTGAACCGAATAAAGAAAGAGATGGTGTTGGAGAGACTAGAAGAGAAGAAAATTATGGTCCAGTACATCCCTCTCTACAATTGAGGCTCCAATTTGAAAAAGATAGTGGAATGGTTTCACATGGTGGTAGTTTGTCGGATTTGGATAAGTACTTGGGTGAAAAGCCAAAAATCTTTAGGGATTCCGATGAGTTTGATATATTAGGTCGGTGGAAGTTTAATTCAATGAGATTTTCCATTTTATCTCAAATGGCTCGTGATATTTTAGCTTTACCAATATCAACGATAGCTTCGGAGTCGGCTTTTAGCACGGGTGTTAGGGTCCTTAATGATTTTAGGAGTTCATTAACTCCTAAAATGGTTGAATCCCTTATATGTGCTCAAGATTGGATGCATGAAACGGCAAAGGCTATTAATGTTGAAGAGGATTTGGAAGAAATGGAAGAACTTGAACAATGTATGTTAGTTATTATTATTTTTTTATTCTAACAATATGCTTTGTTGGATTTTAAATTTTAATAATCAACTCTCTATATTGCTTTCAATTGATTTGTAGCACTTGTTAATAAGGATGTGGGTGCAAGTGTGCGTTCGACTTCAATATCTACTAGGGATTCCTCGGTGGCTTCGTGATCGAGGTACTTTCAACTAGGCATGTGCTGATGTGCATTACTTCAACTAGGCATGTTCCTTTAAAAGTAATGTTGTTGAAATTCTATTTTTTTGGTAGTATGATTCTGCTGAGTCCAGTTTTCCTATTCTATTAGGAGGCTAATCTGATTAGCTACTGCAGAATTTTTCTCTTTCTGCAGCAGAGTTGCAGTTAGTTTGTAGTAGGGGTGTGTTTAATTCCAGGAGGCTGTTTGCGGCTGTTTGTTGGAGTAGCAGTATTTTGATCTGTAGAGGTTGATGATGATGATGTTGTTGTTGTGCAGAGCCTATTCAAAAGTCCTGAGAGTCATGGCTCTTTATGACTAATACTCTTATCATGAGACAACAAAGAAGAAGAATAGGAGGGAGAGATTACCCTCTGTTGAACTTTCTTCAAAGCCAAACGAGCTAGAGCCATTTAAGAGATTTTTCTGTTGCTCTCTCTTTTTTCTTTTTTTGGTTTTAAATGGCGGTGCTAGTTTGTTGCTTTCTAGTAGTAGTTTGTTGCTTTGTTGTTTCTACAAAGTTATTTGTTTCGGTGTTTATGCTGTAAGTAGGGAGGTATGCCTCTCGTCCTTTTTGTATCTCCTTTTTTTTAATACATACACAATTTAGCAAAAAAAAAACTCTTGAAGTCTTGAATTCGGTTTTTCTGTAATAACCGAAATATTTAATTCAGTTCGGTAAAAAACCGAAATAATTTCGGTTCAGTATTCGGTAATGAGTTTAGTATAAATTCGGTATTCGGTAACCGAAATAAAATTCGATTCGGTTCGGTTTTAACCGAATGCACACCCCTACATATATCAAATAATACATTCTAAAAACACTCATACACGAACCAATAATAATTATAATAATAGTCAAAATTATATATTATATTTTCAACGCAAAGTTCCTCTTATTAACATAACATCATAAAAACTGATACGATAGATGAATTTTCAATATTTTGCCATTCTTACTATTCCTTGGTTAGATGATCAATTTCTAACTTCGTAGTAGGACTTCTGAGTACAAAAATCATCACATCAAAACCAAATTAATGCAATCAGAGGAACTATAATCAGAAGGGTAATAAAACATGAATTGAAAAACAGAAACAACATAAAAACTAATATCATTAAATCAGCACTCACTTTAACTATTGATTTTGATGGGTATCATCTGCAGGGTATCATCTGTTTACAATGCAAAAAACTTCACAACAATAAGAAAGTCATAAGAGATTTATTGAATAAATAAATTTAAGAAGAAGAGGAGATAATACATTAGGGAAATAAAGAAATAAATATCAAAATACAAAACTCGTGCTTGCACGGATTTTAAATAAGGAACCTAAATTAAAAATCAAATTAAGACTTTGTTATATAAGAAAGTTAAATTTAATCGAATTTAAAACTTTTATTATTTAAATATTAATATATATAAATTATGAAGAATAATTACTTTCTTTTGAATATATTATTACTTCATAATAATTTTTGTTTATTAGATTGTGATGTTATTGGAAATAATAACATGCGAGCACAACTTATAAATTTAATATAACTATTAAACTATACTGACGATAAAATTAATTTAACTGGATACTTGTAATCTCTATTCATTAAAATAAAAATGTACATTGACGTTAAAAAAATGAATATGAAATTATGTATGTAACGGATGCGATAAACATACAAAATTATTAACATATGAACATATTTAATAAATTGTTTAGTGGTATTAATTATTAAAATTATAGCATTATTTATTTGTAATCATTATCCGTGCAAATTTATCAAAAAATTGAATGACTTTTTTAACATCTAACAAGATATGCGTTATTCTAATATATATTATTTGATGTTATTATTTTTATTATCAAATTTATTCGGATTGTAAATTTTTTAATAACTATGGTAGTTTACGATACTTTTTCAGGTTGCCACACCAAAAAGCACTCCATAAGTCACGAAACGGGAGCCTTGTGTTGTCTCGGTGAATTAAAATGAGAAGCTTTATTTTCTAATTTGCTTACACAGGAGATAGTCATTACATTTTCCCCTTGATCTTTCTGTCATCTTTCTCCTGGGACATGCTTGTAGCAGCAGCAGAAACTTGCAATATATTCTCAAGATGTCCACAATAGTGATGATGGAATCCATGACTTTTAACATATCACACCCGAAGATAATTGATTACTGCAATTGAATTGGGAATTCTTGCAGCTATTGCAATTGAAAAATTAATTACCCTCTTCCACACTTAAGAAATCATCGGTGCCAAACAGTCAAATTATTAGCCAGAATGTCTTTGTTTAATTTTACGGGTTCTTGGAATTTAAACTTTGATATGCCCAGAGTTTATAAATTTTAGGATTATTATCAAAGATTATCCCAATTACGAGAATTTTGCTGCAAAAGGATGGGTAATGACAGAAAACAGAACATACATACTAATTGAACAAGCAGCCTCAAACTGTAAACATATATACATGCACTATGGGCATAAGATTTTGAGTCGGCACCAATGTTGGTGTTAACCGATAACTCTGGCAATCAAAGTTACTGATACTGCCCATAAAGAAGTTTAGCTATAAATCTGAGATTAGCCTATGGATCCAGTCGTATTTCCGATGGTTTACCAGGTTGGTGCAGTTGGGAAAGCATCGACATTTACCACAACGATTTTCTGGCGCGAATGACGAAAGGAAGATAAAAGGGAGTTCGGAAACTTTAAGAGTTTTCACTAACAATAAAAAAAGTGGTTCCTTTATCTTTTAGTCAAACGACACTAAAGGTGCCGTTTCGTGTTCTAGGTAGTAACTTTCGGTGTTGCTATATATTTATCCCTTTTCATATACCCACGATAGTAGGAAGCTTGAACTTCAAACTCGTGCTAAAGTGAACTCGTCTAAAACACAGACCAATTCAAAAGGGTCATAGTTAAAGGGTTCGTTCTCAAAACACAAATGCCCAGTAGCCATATATAGCAACGTGTAGCAATAACTGATGATATGGGGTTAATAAGTGCTGATTGGTAATTAAAATTGCACAAGAAATGGTTGCATTTTACAGGAGTCTGTTACAGGTTCTAGTATGCGAACTGAACACAATATATTCCTTTTTATTCGTAAAGAACTGCATAAAAAGTATATTCAAGATGGTATAAGCTTGCCTGACTGAGACCGACTGGTCGAACAGAGACGAAAGTCGGCCATAGTGATCCGGGAGTCCCATGTGGAAGGGCTCTTGCTCAACGGATCAAAGGTACGTCAGGGATAACAGGCTGATGACTCCCAAGAGCTCTTATCGACGGAGTCGTTTGGCACCTGGATGTCAACTCATCACATCCTGGGGTTGAAGAAAGTCCCAAAGGTTCGGTTGTTCGCCGATTCAAGTGGTACATGCGTTGGGTTTAGAACGTCGTGAGACAGTTCGGTTCCTATCTACCGTTGGTGTTAAAGGGATTCGGTGGAACGATTTATCTTGATATGATAAGCAAACAGTATCATGTTGGTGGCTGTCCAGAAGAGAATATCAAAGCAACTTCACAAAATATTCAAAATTGTGCACATTTAGTTCAAAGATGCTTGCAATACCTTCATATCAGCTTGGACCAACTTTTAGATAAAACACTACAATATTGACAAATTAAAAGTGAATGCATCAGCAGTATCAATCTTTTACATAAAATGTTACTCTGGCGAGTCAAACTGTTCAGCAGCAGAAAGCCTTTAGTGACCATATTTCTGAAACTCCCATTCGCTGTTGTCTGTAAGGAATCAATAAAAATGGTATAACCACGGAGACACATCATTAGAAAATGGGGATATATGTATCTAATGGAAACAAAAGAGAGAAGAAACATTTGACACACGAGCAACTATGACCAAGCGTCACAAGATGGATTCATCTGAGTTTCCTTCTTACACCCAACTTTACAGTTCAAAGAAAAAATTAACATGAATAACAGTGATTATTACAGATAAAATGAGTACATAACTTACCCAGTGGACAAACTTGACGAGTCTTCAGCCATCGACTGATGCAGTGGAAGTGGAATGCATGGTTGCAGACCCCTATAAAAGCATTGACAAAATAAATACCATTACAACATATGTACCTATGCATGATGAAAAGTGATCCACAATAAGGTTAGCTATGGACTACCCAATCTCCAGCGGTCCCTCGCTATCAATGGACAGTTGAGATTAGGAGCTCATTATAACCTTGCATCACACTGTTCGTGAAAAGTTCTAGTATTCTGCTTTTGATCTCCTCTAAAAACATTTGCTACACGATGTGCTGGAATGTTCTAATGAGCTCCCAATCTCAGGCGTCCATCGTCCATCCTATAAATGGACGGGTATAGATGACTAGAGATTGGTAGCTCAAATAGCATTCATAGCTAACCTTATCCAAGGATCAAACAACATATATGATAACTTATAAATACATGACCCAATAGAAAAAGTTTGCTTGCGAAAAACAAAATCATTCTCATTTTTGTGTTAATTTCATAGGTAGTCTTTTCTAATTACATTACACTAACTAGTACATATTAAAAGTAGTTATATCTGCATTATTTCAACATTCAAAACAAAAGATAACCTACACAATAATCCTAAGTAGAATCACACTATAATTAGAAGAATCCAAGAATCTAAGAAAGGGATTTTGGGATTCGACAACCTATAGAAGAATCACAGCTTCTTATCATTTACCAAAGTTCACCCCATTACTGCTACTTTTTACTTGCCTGATTGCGTGATGTATCAATACAAATATCCCTCACCAAACAAGTTACAAAACCAGATGTTTAAAACTTAAGTTATCCAGTTAAACATTACGGGTGCGTTTGGATTGAGAGAATGAAATTCAGGGAGAATGAATAAAAAATTTGAACGAATTTGGTGAAATATAATGGTGGAGGAAGAGATGAGGAGAGAATGAAAATGAAGAAAAATGAATGGATTGGTTTTCACTTTTTCTTCCTTACTCATGGAATGAAGTGGAATAAAATTGGCTATGAAAGGAATGATTTATTCCCCCACCAATTCTAATAGTTATCATAAAAATTTAACATATCCCTCGATAATTACAATAATTACATTATTCTTCTTCCCTTTTATTCCCTTGATCCAAATGGACCCTAAAAGAATATCCCTACATTGTTGTTTGAAAGCAAAAGCTAAAGAATCCAGTAGAAGTATCATATTATCAGGGTCCTAGATTAATACAACAAAAGTTAGCAATACATGAAAGATTTCTTGTTCAGCTTCAAAATATTATAAACATCAGAACATATGCAAAATTAAGATTCCGGACTTGTAATTGCCGAAATCTATTTAATAAGATTAAGTAAATCAAAATAGGCGGGTTGAGAACAGTACCCCAAGCAACTGTGCACTCCTCGCTTGTGGCACTGGCTTGGTTAGCTTGACACTCAATACCTATCAAACATAAAATTAACGATTCAACGAAACACTACAACAATCGATACATGACTATAAAAGAAACAATTTTTTTCTTAAAAAATCGAACCATAAAAGTGAAAACTCACAGAGATCCATTATATGATTCCTGCAAATAGCACAATTATCCACCACAATATCTGCATCCAATGGTCAATAATATATCCAACTGTTATTCGATTAAAAGTAACAAATAAATATGCTCCGTATATGATATGATATGGATGTACATGAAAGATTTTGTGATTTAGGGTTTATGAAGTGTGGCATACCCCAGGCCCAGAGAGAGACGGCGTTCCACTTTTTGATCTCAAATCGCTTAGGCTTCTTCGCGGAAGAAGACGGACCAGCGCCGCCAGATGTGTCGCCGGCGAGAACCATGGCAACGTCGGTGTCCAGAGAAGCCATCGTTGAACTTGGAAACAGAGGCTAGCGAGTAGTGACGACTTAAACTCGGTTTGGATTTTGGTGGTCGCTCATGGCAGTGCTATATATGCTAGAGCTTAAAACAAAAGGAGAGTTATATTTGATTCAAATGATATTTATTTTAAAAAAAGAGTTATATATATAATTTATTTTTTATTATGGTGTTATATTTTTTTAAAATTAACATTTTTATTAATTTTTTTTTTATCATTAATGAATATTTACATTAAATTTTAGAAAAAAAATATTATTAAATATGAAACTATTAATCAAATCTGCAATATTAATATCTGTAAAAAATAAATAAATGTAAGTCTCTTTTTTGGAATGAGAGAATATATATATATATATATATATATATATGATATCAATTTTTTTAAAATTTTAAACAAAAAAAATAAGCAAAGTAAAAGTTTATCATGTTATTATTTTCTAATTGTATATAGTTATTGCTATAATATTACTATCATCATATTATAGTCTCATTATTACACTATAATTATTATTATTATTATAATTATTATATAATAACATGATGTTATTATAGTTATTAATAATAATTTTTATTCATTCATTACTTTTATTTTATTATTCTTATTTATAATTTATCCAAGTAATTCTACTTTGGTTTATGTATTCATTTTTATGCAGTATGTATGAACAAGAGGTTTGGGCTTAATACGTAGTATTCCAACTTTCCAAGCAAACCAAAGAAACAGTTGGGAATGACAGAATATTTGTAATGAAATCACATTTCAGCCCATCATGAAATAAATTTCCCCGTTTTGTAATATATAGATGGCCCAAAGTGAAGAAAGAACTAGATAATGACTGGCCTACCCCTGCTACAAGTCTCAAATCTTAAATGTAGAAACACATTAGTTGGTACAAGAATTTGATTGTGGCTAATCAATTTGACCAAGGTTGGTAACATAAAATAAAATAATGGGCAGTGTCTGAACTTATAAAAGCAACCAAACATAATCAGAAGAGCTTGACATTGTAATTGGCAGAAACAGATGGATAGAAGAAAAAGATTTCCCACAACTTCCTTACTTACGAGTAGGTCAAACATATTTATAAGGTATTTTGAAAATAATTGTGTTTACTAACTTAATTTTTTACTTATAAGTAAGAAAATAAGTTTTAAAAAAAAAGCAAGTAAACACTTTCACTTCTTGCACAACGTCTTGCACTTGAAGATTGTAAAGTCGCCGGATACGATATTCGGAAAGGAACTAGAGTCTTCATAAACCTATGGAGCGTTGGAAGGGACTCGATAACATGGGGTGCCGCCGCGGAGAAGTTCTGTCCTGCGAGATTCTCGGGGAAGAAAATTGATGTTAAAGGATAGAATTTTGAATTGGTGCCATTTGGCTCAAGACGGAGTTGTTGAAAAAAACTGATCACATTGGAATAATAATTTTTCCTAAACTTGTAAACCTTTGAAAAAACAATTAAGTAGAGAAAAAATAAAACTATAACTTGTAAAACACAAACCACAAGACACACAAGAATTATACGTAAAACCCTCCCCAAAGACGAGGAGTAAAAACTATGAGACCGTAGTCCACCCAAAAATTTTACTATTACAGATAATTGGGTAATTTACCAAGTCTTCCCTAGTTTAACTAGAGGCACACAAATTCAGAATATATCATCGTATATTTCTTAAAATAAACATCAAGAAGTATGAAATAAAAACATAGTCAAAATCAGATAATATCACATAAAACAGGTAGCCTATTCGTACTCCAAAACCACACACTTACAGAACCCCAAAATCGATCTCCACCGTTCATAATCAAGAACCAGACGTTGCAAAGCCACTGTCCAAAATTAGAATGATCTGACTGTCCAAACTCCGGAAAACGTAAAAGTAAGACCGCTACGTCGTGCTATTGGAAAGTTACAAATTTCACTCTTTTTTCCGTTTTATGGTGATTGCACTCTCCTAAAATATCTCTCAAAATATTTGATTATTTTGTGTATCTCCAACCCTACAAATCAATCTTATTTATAAGCAAAATTATTCATCCTAAGACGAATTTAATTTAGGATTCATATTTTCTATTTCGTTGTGAAATCTAAAAATAAGGGTTAACCATTGAGTTTGTCCCAAAAGAGTGGTATCTGAGCTTGTGGTTATTATTTAATATTCAACTTGTGAATGATGGAAACAAATACAAGTAGAATGATTAATCTGAATGGTTCCAATTACCATGTTTGGAAAGGAAAAATGGAAGACTTTCTTTATATGAAGGACTATTATCTACCAGTGTTTGCAATTAAAAAACTCGCGGATAAAACTGAGGCGCAATGTAATATTCTGCAACAACAAGTTCGTGGGTACATTAGGCAATGAGTGGATGATAATTTTTTGAACCATAACAATGAGGAGACACATGCACTCACTTTGTGGAAGAAGTTCGAGCAATTGTATGCTCCAAAGACAGGTAACAATAAATTGTTTTTTATTAAACAATTGATGGGCTTGAAGTACCAGGACGGAACTCCCATGATGGATCACTTGAATTCATTCCAAGGAATTATGAATTAGCTTGCTGGAATGAATATCAAATTTGAAGATGAGGTGCATGGATTATGTCTTTTGAGTACTCTACCAGACTCTTGAGAGACTTTCAGGATGTCATTATCTAACTCCGTTCTAGATGGTCTTATTAGTTTGGAATCGGTTAAGAGCAGTATTCTGAATGAAGAGATAAGAAGAAAGTCACAGGGTTCCTCTTCGCAATCAGAAGTCTTAGTCACAGAAAGGAGGGGGAGAAGTCAAAATAGAAGTCCAAGTAAGAAAGGCATTCAACAGAGCAATTCTAAAGGAAAGTTTGCTAATGTTGAGTGCTTCCATTTTGGGGAAAAGTGACATACCAAGAAATCCGCAGAAAGTTGAAAAGGGAGAACAAGAAGACAACGACGGACAATAATCAGAAAAAGGATGATGGTGGTAATGATGATGATGTTGCTACTACCGCTATAAACGATTTCATGATTATGTATGACAGCGAAACTATTAACTTTGTTCGTGATGATTCCCTTTGGATAGTTAATAGTAGTGCCTCCATTCACGCTACATCTAGGAAAGAGTTCTTTGTATCTTATACCTTCGGTGATTATGGAAGTGTTAAGATGGTCAACAATGGTACAACTAAAGCTATTGGCATTGGAGATGTGCACTTGGAGACGAATGCCGGTACTTCCTTAGTTTTCAAGAATGTTAAGCATATTCTAGATATTTGGTTAAATTTGATTTCTGTAGGAAAACTTGATGATGAAGGATTTTGTAACACCTTTAGTGATGGTAAGTGGAAGCTTACTAAAGGTTCTATGGTCGTGGCTATATGTGAGAAGACATCTTCATTGTATGTGGTGCATGCAAAGGTTTCTAGCAGTGTTATCAATGCTATGGAGAATGAAGATGCGACTGAGTTGTGGCATAAGAGATTTAGCCACATGAGTATCAAAAATATGACTCTGTTGTCAAAGAAGAAGTTATCTGGTATGAAGGATATTCACTTAAGGAGGTTTTCTCATTGCTTGGCAGGTAAAGAGAACAAGGTTTCTTTCAAGTTTCGTCCTCCTTTTCAGAGAAGACATTCGATGTTTGTGGTCCTAGAAAAGTTAGGACACCTAGCGGGTCATTTTATTTTGTGACATTCATCGATGATCATTCGAGAAAGATGTGAGTTTACACATTGAAGACCAAAGATCAAGTATTGAGTGTGTTCAAGCAATTTCAAGCCTCAGTTGAGAGAGGGATTGAGAGCAAACTCAAGTGTATCTGGACAAATAACGGTGGTGAGTACAAAGGTCCATTTGATGATTACTGCAAACAGTAGGGTATTCAAAATCAAACGATTCCTCCAAAGACACCACAGTTGAATGGTGTATCAAAATAGTTGAACAAAACTCTGATAGAGATAATTAGATGTTTGTTGTCACATGTTGGATTACTAAGATCATTTTGGGGTGAAACTTTAAATACTGTGATTCATATATTAAATCTTTTACCATGTGTTCCTTTGCAGTATGATATTCTGGCAAGGGTATGGAGTGACAAAGATGTTTCATATGATCATTTGTGAGTCTTTGGATGCAAGACTTTTATGCATATTCCCAAAGATGAAAGGTCTAAACTTGATGCTAAGACGAAACAGTATGTGTTTATTAATTATGGCTTGAACGAGTTTAGCTACAGGTTTTATAAACCAGTTCAGAAGAACTTGTGAGAAGTCAAGATATTATTTTTGTGAAAGATCAGACTTTAAAAGATATTGAGAAGACATATTCAGTTCCTCAATACAGTGATGATCTTATTGACTTGGATTTAGTTCCTTCACAGGTTGTGCAAACACAACTTGGAGATGATGTTGATGATGACCAACAAGGTACAGGTGATGTTGATATTCCAGAAGAAATTGAGATGGATGAAGATGTTCATGAGTAATTGCTAGTACCAGATGTTCCACCATTCGTTCCACTAAGACGGTCTATCAGAGATCGGCATCCTTCCACCAGGTATTCTGCTAATGAGTATGTGTTAGTGGCTGACGGGGGAGAACCCGAATCTTATGCGAAAGTCATGGAAGATGAGCACAAACAGGAGTGGGTTGATACCATGCAAGATGAGATGAAATCCTTACATGAGAATAACACTTACGAATTGGTGAAGTTGCCTAAGGGCAAAAAAGCTTTGAAAAATAAATGGGTCTACAGAATGAAGAAAGAAGAATATACTTCACATTTTACAATAGAATCTAAATATATCGCAACAACAGAAGCGTGTAAAGAGTTGTTGTGGTTGAAGAGATTTGTGCAGGAGTTTGGTTTCAAGCAGTAGTGCTATGTGGTTTTGTGTGATAACCAAAACGTAATTCACATTACTAAGAATCTTACTCTTCACTCAAGTTCGAAATATATTAATGTTACACTTCTTGAAATAAACGTCAAAAAGTATAAAACAAAAACATAGCCAAAATTAGAAAATATTACCTAAAACAAGCAGCATGTTTGTACCCCAAAATTGCACACTTTCTGACCCCCAAAATTGATCTCCACCTTTTAGAATCAAAAATCGGATGTTGCAAAGTCGCTGTCCAAAAATCATAACGATTCGACTGTCCAAACTCCAGAAAATGCAAAAATAAGATCGTTGCGTCGTGCTAATGGAAAACTACGAATTTCACTATTTCTTCCATTTTATGGTGATTACTTTCTCCTAAAATATCTCTCAAAATATTTGATTATTTTGTGTATCTCCAAACCTACAAATTAATTTTATTTATAAGCAAAACTATTCATCCTAAGATGGATATAATTTAGGATTTTTATTTTCTATTTTCTTGTAAAATCTAAAAATAAGGGTTAACTATTGAGTATTTCTAATTTCAAATAAAAAAGAAAAATAGCCCGGAGGAGGATGTGCCCTCGTTATAGTCTTTGACTAAAAGTTGTTACATCTATTTGGGGGAACTTGTTGCATGGTTTTAAGTGGAGTTTAGCTGAGAATATGAAGATCGAAGAAGTGAGAATGGATGAGGTTTATGGACGAGTAGGTACAAGTTTGAAGTATCACTTGTTGTAGCATGGAGCCTTGACTCCCACTTCATCTTTATTGGTTTCCTGTCTTAAATATATTGTGTCATTATATTTACTTGTCTAGTGAATTATCAACCCGTTTGTTTTGACTTAAATTTTGTTAGTGTAATTTATTGTTAGAATCTATAATTTATAAAATTTAAATTAAAACAAACATGACATTATAGAAAAGCCTACTATTATTTAGTATGTGCTTTATTTTGGTTTAATTTACAAAATTACTTTTGTGATATGGTTATGTCACAATTGATTTTTAATTTTAGAAATAAGAGTGATGGCAAAATTATGGATTTTTTTTTTGTTCAATGTTTTTCTCAAATCTGTCTGTACTGTATTAAGTTCTCTATATACTGCAATGTGATATACTCCGTACACACGATCACAGAAAAAGTTGCAGCAGCAGCAGAGTCAGATTTAAAATGATGGGTTTCTTGTTCTTGAATTAATTTTCAAACAACACCAGATATCAAATATGAAATGGCTTTTTTTGTTATTGTTTTTTTCCATTTTATATCAGATTGCAATACAAATGTATTTTAAAATTCAATGGGGCACATGACAATTACCCAAATGAATAAAACAACGAAGTAAGCTCATTTACATATATTTTCAATCAAGTGTTTCAATCTTTCAATTATAGAGATTTTACAGATATACAAAAAATCTGAAAAATGAAGAAACTATCACAGGCTTTCTTACATTTCCAAGTCCATGAGATTAAATCACGGGTAACGATTTAGCTATAGTCTAATATACAAATAAACTAGCTTTTTTTGGTATCATAAAAAAAAAAAATATATATATATATATATATATATGTCTACATCATTTTTCAGGTTTTGTAATTTGAGATTTTGGTGATTGAATCCACTGCCTATGATTTTGATGAAGATGGTGAGTTTTGTGTCTCGGGCTTTTCAATTCCTTTTTTGCTAATTCTTCATCACTCTTCAGACCAGTTCCCTTGCTCAAATTATCACTTTGTATAGGTGCTACGTACACAAATGTTCCAATTAAAGCAGCATCGAAATCCTTTAATGGCTCTAAGGTTGTTACCACTGTGCTCATTGTTGGTCTCAACTTGGCCTTGTTGTTAAGGCATTGATAGGCCAGAGCCGCGGCCGCTTGGGCCCCGGCTTCCGAATACTGGCCCTCAAGCCTTGGGTCCATTATCCGGCCTAGCCGCCTCGGCTCTTTCAACGAAGATTTGGCCCAATCCACCAAGCTTTGTTCTCTAGTGGGCCGACTTCTGTCCATGGACCTTCGGCCCGTTAGTAGCTCCAAGAGCATTACTCCGAAACTATAAACATCACTTGCTGCTGTCAAATGACCTGAAACAATTCAAAGTTAGCTTCCATTTAGTTTATCTCATTTTATATGCTTTCAAATTCACGGATAAAGATACATAAATAACCATTACAGTAAGAAGCTATACCGAATATATTGTCAAAGTCAAGTTTTATCATTTTTAAATATAAAATATATTTGTCAGTTTATAAATTTTAAAATTAGTCAATTTGATTTTTCAAAATCAAAACAGGATAAATAAATTTGGACGGAGACAGCAAAGCATACCAGTCATGATGTATTCCGGGGCAGCATAGCCGTGTGTGCCCATAATGCGTGTGGAAACATGCGTGTTGTCGCCTTCTGGACCATCCTTTGCAAGTCCGAAATCCGAAAGCTTAGCAGTATAGTCCTGGAAAAAGGTTAATTATAAAGAAAATTTAATTAGTAAAAATGATCATTACATTATCAAAAGTCTTAAAATGACTCGAATCAGAAAGAATTAGAAGCTTACGGAATCTACTAAAATGTTGGAAGCTTTAAAATCACGAAATATAACAGGATTTTCAGCACTATGTAGGAAGGCAAGGCCTTTTGCTGCTCCAAGAGCAATCTTCATTCTTGTTGACCATGGAAGTGCAACTGAATATCCTGAAATTAAAATTTCACAATTTTCATATTAGGAAAATGCAAAAGAAGAAATTCATAATTAGTGACATTAGTGCAAAGGCTCAAAAGAGCAAAATGTATGTTTTTTTTTTTTAAATAAAAAAAAAATCTCATATCAATAGTAAAAGAAGAAGAAGAAATAAGCAAGTAATTAATGATTAAGCAAGTGTCAAATTAATATATTAAGAAGTTAAGTGCTCCCCATATCTAATCTTTTGAAAAACATTTGTGGTTTGTTAAAACTTTATTGACTAATTAAGGTACAAAGAAAAATAAAACACAATAAGATAAAAGATTGCTCAAATAGGAATTGGTAAAACTTGGGAACTTGCATCACCTACAAATCTAAATCTTGAAGAAACTATGAGTTAATTGATGAAGTCAACCATCTAAAAAGAAAGGCATTTGGCTTTTTCATTCATCGTTTTATTCATTGTAAAACATTATTTCATGTATATAAGAAAATGTCAGATTATTATACATATGTTATACCAAGACATTATAATAGTTTTGATTGTCTAGAGAATACACAAGTAATTAATTAAAGAATTAAGAAAGAAAGCATACTTCTGAAGAGTTGATTTTCTAAGCTGCCTCGGGGCATATATTCATACACAAGGAGTCTATGTTCATCTTCACAGCAATATCCTATCAGCTTCACCAAATGTGGATGCCTCAATTGTCCAAGAAATATCACCTCTGTCTGCAAAATCAAACATAAAATAAAATTAAATATTTTTAATAGTCTATAACTAAATTAAAGGAAGAAATAAAATGCTAAGATGATATCAGAACAACATTATTAAATTACATAAGTGTCCCTAACGGTATAATTAAACGTAGTGTTCATATTGCTGTGACAGTATCAGTATCTGTAATTAAACAAAAGATGAAGGGTGATGTTTACGTACCAACCACTCCTTGTGGCCTTGTTTGCCATCAAGATCAAGAAGTTTAACAGCCACGGGTTGAGCCCTCAAGCCGGGTCTAAGCTTATCATCAATAAAACCTTTATGAACCGGTCCAAAACCACCTTCTCCAAGAAAATTCGACGACGAGAAGCTGTGTGTGATCACTTTCATCTCCGCCAGCGTAAAAGCATAGAGATTTGATCCAACTAAAGAATTTGATAGATCTTCAGAAAGTGTAGATGAACTTATTTCTGATAATGAAATCCTTTGAAATGAAGTTTGTTTCGAAACCGCTTTCTTCTTGATTTCTTGATCGGGAGTAGATGGCGATGGCGATGGCGATGGCGACGGCGACGGCGACGAGGAGGAGGAAGAATTATTTTCAATCTTACCACACCCTGGAAAACAAAATTGCCATATGGTCTTCTTTTTCACGGTCATTTCTGAATTCTCGAAATTTTGTTAACTAGATTTAAGTGGTTGAACGAAATTATTTGATATCTAGCCAAGAGTTGAAAGTGAGAGAGGTTTTGAGCTAGACCCCGTAATTTCTTCTCTATTCTTGTTTGTTTCTCTATATGTTTTGCATGTGTGTGTGATATATATATATATATATATATATATATATATATATATATATATATAGAGAGACCGATAACTTATGTATATGATTACATACGTGATGATTATTTTACTTTTAATATTTTGTGTGTGATAATTTACCAACAATTTACAAAGCTGTATATACGGATGTTGATGTAGATGGTACACTTAGTATATACTACCAAATACGTTGAATTTTAGAATAAACAGGAAATAATTTTCTAAATTTTAATAAGTCCATGGAATTTGGTAAGAAGGAAAAAGACTTGGCTACCCAACAAGACTGTGGTTTCATATAATACATTGAAATTTGTGTTTACAATAAATGATTGTGACGAAGCAATTTCTGGTCAAAACCTTCTAAAATGTCACGCCATCCACTAAAAGAGGGATTGGTGAGTCGTTTATAGAATAAGTCTCGGTTTCGTGCATTTTGTCTTCGGAATATTTATAAGACTATAGTTTCTTATTAATTAAATTCACATAGGATGATTATTTTTCATAAAGAAATGTGAATTGATATGGTTATATGATTTGTATAAATTATAACTTATAGGCAACTACAAATAATACTCGTTTTGATCAGTACACTTTTGACATTTTTTCTTAGTTACCTTTTGACTTTTTTCTTAGTTACCTTTTAACTTTTTTTCACGTAATTATAAGTATTTTAATATATATTATATATTTTATTTAATTTTTTATTTATAATAATCTTTATTTAAAATATATTTGGCTATTAAATTTAAAATAAATAAATAAAAATTTTAACATGTGTAAAAATTTACTAAAAATTACGTATACAAAAGTAAAAGACAACTAAAAAAACGGAAGAAGTATCATTTATATATTTTTCAGTCAAATTGATCATTTTTCATTTTAAGATTAAACTTTTATAACTACATTTTCGCAATTATAAAAATTAAATTTTATTATGGATTGTATAAACTTTATTGTCATCATAATTTTATCATCTAGATATTTATACAATAGTAAGAAAAAGTTAAAATAGATCAACTTTGTCCTGAGAAAATCTATAAATCTCAGCTAAAATTATGAACTGCGGAAGTAGATGTTTAGAGGTCAACAAAATATACGCAATAATTCTATGTAAGTTACAAATGCTATATATCTATATCTGTCACGTATATAATTGATTTTAAATCAACAAAACAAACATTATAATTCAACAAGATAGCCACCTCATTCAATCGAGAATTCGAGTCTTTGGCTTACGGTTTTCTCTATAATAATATATTAACACCAATATTTTCCTGTTTATTTTAATTTAAATTTTAAAAATTTTAAATTCTGATATATAATTTACATTATAAGAATTTATAATCTCAAAATTTTAAATTAAAACAAACGGATACAATAAGTACTCTTTAAAGAGGTATTTGATAATAACCGACCTTGGATCCAGAGAAACCCCCAAAAAATTTTAAAACGAAAAACTAAATTTGTTAATTCAAACTCACAAAGAGATTCCACTAAATGTAATAATATGGACGACCAACTAACATCGGACGACAGAGGCTCTATGAATAATTTTATTTAAAAAAATCATTATTTTTTGTGTTAATTCAACAATTATTAAATAAATAATCCTTAAAAGGCTAATTTAGTATTGTGGATGTGGTTAGTTCGGTCAACACTCCACAACTTCCTTTTTAACTTTACGCGGGATGTTAAAAGTTTCAAAAGATGCGAAATTGCAACTAAATTTCGTATCATCACAATGTGCGGCTGCAAATTGAAATAACTATCACCCACAATGAATCACTTACGAAACTAGTTTTTTTAAAAAAAGTTACGTACTCTGTAAAAAATTATGTAAAACTTTTTTTTTCTTTTTTTTCAGCGAAGTGATAAATTATAAAAGAGTATCACCAAATAAATAAGAACTAAAGCAAAAGAAAAAGAATTAACATAAAAAAAAAAAAAACTAAAGCAAAAGAATTGAGCTAGAAAACCCATAAAAGAAAACACAAAAGATAACACCATCTCAAAGAAAACCTCTATTACACCAAAGACGACAATACTGAGTAAATAATGGTTATACAGGTTGTACTTCATGATTTTTTATGACAGACCAATCAAATTAAAAAGAGGCGAATGATATATCATACAATATAGGTAGAGCTATAAACAAATTAAAAGAGGTGAATGATAGATCATACAATATAGGTAGGGCTATAAATGATAACTAAGATATCTAATATTTGTTCACATTTGTATTTAAAAAAATGGATAATATTCGTATCTAATTCAAAGCGAATACGAATATTAATATATATATATATATATATATATATTAATATATATATATATATATCTGTAAATATCCATCACCGATTATATCCGTTATTTATAATACTCCATCCATTCTATAAAAAAAAGTAATATTTAAACTTTTGACGAATATTAATTTTGCATCTTTGACTAAGAATTAAATGTACAAATCATAAATTTTTTTCATAAAGTTTGTTATAAATGAAAATTTTCAAATATAACTCTTTTTTAGAACAATTTTTTTTTCGAATGTAACTTTTTTTAGAATTGAGGGAGTATATTTTACTCAATATTTGTGCTATTTACTTGTATAGAATAGAGATTTTTTTTAAAACATACAATTATTAATTTATAGCAAAAATTAATTTAAAATATGTAAAAAATCAATATTATTATTAATATGATATTTCATTTGTATTTTTCAAGTAAAATTTATTTAATATGTATCACATAAGTTATTAAATTATTGAAACTTATTTTATTTAAAAGGTAACAAATAATTCATATATGTATCCGTATTCGAATTCAATTTAATTAAACAAATATTATTCATATTTGTATCCGTAATAAATGAATACGGATATAAATACGATTACAAATACGAATATAGACATATTTGTATCAATATTCGACCGTTTATATTCCTAAATATGGAAAGAAAAAAACGTAAAAAAAAGAAAAGAAAAGTGGTGATCTATACGATTCTCTCTCTTAATTTACATGAATAGATGATAATAATAACGTGAAATCCAAACTTCCCAAAAGATGAAAATAGAAACATACGTCTATATCAGCCAAATGGAAATTGAAAACCAAAGTTACAAATAAAACCGCGTCCAAAACGATTCAAACTTAAAAAGTATTGAACCGATCGAAATCCCTTAAAAAGCACTAATCTAAAGAAAAAACTGCACCACAAAAAGATTAAACGGCCACCACAAAGAGATCCTACTGCTCAAAATAATGCTACCTTGAATAATCAAACACCAATATAGCTTCATACGGTGGCGACACATTACATGAAATAGAGGAAGTTAATTAGGATATAGTTATAGATTTAGGTTTGGAGGTGATACTGTTAAAGTAAATATTATACCAGAGCGATAAGTGTACTAAAAATATATTTTTATCATTAAAAAGCGTTACTAAATATCAATTGATTTGACAACATGTGTTTTGATACGACAGTATCATTTCTCTAGATTTAAGGAAACGATGATGTGAGAGTAAGAATAGTGTTACTAAATTAATTGCACTTTTAGCGATATTTTTATAATGTATTTAGTGATAATCAATTTTTTCAGCAACAATTGTTGTCTACCCAGGCTTCCGGTATAAAATTTTCTTTCAAACAATATCATTTGAGAAGATTTAATATATTTTCTTTCTTAATTATATAGTTCCTACAAATATATATAAGCAAAAATTGAATTTTTTTCAAATTCAAATACAAAATACCCACCTAATTAAAGTGAGTACGTGAACTAAATTTTGACTTAACACGTATCATAAATTCTGTGAGAGTTATTGAATTCAATTATGTGTAAACAAGACATACACCAGCCAAATAAAAATGGAAGAAGTAAAAGTGAGCAGTTTACCGAATTCGGATATATTCGGTAGCTAGAGTTGATTAAGTATTGGTTTGACAGAGTTTATATTTCTTTAGTTTATGTAGTAATATCTATTTTAATGCACGTTTTATGTACATAAAACATTCACTTTACTGCACACACACACACATATATATGTCTTGCCAATACAGTTCTATTTTTCTCACTTTCTCACCAAAGAAGGTTCTATAATTGCCATGCAAAATGCTCGATCGCAATCATTCGAGAAAGTTGGAAGAATATAAAATCATATATTTTGCGTCAATGCAGCTGTAAGCTAGCTAATTAACTAGTCCTGTTTTTATTTTAAAAAGTCAACCAATGGCGTACTTTTGACTTTTTTCCATTTCCTAAACTCAAACAAAACTTTCTAGACAAAGAAAAGCCAAATTAAATGCCCTAATTCATTTTGGTTACAAAAAAATAATTAATAACGAATTTCTTCCCTTTCGGTGGAGAATAGGTTGTATATAATATTGCAAATAATCTTTCTAAACTTTTGTGTCCAAAAGTTATACTCGTTGCCTTTTACTCCGTAAATCATAATCATTGCATCATATATCCCTGTTTTTAATATTTATTATTTCCAATTTCATCAAATTCGTCCAAGTAGTTTATCACGAAGTTACTTAACCTATTTTTGAACTCAAAATTCATGTTTATGTTTTAGAGATTATAATAATAAATCTTGCAGTACTATTTTTTGTAGATAATTATAAATATCATTTGCCGTTGACGGGAATACTCAAAAAGTATTTTTAATTTTTTAGGTCTTTGAGTCCTATTGAGTGTCTATTACGGGGTATATTTTCTGCCCCTCTCTCTCGATCTAGAAGGAAAAAATATTGATCACATTTCTAATATAAATAAAATGGTAACATCCATACATCTGTTATATCCCTATATTTTATACATTTCAACTTCTAAACCAATCAAAGAATCAGAAGAAGATTACATCAACTACCAAAGGATGGGCATTAGCCATTAGGTAAAGTATTTAAATTGCCAGTTCTTCTATTCTCTAGTAATTAAAAAATGTCATGTGCATGTGATATGAATATTTTAAATTCATAGACTTGGATTAATTTGGTCAAGCAATATACGACTATATGAAAAATCTTATTATTCAATGATTTAAGAAATGAACAAAATTATATATATATATATATATATATATATATATATATATGTATGTATATGTATATATGTATGTATGTATGTATATGTGTATGTATGTATATGTATATGTATATGTATATGTATATGTATATGTACGCGCGGGGCTAAATGAAGTTAACTTCAGGCTAGTATCATGCATGATGCATGAAGTACGTACATTGCATGGTCATGGTCAACTGCAAAACTTACTCTCCAAGTTAAAATTCACATTCTAGTATTCAGAATATATTGTCAATTTATATGTTTAAATCTTCTAGTCGATTTTTTTAATTTTATTAAAATGAATCACTTAATTACCAAATACTTAGACCAATTTAATTAATTTATAATTGATGGCTTGTATCATAAATATATAGCTAGACCATATAACCGTTATACATGATGTGTATATATTAAATCATAAATTATTATTGCTTTAACTTAATTCCTCGATCTAGAAAAAATATTCCCTATGTATCATTTCAGCCTTTAAAATAAATGTGCACACTCTTTTTCAATACCTTCTAGAAACTTTGAAACAGAATCGTATCATAATTAGGTAGTTCATTCCAAAAAAAAAATAAAAATTGCAGATATGGAGATGATCACCATATTATATTTAAATTTATAGAGCCTTTTTAGTTATTTCCCTTTATAAAGCTTAGGCAACGACTTCTAACTCTAAGTTATGCAGTATTCATAACTTTAATTTAATCGGAATATATTTAAGCAACATGATGTTTTGATATTAGTATTTCAGAACTGCTTAACTATAAAATTCAACTACTTAATTATACACAAGTTGTGTGTACTTTTGTGTTTGATTTTTAAGTTTTTACTCCGTAATTAAGTAGTTTGCAAATATAGTCTGAATTACTTTCCCAATTTTATAGAAAACAGAATCAATTATAGTGAAATAAACACCATAATATAATTTGAAAATAACGCGGTAATTAACTTATGAAAATACTTACTAACTTTACTGAATGAGACATTGCTCATGTCTAAAATAAGTCAAAAAGATTGATGTGAATACAACTTAATTGCATTAACTAGTTACAATATTACATTAGGACAAGAAACGAATGAAGATATTTTGGTTTCAAAAAAATAATGTTTAGAAAAAGATGGAATAGCTTGCATTAAAAGGAAGTGTTACTTCCGGTGTAATTAATATCATATCTTATTCGTGTATATGACAAAGTTTTCCTTTGATTTTCCAACTTAATTTTCTAACGACTTATATTATCATGTTCTTCAACTAATCCCATCCACTTGCAAAGATTTGTGAGGTCATTGAGTATAAAATGTCAGTATTACTACCAATTCACCAAAATATATGAAAAATAAATAAATAAATAAATAAATATATATATATATATATATATATATATATATATATATATATATATATATATATATATAGAATATTAGTGGAAGCTAACTACCAAGTAGGTAATGTTGTTAAGAACTACGGAGGTGAGATAATTATCAGAAAGTATACTCAGAAAAAAAATTATTATCTTTTGCTTCAAAATTAAAAATATTTTTTAAATTTTAAAGACAAACGACAACATATTTACTAATCTTAAAATTAATATTGATTTGATAACAACTCGTTAACTGAATAAATAATCCATTAAAATTATTTGATAAAAATTTTAAATGGATTGAATGGGCTGAAAATTGCTGACCGAATAAGCCAAATATATTTAGCTGAATCAGTAAGCAAAGCACAAAATACGGAAAGAACCCTTGCGATCAACCCTCGTCGTCTTCTCCTCAGATGTAAATTTCATTACTCTTCTGCAAATGGACAATTCCATGTCGTAATCATTTTTATATTCTCTACCAAGTTTAGGATATTAATTGTAGTGTTATAAATTCGTTGTGTATTTATTTGGTTAGTTATTGTATGGTGTCAATTAATTTGAAATTTGTGTTGAAGGAATTAGTTTTTCTTTATTTCTTTGGTTAGTTATTGTATGGTGTCAACTAATTTGAAATTTGTGTCGAAGAAAATTCGTTTTTCTTTATTTCTAATTGGCCTAATATGAGAGAGTAAAATATTATATGTTGTTGCCATATTTTCAAAATTAGATATATACTTTTACTTATATTTTATGAGAGTTTGCTGATTGTTGCGCATATTTATTATTAAAAAAATATGATTAATAATGATCTAATGTTTGAACTAGTTTCAATTAATAAAGTGGTCATCGAGTTTTATGTTGGCAACACAATTAATAAATTCACCAAACTTAACATGAAGTACCTTTTAGAGTCATTTACAGCGTTAGAATTGACGGGAATTAATTCTGTGTTGGGGAGCGCGTGTAGTGATAGAAAATGTGAAATTAGCTCTTATACTAGAAATAATCAAAACATAGCATAAAAATTAGAAAATAGGACAAACGGCTTCTGAATGACATCAAACTTAACATGAATTACCTTTTACATACCTTCAAAGCGTTAGAATCAGCATGACTTGATTCCGGGATCGAATGCTTCTGTAGTGATAGAAAATATAAAATAAGACCTTGTCGAGAAATAATAAGAAAATAACATAAAAAATAGAAAACAAGTGCTTTGCCTTTTGAACGATGTAAAACTGAAGTACTAATTAGATTCTTTGTTTGTGTTAGACTTGACGAAATTCGATTTAGAATGCAGACGTGTGTGTAATCATAGAAAATGTAAAAATCATCTCTTATATTTGAAAAAAGAAGAAAATAACACACTTAACTTTTAATACTAGTTCATATATGCTTATTGGATTATATTTGACATCATTATACAAATATAAGACTAATAATACTTGTTGCGTGTCAATAGGGTATTAATCATCGTGCGCACAAGAGACACGGCGATGATGAGAGACGTGACCGTGATGATGATGATGGACATGACAATAATCACATAAATTAGGATTTTTATTTTATAATGTAGCACAGTTTTTATTATGAATTATAACATTTGATTATAATGTCTAATACTTAAAATTGTTAGATTTAAAATTCTAATAGAAACTATTGATGTGTTATATAAATATCAGCAAATAAATTGCAGCTAATTTTGTCCAAGTATTATTTTTCAACAGTTTAAATTGTTCATCAGTGGATAATAGACAGACCAGTGAATTTCTCCTACAGTATAAAATGTACATCAACGGATAATCAAAGGATAAATCTTAAAACAGTCAGTCAAAAGAAGATTTTGTTCCTATGTGGATAAAGTATTCATTAGAGGATATTCTACATCATAGGTAATATGACTACTAGAGGTTACTTTGCAGAAACATGGTCATCAGAAGATAAAGTACTTCATTAGCAAATAAATGACCATAAACAAATAAAGTATTCATCAGCAAATAAAGAGTTCTCAGTGGATATTAAAGATGATGTATGACTGACTGGAACGCAGCAGAGTCTTAAGTCAATTAGGATTCTAAAGTTACGAAAAAAAACCAACCAAGATCCATAACAGAGTCACAATCAGGATTGACAAGGTTGAGAAGTTGGTATGTAAAAGCAGGGATATCACATTACCTATCACTATGTCTCAATACACAACATATATTAATAAATATTTTTATTCACGGAGATATTTTTATAGAGCTGATATGAGAAGCTGTTCAAATCGAACAGGGAAGTTGTTCAAAAAGAAACATAGAAGTTGTTGAAAAGAAAAATAGAGAGAGATAATTTCATATTGTAATAACACAACAAAATCTGAAAGATTTTGAGAAGCAAGTTTTTAAAATTTGAGAAGTTACAAATTATTAGTTGTTCATAACTGAACAAATTTAACAAGTTGATATCAATAGTTTTTGATTACCAGATGTATTTTAGATTCAAAATCAATAAAAGTCGTTCTTTATTGATTAATATAATCTATTGTAATTATAATTTCGCAATTAATTTATAGATTATATTGTGATCTTTACATTGGGCGAGAAATCTATGATTTATATTCAACCCTTCCCCCCACCCACCCTTCCTACAAGTACTCATCTTGGAATAACAATTTTGATATACTTATCTTTTGATGTGGTTTATGTTATCGGATATGATTATTGTATAATGTTAGAGTTAATTGATGATGATGATGTTTAGAGAATAAATTGTGCATCTGTAAATACGTAAGGTACTTTATAAACATTAATATCAGCACAAGTTTTGCATCCACTGATGATAAACTTATTCATCAGGGGATAATCTAACACTTTACAATACAAGTCGTAAAATGGATCATCTAAAGAACTTGACAAAGTGAAGAGGGATGTCTGTTGTTACTCTAAAAAGACTGAAGTATTTCGCACATCAGATATTCCAAACAAAGCTTCAATGGTTAAGAATCATCAGAGGAACCCATCATCAGTGGATGACTGAGGCAGACCAACCCATCAGGGGAACGCGTCAGGGTATGACAGTGGCTGGCCAAACTCATCAGGGTGAACGCGTCAGGGCATGAACAAGACAATTCATCTGTCAGGGTAAAACTTCAGGGTATGACAGTGTCAGGCTAACCCATCAGGGGGAAAACTCAACACTGCATCAGTGGAAGTCATCAGTGTATGTCTTAAGTCATAACATCAGTGGATCAAAGAAACACTGAGTAAAACTCAAGTGAAGGTTGAAACCCTTATCCAGTTTTTAATAAGACTTGTCATTAAGGGATCCAGAAACACTGATCAAGTTCATTAGGGCTTGTCGTCAGTGGATGGTTATGACAGCATGCACCCGTCATCAGGACTTACACTCAAATTAACGAAATTTGTTGTAGAAGCAAGAGATATTAACTGGAAAGATATCTCTTGAAGTTTGTTATGGTCCAATGAGAATTATTGAACATTAAATGCATGCAGATCAAAGGAAGAAAAAGAAGCAACAAAAAGCAGTAGCAGTCTGTCACAAATGACAACGATGTGACATATATGCGGCTGAGTTGAAAAAAGTAGCACGTCTACAGCACGTGGGTTCAACCTCTGATTTCTATATATGCAAAGGAGTTCTCATTACACAAAAAAAAAAAGATCAATCCAACATATCAACAAACAAAGAAGCACACAAATCACTTGAGCAGTTTTGTAATATATCTTGAAAGAAATATTTCAAAACAAGATTAGAAGTTAGTGAGTGTGAATTTGAAGCTGTAATTTTATTACAGATTTTGTAGCTGTTTAATCACATTTGTGATTATACATATTTTCAGAAAAACATCAAGTTTTAATACAACTATTTTAACTTGAATCTTTGTATTCTTATTTTATAGTTTTTCTGTTCATTGTAGTTGTTTCCTATCAGGGCCAACTGAAATTTAAAAAGAGCAAAAATTTGTAGCATTTGCATTCATCCCCCTTTGTACAAACACTTGAATTTATATTGTTCTAACATATAAACGAAAGGTTTTTTTATATAAAGTATATATATGCTTACATTTTGGGAAATTGGCATATTTGTAGATATTTATGTTTTGGAAAACAGGTTTTACAAGTTGACCTATCCATAAATAGGGGTAAAAATCAATATTAAAAAAAATAATTGTCAATATCAATGGCTAAGAATTGCAACGGCCACCTGTCGCAATTTTAAAAATTAATTTTTTAATAAGATACGTAAAATGCGACAACTTTATTTGATAATTGCGATGGACAACAGTCACAAGTAAGAAAATAAATTTATCTATTTATTTTAATTAAAATTTACTAATATTAAAAAAAAAACAAATTTGCGACAGCTCTAAACAAACCGCGACGACCTTTGCTGTCGATTTCAATGAATGAAAATTGCGACTGTAAAATCGACTGGATTTAATACAACTACCTTAAAATCGAGGGCTAATATCGACCGATGACCATCAATTTTAACTTTATTTGCGACGACAGAAGCTTAATTGCGACTATTTTGACCGTTGCAATAAGCTCTTTTTTGCAGTTGTGTATACCTATCGTCATTATTATACTATATAATACACTTCTAAGTTAACAATTAATTTATTCTAAAAAGGTTAATATAGAACAAATATACATTCTTAATATTTAGAGAAATAACGAATGATAATCTTTTTTATTTTGTTAAATAATTGATATTTTTTAAAAAACAATACACACACATACACACATGAGGTTTAGATATGAATATGTTATTAAAACATAGTGGAAAGTTCTCAACAAAACAGAACCTAATACTTTTATTTTTTTTTTTTTAGATGCTAATAATTAATAGATAAAATACCAAACTGTGTTTACAATGGATATCGGATCGAGATTTTTTTTCCTCCAACATTTGAAAAAAAAATTAAAATCTAAAAGTGATGTATATTTAGTTTCTAAAAAGTTAAAAATCACAAATTTATTATGCTCCACGTTAATCATCTTAGAATGTTGCGAAGTGCATAAATTAGTTTTTAGGGATTTCGAATTAGTAATTGTTAGCATAGCAAAGTGGTCGGCATCACGTAATAGTGATCTCAAAGACGTCATCATCAGATGCATGTCAGCACTTGGACAATATATAGATAACCATATTGGAAAGCAATGTGTAACAAAACTCCAAATAGATTTTAAAAAATTTATACATTAATTAAGTGCATGTACGTACGTAGTAAGCTCTTTTAAGGCACATGTTGCAATCTTCAATGCTTTTTAGTAAAATTATTGCCCCTCCGTTTATAATAAATGTCGTGCGATATTTTTGCACATAAATTTAAGTAAAATTTTTATATATTAAATAATTTATTTAATTTTTACAATTTAATAATAAAATATTTTAAATAAAAATTGATATCAATAAAAATTTAAATTAAAATATAATATTTATCTAAATTTACGTATAAAAAAAAGTTAATTGACCGTTAATATAAAATGGAGGTTGCATCAATTAAGTTGGCCACCCGCTGGGGGAAAAAGTACCAATTAAATATATATACATCTGATCAAATATTTCAAAGATTATCTTAATTCATAACTTTGAATATATATATATATATATTGTATCTCTTTTTTTAATTTATGATATACTTTTTATTACCAATTTGTTAATTTTAATTCTTAAAAATGTAACGCTTTGTTTCTAAAGTCAAGAGAAGGATGAACAAATTAATCAAATCGTAGCTACCTTTTACCTTATTATCAATGGAGATTTACCAAACCTATAGAAATATCAATTTTTTTGAAATTTCTTCTAATTTATTAGTGTTGATTGTAGAAAGTAATAGAAGCAAGCTTCTTCAAAAATGATATGTCATGATTGTGTTTAGTTTTCAAAAGGTTTGCTAATAATGTGATCACGTACATGTTTACATTAATTAAATCATACTTTTCACGTTTAAAGTTCAAACAAGTTATAGATAGACATTGGATCGTATAGATTTCTATCGCTGTCAATAATATTGGTGACAAGAATTCAGTGGCGCAGCTACAACTTTTATGTTGTGTTTGTTTGAACGGAATAAAATAACATATGAATGAAATGAGTGGATAAGAGAAAAATAGAGATTGAAGACAAGAATCACAAAATTATGAGTAAAGTATGAGAATTGAGAAATGATAAATTGTGTGTAAAATTTTGGTTGTTATGAAATGAATAATCTTTATTTTGGAGGATGGTGAGTTTAAAAATACACATGAAAATGAATGAAGTAAGAAATGAATTTTGCACATAAATGAACTAGCAAACCGGATAAAATTTATTCTATTATTATGTCACTTCATTTCATCAAACAAAATACAGCCTTAATCGAGGAAATTAAGAATTGATATTATTTTACTCAATAGAAAATATACATTGAAATTTTAAAGACAATACAAATCTCATTACAAAAATGATTTAGATTTAAAGAAAATTTGAGGTATAAGGAGTAGAAAACTAAAATATATTTAATAAGATAGGTTAATTTGATTGAAATATTATAGGCCTAAAGAAATTTTTTTGATTTAGAAATTTGGAGGGAATTATTTATAAATTAGATTGAAAGGGTCCACCTATAGTATTACGTATATATTTACTTTTTTGGAGCGAACATACCTAAAAGTTATAGTGATATAATATTTTGGCAAAACAAAATTTGGAAGATCTACTTGATAACGTAAATTATATTATTAGAATTTTAAAATTTAAACTGAAATAAATGAAATTAGGTCTAACTTCACTCTTTCATGTATTTATTTGTAATTAATATATCATAAACATGAGTATTTACTCCTATTTATACCGCATCTAATGCGTTGCCGCGTGGGTAAAGGAATTAACTTTTTATTTAATTTACAAAAAGTTTACGTAAACAAATTAACTTAATACCTAGGTTTGAAAATATATAATTAAATGCATTCCTCAAGCATACACTTGTCTATACTATTTTATTACTAAATCTCTGTCTCATATATTTATAATTTTGGATTTTTTACTCGTTGATCCTATCTATGTTTCTACGATGGCCCAAGAACACGCTCATTCTTCAGCTAAAAAAAATCGTATTAAGAAAAACGTCGAATTGTGATCAAAATGTTCTTATTATTTTCTAAAGTAAGTAGTGCGGTGGATAATGATTTAATTTAAAAATAATAAAAGTAGTGAGAAAATAAAATGATTAAAGTATAATTATGTGACATAAAATAAATGTTGAAAGGATATTTAAAGATAAATTAGGTGATAACTTTTTTTATAAAAGTTAATGCTTTAAATGAACGAGATATCTAAAAAATGAAGTATTTAATTATCTGGTTTTTCAAAAATAATAAAATAGGGCGTACGAGGGTGTCAGTTCAACAACTTATGACCACGAGGCACAACAACAAACGGGTTTAAACCTTTTGGTATGCATGAGTGTGTGTGTGGTGGGGGAATTTAATTCTTAGAGGTAGACTTTCCTTTTGGGGGGGGGGGGG
>CM025780.1:52688700-52825951 GCA_014636745.2 Centella asiatica
GGGGTGGCATTAATTCTTCATGTACGTGTTAGAGGTTGACTTTTCTTAGGAAATTTTGGCAAAAATGAGTACCAGAAGACTTTTTATTAGGCCTCAAAATATACGGAGTAATTTTTAAACTATGTACGCCGCAAAGTAGTTAGGTGACTCTTGTGTGTTCACAAATGCATTTTTCAGCCTTTATATTTGCTCCTTTTTTAAAACAGTAATTATGTAATATTTAATTGTAATTTTTAAGCCTTTGTGATTTCATGTTATTTCTCATATAAACATATCGTGTGTGTGTGCGTACGTATATATATGTACGTAAACATTAGCATAACATAAAATGTAAATTATAATTAAAATACATGCAGTTTCAAATATTAAACTATAAATACAATCGTGAATATTGATTTGTTTTTCTTTTTATTATTTTCTTACGGAGTATTTCTTCGATGCTAAATGGAATTTCATTTTATATTATATGGATAAGATTTATGATCATCTAACATATTCTGCGTGTAAAATGAGACTACTTAATTAATGAATATTTAAATTTTAAAAAAAAATCATACCGTTATTTTTAGCCTTGATTGACCAAAGATTTTTAAGTGGATGGGTGGATCGTCAAGCCAATACATGGGACGACTAACTTCTTTTGTGAGGTGAAAAATATATTTATGTACTACGAGTAGTCTTGATAAGCAAGCGAAAACTCTTTGTGCCTCAAATCCATCGCCAAGCTAAGCTAGGGACAGTTTGTAAACCCAGGGGCCAAACAAAAGGCAGACCAGGACTTGAAATGTATCACATATTTGGAGACGGTTTGACCTAAATTCACTACTTATGTTTCTCACTTATGAACCACTTATGCATGAATGCATCCTTTCATATTTTTCTATTACTGAGTTTGAAATTTTTAACGAGCAAAAAATCTTGTTCGAAATCAACTCGTTTAACTAATTGAACAAGTTGATCTGAATTAAACACGTGCCGAACAATGTAAATTAGTCAAATTTATTCAAACTTTTCAAATTCGATTCATGTTAAGTTTAACATCCTTAACGAACAAAAAGTTATGTTCAAGATTGAAATATTTATTCTTGCAAATTGAATTGAACAAGTTTTAAACTAGCCGAACACAAACTTGTTAATGAATAACTCGATTCATTTATGACCCTATATTTCTCATATATAAACTAATTATGTAAAAATATGTGTCTAGTTTGATTAATTCATATGCTCCTAACGTCTTAAATTATGTTACTTGACATTGATTACAGTCTTTTTCTTATATTAAAAAAAAATTAGATTGAGAGCAAATTCTCATCGCAAAGTTTAAGTATATCAAAAAAATAAAAAAAAATTATTACTCCCTTCTTCCAAAAATATTTATCACTGCATGTATTTTTAAGTTATATTTAATACACGTTAAATATTTTATATTATTTTAAAAAATAAGAAATTAAAAATATTTTAATCAAAATTTCATATAAATAAAAAATTAAAATTTTGTAAAACTAAATTAATATTGAAATTTCATATTAAAGTGTTTGAGTTCACTTAACCAGATATCTTAATTCTCAAAAAATTCTGACCGAAGTGACGGAAAATACAAAAAAAATTAAAAAAAATAGTGAAGTGACAGATATTTTTAAACGGAAGTAATATACTATTTACAAATTACTCGCAAATAATTTTAACTATACAAACAATGATAAGTCTAATAAAGTTGCAGGATTGTGTTGATTTGTGAAGTTATTTAATGATTTTCAACTACGTAAAGCATTTTCATTTTGAAAAAGCATCCGCAAATCACTGAGAACGAAACAGACGGTA
The DNA here is from genome assembly GCA_014636745.2 of Centella asiatica. NCBI lineage: Eukaryota > Viridiplantae > Streptophyta > Magnoliopsida > Apiales > Apiaceae > Centella > Centella asiatica. The sequence continues at coordinate 52,690,522 of CM025780.1, forward strand.
GAGAAAATAGTAAACGTAAAATATAAATAAAGTTTCTCTCGTTAATTATAATTAAAAATGAAATCACCTTAGCTTAGCACAAAACAGACCCCAGCCTTATTAATGTGAATATCTTAAGTGCACATCGTCTTCGCGATTCCCGTATTTCAAACCAATATTTCAAGATAATATAGATTCCGTAATACATTGAATGTCTATAATTCATTGAATCTCTCCACCAGTCCGCGTTATTCTTCACCCCCATATTAAAATGTAATGTGATTTTGATTTATATAATTAATTGATTTTGAAATTAAAAATTAACGAAGTTCTTAGGACTATATTGTCATATTACTTTTAACAACTAGTTTCAAAATTAAAATTAAAATTAATTAAATTACCAAAATGTCAAAACTTGTATATTAAATATTGGCACGGTATACAGTAATACATACAACGGAGGCGAACTCAAGTTGAATTATTTATAAATAAATCGAGCATTTTTTCCAAATTAAAAATATACTCATTTAGGATCAAACATGAACTCGACCATTCGTTTGCTTGAAATCTGTCTAATTTCCTAATCTTAATTAATTACTCATCGCCGTCTTTTCTATAATTACAATTTAAACTTGTTCAAAACAAACAAAACCGTCCAAAAAAATTGTAGATAAACACTAGAAAATCAAACACAAAACTACATCAAAGAGAATATAGTAATAAAGTTGTATTATACATCAGAATCAACCAACTTACTGAACTCGATCTATGCAAGTGATCGACAATAAATTAAATTAACCTATATCATTATATATACTTAGTCATTTAAACCGTGCATTTGTACGGATATACTCATGACTAATTATAATAACTTTTAATATTAAATAATATTTAATATTAAATTTTTTCTTTTATGTGATATATTTTTTGTTTTTAATTTTATTTAAACTCGCATTTAATATTAACCCGTGCAAGCACATGCATATTAATTATAAAAAATATATATTCGACTATGTTAAGAGAACAATATAAATAGTACTAAATAAATTATTATGAATTTCATCTTCTAAAATATTTTTCGTCAAACAAGATAATGGACTAATTAATTTTATTTATTATGTTAGTCTTTACAAATAAACAAATAAATAAAATTTTGATAGAGCATAAAATAGTTAACTTTTTTGATAAAATTCTCTATTTTGGAACAATATTTTTTTATCTGCTATATTATGTTGTATCCTTTTATTTTATGTTTTCAATTTCATCAGAACAAACATATTAATTATTTTATGAAACTTAACTATATAATTTAATTGTATCTAAAGACTCCTTTGCTCGTTATATGTGTGTATATTTATGTTTGAAAAGATTAAAAATAATAAAAGTATTTTAATTATCAAAATAATATTAATGACTGATAAGTTTTCTTAAATCTTATTCTTTTTGTGGAATATTATTAAAATAAAAGACACAAAAAAACTTTAACTAATAAATAAAAAGAAGAAGAAATGACACCAATTTCGAGGCATCCCTCTCATTATATATTAGTCATATTATGACAAGATACTCCATCCGAAACAATAAATATTTTGTAGTAGAGCTAATAATTTTTTTATTTCAACTATGACTTCACATATTTTACATATTAGTTTCTCTTTCATTAAACGAGTACATAAAAGTTAAGAGAGTAAGTGAATATAAACCAATACAAATATATTTGTATTCACGTTATTTTAGAGTGAATATTAAAATGAATAATGTTTTCAGGATAAAATTGAATATGAATATCATATATTTTAAGTATTATATAAGTATATAGAATAAAGAGATATCGGTGTAATTAAAAATCTAGTGCAAATAATTAATAAACATGTATCGATATTAACCGATGTGAATGCTTATTGTATTCCTATCGTAATCGTTTTTAAAATTATACAAATAATATCTGTTTTTAAAAAAAAAAATAAAGACATGAATGAAATATTTAACAAAGTGACAAACCCACCAGTTTCGCTCTTGAAAAAGATGTCAGCAAATGATTAAGATAGGTAATGTCCTTATTACACATGCTAGACTTCTGCCACGTTCTAGAACTAAAGCTACATTTTGATGTAAAATGCAATGGTAGATTGATCTCAACATAACAACTTAATTATCCACCTTTAAGTTATTAACGACATGACGGCTTAGCTGTACCACCTAACAGTCGCAATACCTTCTACATCCAAAATCTATATATAAATATGCAATTCCAACAAAAGTCGTAAATCGGACCTATCATTTCTCTGTTTTAACTTTTTAATTTGTTCAAGATAAAAATATATAATATTTCAATTTTAATTGTATTTTTATTTTTATTTTTGGATACTGAAATGACATAAATTATCTGATGTTTTTAATTTCTACTATCACCAGAACTACTATTATTTTAAATAATATAAAACATTATAATAGACACAATATCAACATATCAATATAGTGTAATAAGATATTACTGATTATTAGTTTTGTAGATTCAAGATTTTATTGGTTTTTGAGGGTCGTATTTGTCTTGTGAGTCCAAGTATCTTTCGACTTAACTTTTGGTGTAGTACATTTTATTTCTAATAAAATGTTCTTTTTGCCGTTAAAAGAATATATATAGTGTAATTAGCCTATTTTTATCTTATTTATCCTTTCGTTGTACAATTATGGTTCAAAGTTTTACACCTTATTTCATAAATACATATAATTAAGAAAGTAGGAGTTTTATGTAACTAATACTAAAATAAAATACAATGTAGTTTTATTTTACATTAAATTAATAAAGTCACGAAATTGTTTCCTTGCATATATTTATATGATACATATGCCGTGTATATGTTTATACAATGTAATATATATGTATGTAATGGAAAATAGGAATTGCAAGAATTTTTTCTTCATAGTGGAGTTCGATCTACCTCGATTCAAATTAATCGAAATTCGAAGTATTATCTAATACTAAATGACCAGATCAACAACACTGCATTGTTTAAATTAAAATAAATAATCAAAAGTGAGAAACAAAGATGGAAAAATCCAAGAAAATTAAAAAATAAAGATGTTCGTTAGAAAAAATGTCTTCCGACTTTAGATACTCTTTCTTTTCCACAAAAATAGTAACATTTAAATTTTTAACGATTTTTAATTTTTCATATTTGACTAAAAATTATACGTAGAAATAATAAGTTTTTTCTCCATGAAATTTGTTATGAATGTCTAATTAAAGATCATATATAAGAAGATTGTAATGACAAATTTTTTAAAAAATATGATATTATAATAAAAATTTTATGCAAATATTGCCTTTTTTTTGGAATAAAATTTATTTTCAAATGTTACACTTTTCTTGAAACGAATGGAGTAACAGATATAAGTTAAAAGAAATAAGTTACGAAAAATATGATTTAAAATATTCACTGTAGTTTTAATTTAAAAATCTAGATGTATGACTTTGAGGAATCAAACATATATTACAACAACAAAAAGATAATAAAATCAATACAATAGCAGATTGTTCAACGCATCTAGAGTTATATATGTTTCAAGAGATGTTAAAATGGCGCGCATTGCTTTTTTATGACCTTATTTGAAGATTAGCTCTCTCTTTTTTCAGAAAAAAAAAATCATTTTATTGATCAATAAAATGATGTATACACAAGATTAGCTCATTTAATAAGATGTCAGGCAAATCAATATTTGTATTTGTCATTAAAAGTTAGATGAGTTTGTAAGTAACGAATTTTTTAATTTGTATTTTGAATAAATATTTTAAACTTATTTAATCAGCTAAGAATAAAATTTGGGGCATTCAAATACTTTAAGACCCAATTCTTTGGCTCATAAATTTTCGTTGATTAAATCTGCTTTTCAGATTTCACTCTATAACAATTGTTCTTACTTTTCAGCAGTCTTAGTTTGTCAAAGTTCTTCTTCTTTTTTTTCACTGTTTCAGTTTTTCCAGTTTCAAATTTATAGTTGTTGTATACTTATATGACTTTGTCATTAATTGAAGTCTTCTGGATCATCGTTTTTTTTATTTTTTGCCTTTGCCAAAAAACAAAAAAAAAAAAGAAGAAGAAAAAAGAAAAAAGAAAACCGAACACCTACAATTTCAAAGCTTGAATCTCATTTTATCAAAATCCAAACTGACAAACACAAGGCATATGAAGCATTAACATGATTTGCAAAAAGAACAACCAAATATCTCTACTAGGCTGCGTTTAGATTAAGTAAATTAAATAAGATGAGGAATAGATAAAAAATTAGAAAGAATTTAGTGAAAATTAGTGATGAAAGCATAATTTTTAAAATCAGATCGGACATCGAAGCGATTGAGTCGATAATTCAACCGTTTGAGTCGGGTTTTTATTAATATATATGTGAAACTAATTTAATATACTTAAATTTTAGTTTACTCTAACAAAATAAAATTATAACTATATTTTAAATACATAAATGAGCCTAATAACTATTTTTTTTAATTATTTACTATGTAAAACTAATTAGTACAATAATTAACAAAATAAGATAAAATAATTTAGACTATTACTATTCACTTATACTAAAAAATTTATGTTTGAAACCTTAATTCTTATTTTTAATGAATATATAGTGGTGTTAATAAGTGAATTACATGTTTAGTTTTGTTATAAACTAAAAAATATGAATTCAAATTTCAAAAAAAAAAATCATTTTCAGCATTAAAAAAATCAAATCCAATTTTCTGAAAAATCCGTCTAGTTCATCGGTTTTCAAAAAAAAAAAATTGTCCAGTTTATCCGGTTTACTCCGATATTTTTGTTTATCTAATATTTTTTGTGTACCGGTTCAATTGGTCCAACCGGCTAATCCGGTCTGATGTTTAAAACTATGTGGGAAATGAGTGATGAGCATAAATGAGAGACCGGTCCGATGTTCAATTGGTTCAATTATATCCAAATTTTATAATCTCCTTTAATAATTATAAATAAATCAAATTTATTTTTCATCTTATTTCATTTTTTCAATTCAAATGCAACCCTAATTTTTAGCCTGTTGGATGGCAGCATCATAATTCTCACTAATTATGATGTAGTTTTATTGGGCTTAGCTGGGCTATGTAGTTTTCATGGATCTTAAGTGTGTCGTAGTAGGCCCAACTTTAGAAGCAAAATAACATTTTTTTAAACAGATGGCAAGTCTTGATCATGTCCAGACTAATTGAACCCAGCCTAACTGAACTGACACGTTAAATGAGCTGCTGAGTCGAATCATATAAATTTTCTTTAACAAACAAAAAGTTATGTTTAGAATCAATTCGATTTAATAGACGAGTTGAGATAAATTGAACTGCACATAATAAATTACTCAAATTTACTTGAAATTTTTGTAATTAAGTTGAGTTTAAATATTTTAATAAATAAAAAATTATATTAAAAAACGATCAATAAACTTTAAACGAATTGAGTTATGTAAAATCAAACACATAGACAACTTGATTCGTCCAGCGCTCTGGTGAAATAAAAATAAGTTTCAAGTCTACCCATCTATACTTAAGTTGCCTGAGGTGCAAACATCTTTATACTTTCACATGATATCTATCACATAATTAAATTGCTAATCTCGCGGTCTATTGCATCTATCACTGCACTTTCATTTAATAATTATTACATGTAGTAAAATTAGACTACTCACTTTGTCGCGACCTTCTCTCTTAATCATAAGTCAAATTTTTGTCGTTCCATCCTCTAACTTTGATTAATTATTGTTGTTCCGCTTGCTATTGGAGAATATATACTTGATATTCTATCTTCATTATAAAATGTTCAATTTTATACTTGTATTTGTTATATTTACTTACATTTTATATCAAGTAATATTATTTCAAAAAATACTTTGAGAATATCTCAAAAGTTCAATAAAATGTTCTTTAAATCTTTCCATTTTGACCTTTCTTGTTTCAAACTTATTTTTGTAGATGCAATGTGTTACTATTACAGAAAATGATCATTATCATTTCTGTAAAATTCAAAACCTGCTAAAAATAGTTTTCTCGACAAATAAGGAATCTATCATTGTAACCAAAACGAGAGAAATTATAACTTTGTACATGTGTCACTATTATTAATTTGTGAGTTATTTTGTAAATAAAGATTTATTCTTTATATATTAACTTATAACACTCTTCCATATCTTGGTATCAATATCCAGTAGAAATTAAACGAGGGAGGACATAGGCTCTAAAAATGTTTAGTATTTCTAAATTGAACTCAAAACATTTGAGTAGAAAATATGAATGCGGAAAAGGAAAACTTTATTACTTCTTCTTCTGTTACAAAAAAATAATTACATTCGAAACAAAAAATTGTTAAAAAAAAAGTTACATTTGAATATTATTTTTGTTATTTTGCTATAAATTAAAAAAATTTTAATTACAAATTTATAGATCTCGTCATAATTTAAAAATTCATAACAAATTTTATGAGAAAAACTTATTATTTATATATTTAATTCTTAATTAAAAATATAAAATTAATAGTCGTTAAAAATTTAAATAATATATTTTTTTGAACGAAGGAAGTAATTTGCTTAAGACAGTGGAGTATTGACTTATATAAACAATTATTTCGTCCCACCTTTTCCATTTTAGACGGAAAAGTCCCACACAAAAACTACACAAGTCTTTCAATCAGTAGCGAACGTATTCAGTTGCACGTGTCTGCAATTGCAGGCATAAAAACCAATTAATATTTTAGGTGGCATTAACTTGCAGCTAAGTGGTAAAGAGCGGTTCGAGCCAATTGTTCAATTCTTTGTAACTATTACGATTTTTTACTTTCATAATTTACTTCCTCATTTTCTCTTTGGCAAAGGTTAATTTCATAATCTACCTCGTCTCCTAAAATCTAGCAGTGCAATGGATTTCGATATGCATTCCACGACTTTTCGTCTTTTCCATTATATTTTACTTTAAAATTATTAAAAAGTAAAAAGTTTATTTAAATTTGAATTATAATATTTTGTAAATCTATTTTATATGACTTGAAATGTAATTCTAATTTTAGAACGGAGAGAGTAGACAACTTATTGGGATTACAAAAAATCAATAAAATTTTGAAGTCAAGAAAGTGTCATTTTTCTATTTACTAATATACTATCTTATGTTCCAAAGTTAAAGATATGTTTTGACTTTTTAAATCAAACAACGATAAATTTTTTTTTAAAATTACTATTAATTTAATTGATTATAGTTGAAACAACTATTATAATCTTAAGGTTTATTAAAAGAAAATGTTGATCACAATATAATTTGTATCCAAAATTTTTGTAAATCACATTAATTTTGGAATTCAATATGCCGTCGATTTATCAAAAATATTAAAACTGTATCCCTAATTTTAGAATAAAAAGAGTATAATTTTTCTATGCCTTCAAAGGAAAAAATTATAAATAAAAAATAAGATAAATTGTTCTTGAATTTCTCAGTAAATAAAGTGAAACCATAAATTATAAATTTTGGGTCCGCCGCTGCTTTCAATGGATTATATTTCTTGTTTGCAGATAACTGAAATTTTCAGCCACTGATTATTACTTCTTTGCTAAACGATTCAGCTTGTAAGTTGAACTTCTGAATTTTTGGTTGGTCAATTAGACTCATTTTTAATAATACGAAATATATATTTTTAGATCTATACACACATAGGCTAGTGATATATATAGACAAACTCATTTATTAAAAGTATAATCCTATAATCTCATTATGATATAAATTTGTAAGAATATAAGAGTATAAAAGTTGATATTTAAGAGTATTTTTGATGTATTTCATAATATTTCAGTTTAAATTATTAAAAATAAAAAGTTTCACTTTTATTTTGAATTATATAATTTTACAAACATATTTTGTGTGAACTAAAATGTATATTTAATTTTGAACAGATAGAATAATCTATATAATTATTATCACATTTATTGCAATATAGTTACACTAATTATATTTACTATCATCCGTTTTAAAATTGGAGATATATTTTGACTTTTTAAGTTAAATGACAATATATCAAAATTTAAATTACTACCGATTTGGTTGATTATAGTAAATATAACTATTATAATCTTAAGGTTTATAACAAAAACATATTATCACAAATCACAATATAATTTTTATCTAAAAATTTTATAAATTGCATTAATTTTGGAGTTTAATATATCGTTATTTGACTAAAAAAATTAAAATGTATTTTAAATTTTGAAATAAATAGAGAATAATATATCCCACGATAGAAGTATCCGAAATAATCCAAAAATATTATTGTAAAATTATAATCGGCTGTCTAATTGTTGAATAGAACAGTTTAAACATAGTTATACCTTGTATATGTACCATTTTTCATATTTATTAATTTAATTCACTCTGATGTCCTCCCTTACATCGCATATTTTGTTTTTTTTCTCCTAACAATTCATAGTAGTGCATATCTTATCATTAACTTATCTCTATAAAGCATTAATTCGTTGATATACTCTCCATTCCTAGACTTTTCGTCTTTTCCCTTGATATTTTTGTATGAAAATTACAGGCAACTAACTTGTATACAATATGGAGAGAGATATTTTAATAATCCATATGTTTACTATTTTATACTCTTTCTATTTAAGATATAATATTAGTTTAGTTTTAACTTTCGAAGTGATATAGTTTACAACATTTCTTAATTCAAAATTGGTGTAGTTTCAATATTCCTTTAAAGGCAACAAATTTGATAATCAATTAATACTTATTTAGTCCATTATATACTTTATACTGCTCATAGTTTAGAATGCCAAAATTATTGCTGCACCCCATTCTTCCTTGAAAAAAGTCTGATCAAATAAGCAGAAGATGGGATGGGTGGGGGAACCAATAAGAAGAGAAATTTTACAATGTTTCGTTTCGAAAACATAATTGTGCAAAATAATAATACAAAAAATCTACTAGTAGATATGGTGTTGTCAGTCCAATGTCACACTTACTTTACTAATTATGATTTTTATTGTTTCGGCTTGAATTCTAAAGATTTTAATAATATTTAAAAATTTTAAATTATTTGAAACCGATGAAATATATATGTCTGTTAAATTAACAATAAATATAAGCTAAAAATATGGTTAGAGTTTTCAACTAAAAGATTTTTTTTTGGGAGAAACGTGAATTTGGACGCAAGTTGCGACATAAAGTCCGATGCTAAAAAAACATATTGCACGTCAATGTGAAAGTATATGCTAATCAACAAACTTCATTGGTTGATATTTGGAGAATTGTTGATTTTGAGTAAATTATTGGAGTCCTTTTCACTACAACAGAGATGGATGGTTCCACATATATGATGATTTAGAGCTTGGGCATTTGGCCAATAGTTAAAAACCCATTCTTCAAACAAGAAGTTGAAAGCTTAACTCCTCCATTCTCATATAATAGTGTAATTCTTAATAGTATAAATATACACACACACACATCATGATTCCGGATACTGTATGTTCATCGTGTGAAAGAGGACAACTTGTACACTTTCCTTGTTACACCGATATATTTTTCTCTTCTAAAATTTGAGATATACTAGTTTTAAAATCCGTGCCAAACACAGATAATTTATTATTTATAATTTCATTAAAATTATTTTGTTTGAATAGATTAGTTTAATTAATAATTTATATTATAATTAATTTAATAAGTATTAATTAATTATGATAAATTATATTATTATTTTTGATTATCAATTTGATCATAGTTATATTAATCACATAAATTTAATTAATAATAATTTTTTAATATGTTATGATTAATTCTATTGTAATGTAGTTTATTTAAAGTAGGTTCATAGTTCACTTCAATCAATCAATGTAATTCATAAAAGGTTATTGTTAATTATTATATTAGTATAAATAAATATATTAATTGATAGATTTGTAAATGGGCTTATTTTTGATAGTCTCATTCATCTTGAAAGAATCAAAAGATAAATTAGTATGGATATGATTAGCTAAATTCGTATAATTAAATAAATTAATGAGTTTTATTGAACGTGTTCTCTTGTTGTGAATTAGTAGATTAATATAAATAGATTTTAAGTTACACAAAATAAGTTTATAAAATTTTGTAATATTAATTAAATTAAAATATTTTATTTTTAATTATTTTGACGTGAAATATATAACGTAAATGAATAATACTCTTAAATAAAAAATTTATATTTAGATATTCTTAAAAATTTATATTACAAATGAAATTATAACATTTACAAAATATAATAGAAATATATATATAATTTTGAAATGAAGAGAGTAGGATTTTGGAGTTTTTTAAAATAAAAAACACGAAACATACTTTTAATATTTTAGTATGACAATTGGCCGATAAAGATTTGGGGGCGTGGCTAATGAGTTTAGTATACGGTTTGAATATTTATTCGTAAGACTTAGGAACGAATCTCAATAACTATCTTTATTCATAAATAATAAATATATGAACTCATTAGCTCCTCTATTATCACTCTCCGCCCTAATTTTTCCTTACCAAAATAACAATAATAATTGAATTGAGTTATTATTTTCTAAAACTCAATGTTCTTGAATCTAGATCAAAATAATCCACTTGAAACTAAAGTTTAAACAAAATCTTAAATTCCCCGAATCTTTGTTTGTATATAAAATGTCAAACAAAAATATTATCTAAAACCTTTGAAATGGATACCTAAATCAACTTTATCACTGTCTCAACTCTGTTCAACATTTAATAAAATTAATTCTAAATAAGTTAGGAAAAACCAAACTAAAATCACTTATCACTTATCACTTATTCAATTAAAATTTAATAAAATCACTTATCCAATTTAAAATTTGATTTGTAATCAACTACAATTCTTATGTAATAAACTAATTTATGTTCTAAATTCTTAACCTTTTATTGTAATAAAATTTTATTAAAATATATACTAAAATATATAATTATGAGAAACCATGTAAAAAAAAACATATTAAACATACATTCAAATAATTTAAAAAATACTTAATAAAAATTGGAAGAAAAAAATTAACTAAATCAACAAGTCAAGCATTATTATTATTTACAATAATTAAAAATATGTAAATTAATTTAACTTTTATAATTAGTTTATACAACATACAACTATGAAAAAGAAAAAGCATGAAAAAGAAGAGAACTATATAAAAGTAAATTCTTGGACCGTTGAAGATTAGATATCCCCAATCTTATAAAAAGAAAATTTATTGTAATTTATGCTATTCGGATTTGATATTTTTTTCTAGACAAATTTATAATTGACATTTCTTGTACGTGCATATTATTATGCATATAATATTTTGCTTGCTTGTTCCTGTGGAAATAAATGCTAGCACAAAGAAGAGGATTATGTTATTCCGCACTAATACGAGAGAATCCCAGATTTTTTTGATTTTGGTCGTTCCTTCCTCCGTCCCCTTTCACTTGTTATTTAATTTTGCTATACCCTATTTTAGTTGAATTTTTATACTTATTTAATATCTTATTTAATTTTAAAATTTTATCAAAGAAAAATATTTTAAATAAGAATTAATATAAATAAAATCTTTAACATGTGAAGTTAACTTAAACGACGTGCAAAAATTGTTAAATACTCTATTCGTTTCAAAAGTAGATATAAGTTTTGTCTTTTTTGGTCAAAACTATAACATGTTGGACTTTAAAATTTATATAATTTATAAAAATTTTGTATATAAATTATATCGTGAGAAAAGATTTTTGTTATAAATTTTAAGAATATAATAATTTTATCAATTAGTAATTTAAGATTTAATTTAAAATCAAAACATATCTGTAACTTTGGATCGATGATAGTAACAAATAAAAGGGGGGCGGGGATGGGGGTGGGTTGAGAGTACATCCGGATAATTGTAATCTGTTATAACCGCCAGAGTACTTGCTTTCACGGCTAGGAAAGAAATAACCAATAAGCATTTATTTCGTCTTACGTTAATTTTTCTTTTGGTTAGTCACGTATAGGTAAGTTTGTCGTTGCAAAATGGATTTTACAAAAATTTCACTATTCTTTACTTTATCCTACGGCCGGGGAAAGTAACCAAATTCATTAATGATTTTTTGTTTTGTTAAAAAATTCAGTTATTAAAATAAAACAATCACATGATTACGAATCAAAGATAAACATGTAGAACGTCCTCATTATAAGTCGATTTACTTTGCTAAAAAGCAAGCCTGTAACAAAGTAATTTGTAGCTATACTTATTTATGTTTTTGATATACATGTTGCATCTTGACCGAGGCACAAGAAATTGGCCATGGCTAATTGGCTACTAAGTATCGTGAATATATTTGATGAATAAATTTACATATACATTTTATTACCAAAAAAGAAAAAAAAAAACATATACATTTATTTAACATTCACGGATGATGAAAAACATAAAATTCTATTTATCCAACCCATTAAAGATATGATTGTCTATATAAAATTAGAATTTTAGCTTTGTTTCTAAAAAACGACACAATTTATTATCGTAAATGAGAATGTGTGTCATTTTGAATATATATATAAACTAGTTCATACTAGTTCAGAAACCCATGCAGAATAGTTGTTGTATTATTAAATATTTTTATTTTTGTTTCAAATTTGTACTTAAAAAAAATGAAAATAATTAAAAATTACTTATAATATTTTTTAGTTAGTTATATAACGAAGTATTTTATTATATATTTTCTCAATTTAAATTTTGGTCAAATTCTTAAATATAGTGATTGTATATATAATTTTTTAAATAATTTTCTAGAGTAATTCTTTTGTAATTTTTATTTTATTTTATTTTGGTATATGTAATTTTTTTATTAGTTGCTAATGTTGTTACGTCTTTTTTTTAAATATATGTATCACACATAATATTTTTATTTTGGTATATATAATATTAAATGTTTTTATCTTATTTCTGTTTTTGATTGAAAATTGATTGCATGATTTTTTAATAACGAATTCAAACATACCATTTCTTTCTTTCTTTCTTTTTTCTTTGTTTTTAATAATGGTGAGTATATTACATTATGAACTTAAAAGAAGATTCAACTATTATGTTACGCTATGACATTTAATAAGTTGTTTTTTGTTTTTGTTTTCGTTTTTTAATGATGAAGACTATAATTCTCTTATTATCTCATTGTTTAATAATGGTAGGACTGACAATATTTAAGATATGGATTTTTTTTTTCATTATCTCATGGTTTAATAATGGCAAGATCGACAATTTTTAAGAATTTTGATCTTTTTTTATTTTATAGGATTTTATGTAAATACCACACATTTTGTCAATTACTCTTTTAATATATAAGTATATATTTAATTTTTTTTATTACAGAAAATTTAGGTGATAAGAGACTTTTTTAGTTTAGGGTTAAGGTATGTCACCAACTTATTTAAGGAGTAGTACTTATAAATAACCCACTAGAAAGACAGGTGGTAAGACTTGAACTTTCGATCTAATAGGGTTAAGACATGTCACCGACCTATTTAAGGAGTAGTACTTATCCACTCACGAGAAAAACGGTTGGTAAAATGCAAACTCTCGATGTAATGAAAACGTGTGAGTCTTATCAATTGAGTCCACATTCGTTACCAAATAACACAATCATTTTTTATATAAAAGAATTCAAATTTCAAATAACATAAATTATATTAAAATGATACCGAGCATTATACAACAGTATTATAACCTAAAAAAGGGGGACAAAAACTGTTTAATGTGTATATATAGACAAAATACTACTTTAGTTTAACAACTTTTTGTTGATGTCAGTTTAATATTATTGAGTCTTATATAGCAGTTTTAAGTTTCTTACATAATAAATTTACGTTGTTTACATAATATTATTTTTCATAACATGGTAACTCTAAGGTGTTTGCATAGTAACTTTAAGATGTTTATATAGTAACTTTAAATGTTTATATTATTTAAATTTGAGTTTATATCGTTCAAAAAGAAGAAAAAAAAATATTTGAGTTTCAAGTTCAAATTTAAATTTTTATTGTTCAGATGTTTGACTATTTTCATAACATATGATAATAGAAGTTAATATGATGAAAGTGATTATCTAAGCGATGATGACGACAACTATAGTGGTGATGGCAACGCCGATAGTAATGGTAATGCCGACAGTAATGGTAATGCCGACGATGATAGTGAATATTTTAGATCTATAATATGTACATATTCTTAATCTGTTTTTGTTGGCGTCAGAAATAGAACTTGTAAAGATGACGATTATTATACCGTCGATGGTGGTTCCGATGATGATAAAATGGTGGAGATAGTTATCATGAAAAAGAGAGAGTGTGTGCCGGAGAGAGAGAAGTAAAAAAAAAAAAAAAAAATCATATATTTGACTAAAGTGAAAAATAAATAAATTATCCCATTAAAATAAAATTTTCTATTTAAAAAATATTAAAGTATCATTAATTAAAAAAAAACCCGGTAGTATAAGTGTTAACGTGTGTGGTCGAAATCAGATATCAGATGGGGAAAATAAAGTATGATTCGATCGAGACCTCCAATTAAAAATGCAAGAAAGACTTTCGAGTATTGTTGATAACTCCTGTTTATTTATTATTACTGACTATTTACTTTTTAATTTTTCACACCATGTCTTCTTCCATCAAGCAGTAACTCTTACGTGGACGGTTGAGATTATTTTGAATAATCCGCTAAATTTAGAAATTCATAATCGCTAAGATACGAGTATTTTATATGAATATACAGTGTGTACGTGTCAGTCCATAATAGGTCGGTCTCAAAGAGAATCTTCAATATAAAGCTTAAACGCCAGCCTTCATCCCATATTCCATTGTTTCTCGGCCCACAAAACTTTGTTAGTGAGAAAGTGAGAAGAGAGAGAGAATCAGATGGCTCAACAGCAGCATCTTTCACTCCTACTCTTACTCATCGCCTTTGTCGCCAGCGGCCATGCCGTCTCCACCTTCTCCGACGATAATCCGATCAGACAAGTCGTCTCCGACGGTTACCATGAACTCGAGTCCTCTATTCTCAAAGTCGTCGGCAACACTCGCCACGCTCTCTCCTTCGCCCGCTTCGCTCACAGGTTCGTCGGCCTCTCCTAGCTCCTTCTGTCCGATGATCGGACAGCTACTTACTATATAGCTGTAGTACTATCTCACTACAGATTGATTGATTTGTGAGTTCTCAATTTGCAGGTATGGAAAGAGGTACGAGACGACGGAAGAGATGAAGCTAAGGTTCTCTATTTTCACTGAAAGCTTGAAGATGATCAGATCTCATAATAGGAAGAATCTTCTTTATACTCTTGGTGTTAACCGTAAGTCAACTAATTGTCTATGATTATTGATACAGTTCATATCTACTGTGTATGTATGCTGTGTTGTGTTGATGATGTCGATTTTGACTCTTTGATCATCTGTGGTTTGTTTTTGATACTTTTTGAAGTTGATTTGTGCTTTGTGTGCTCTGTGCTTGGTCTATGATTGTATGTTACTAATTCTGATTACTCGTTCTGCATATATAATCTGAAGCAACAATTTGGAGCTTTATTCTGATTATTAGCATAGAACTGATTATAAACTGGTTAAGATAATTTTGATTGACTTCAACTTTTTAAAAGTGATTATTGTCGTGTTTGCCTATTTATGGTCTTGAATTCACTTTAACAAAATATCCAAAATCGCTCCATTTTTATTGTCCCCAGCTCAACTTTCAAAAGCAATACAAGTTACAGTAACATGCTGTCTTTAATAGGACACAAAAAGAAAAGGGGGATTTACTAAGGGGATCATGCAGTATTTGACTATTTGTCAGACTTATTTCATGATTGATGTGCTTCTATGTCTTTTTCTTGTGAAAAATTTACTCAATAAAACTGTTTTAAGGTTAGTTGGAAGTATCGATCTGCTCACTCGTTATAGTAATCTATACATACAACATTAAGTACCTTTTATATTGTACTTCGTATGATCTCCCGCTTACTTTGTCTATTGACTTTTGTGTTGAGCTGCAGGTTTCGCTGACATGACATGGGAAGAATTCAGCAAAGAGAAACTGGGAGCTGCTCAAAACTGTTCTGCTACCACAAAGGGCAGTCACAAACTCACTGATGTTACTCTTCCTGAAACGGTGTGTCAAGCTACAAGCGACATGAATTCTTTTCTATTAGTTCAGCTACTTGGTACTTCATATTCTAATGTAGAAAAGTTTCCTTCTGATTGTGATCTACTCGTGAGCTGAGAAACTATAATATTTCTTTATTGAGATCATTTGTGAATGTTTATATAGCATACTAGCTTATATGACATCACATATTTGTGTCTTAAATTAGAACAATTTCAATTTTGAAGTACTGATAAAATTCCTTTCAAAGTAAGCGGGTCAACTTTAGTGGAATAGAAAATCGATAAAGAAGTTATTTAAGAACTTCAAAATTGCCAATGATGTACTGCGTCATAAGTTTCCCATTATTATTTTGTAACGTGATAATTATAGGTTTACGTGAATGTTTTATTAATATAATCTCATGTTGGTGTTTGTTACAATATTTATAGAAAGATTGGAGGGAAGAAGGCATCGTCAGCCCAGTGAAAAACCAAGGCAGCTGTGGGTCTTGCTGGACATTCAGGTAATTTCAAGTTTTAATCATGAGGTAAAATCTGATGATTAAATTTATCTATTTATCTGATTATTTGCCTTCTTTTGTAGCACTACTGGAGCTCTAGAGGCAGCTTATGCGCAGGCATTTGGAAAAGGAGTCTCTTTGTCAGAGCAGCAGCTTGTGGATTGTGGCAGAGCTTTTAATAATTTTGGCTGCAACGGTGGGTTGCCGTCACAAGCCTTTGAGTATATCAAATACAATGGTGGTCTTGAAACCGAGGCAGCGTATCCATACACTGGAAAAGATGGCAAATGTAAATTCTCAGCTGAAAATGTTGCTGTCCAAGTCCTCGACTCTGTCAATATTACCTTGGTACAGAAACTGGGCATTTTTCTTTGTTTAACTCCTACAAGTTATATATTTTTAATAATGAGCTTCTATCCACAAGTAATTTATCCCAAGGACCTCTCCAACTGAGCTACTTTATTCTTGATGTCGTTGAGCTTATTCTATGATCTTTCTTCGTCTTGATCACCTTAAGTTAGAATAACCAGCAAGTTCAGCGGAATTATTAGATGATTAAATCACAACACAATATCAGCAATGAATTGGTGCTATCTGCAAACTAAAAGCTTTCATTATTAGCTGCTTACCGCAATTATGTTGCAGGGTGCTGAAGATGAATTAAAGCATGCAGTAGGAATTGTTCGCCCAGTTAGCGTGGCGTTTGAGGTGGTCAAGAGCTTCAGATTGTATGAAGGTGGAGTTTACAGCAGTGACTCGTGTGGCAGCACCCCCATGGTGAGTGAATATGGAACGTCCTTGCTAGAAGTGAATAGAATATAGATATATTATCCATAAGAACAACATAAGTGATAGTTGTACACCACCTTTCACACACCAGTTAAAGTAAACTTTAAACTTTAAGATTTCAGTTTCATTCGATCCCAGAAAACTGCACAACAGGTGGAATAAACAAGAACTGACTTCCAATCAAGAGTTTGTGTAGTTGCGCTCTTAATTACTGAATTGGTGGAAATTTGCAGGAAATTAAGCAGTAGTAAACTATATGTAAATCAGGCTAAAGGAACTTTTCTTTCCTTATTGCTAGCTAATTATGCTCATTTATCAATCTTTAAGTGACATCATGTATGTGCTGTGTTCCTAAGGACTACTATTGAAGGACATTGTGAATTAAAATTCTTAGCTAGCTGGATTTGTGACAAATATATTTGACAATCTAAATGTAAACCACACAATTCTTTTGCATTAATAAACTAAGATTCCTATAATTTAGTAATATACTGTGGTCATGTTTGGCAGGATGTGAATCATGCTGTTCTTGCTGTTGGCTATGGAGTGGAAAACGGTATCCCATATTGGCTCATCAAGAATTCTTGGGGAGCAGATTGGGGTGTTGATGGCTACTTTAAGATGGAGATGGGGAAGAACATGTGTGGTAAGTTTTTGCATCGATTCAAGGTCTTCAATTGCCTCTTAAAAATATATACTGAAATGTACTCCGTATGCTCATATTTTTGAAAGATCATGTAGAATGTTGATAAGTATGCCTTGGACGAAAACATTTTCTGTGTGTGCGCTGTATTTACGTTATGAAAGTTCGTACGTATCGGAAGTGTGATCTAACAAATTCAATTAATTTTGTGATGCAGGTGTTGCTACTTGTGCATCTTATCCTATTATTGCCGCGTAAGTGATCTTGAAGAAACAATTGGATCCTTCAATGGAAGTTTGTGATGTGAAACTTGTTTTGTTTCAATCAATATGTAGTATTCCATAAAGTATAAAGGGCCATGATGTACAAAATAAGACTGTAGAAAGTGTTGAATGTAAATGACAGCTTAAATTTATACAAAAAGACCCTGTAAATTTGCCTTCTATATTTAGTCCAAATTTCTCTGATATTAGTATACTTACGTACTCCGGTGCAGCTTGAAATAACCTACAAAGATAAAAAAGCTACTAATGTCACTTCTTGCCATAGAAAGGCATCCTCTTCGATATTGTATGCATGTGTTGTGGGGTCTACTTGAGAATTTAGTTACTTGATGATATAATTTCTGGTGCAGGATGACGGTACTACCAAACAAATATATATGTAGAAATTAAATAGCAAGTGACAAGCTTTTGTGCAATGGTGGGATTAACATAATATTTTTTATGGATTTACGGGGTATCTTTCTTTCAATATAAAAGATAAATTAAAATCACTTATCTAATTAAAATTTAATTTGTAATTAATTATAATTTTTATATAATAAACTAATTTATGTATAGTTTTAAATTCTTAACTTTTTATTATAATAAAATTTTATTAAAACTATATACTAAAATATATAACTACAAGAAATCATATAAAAAACTTATTAAATATATATTCAAATAATTTAAAACATACTTATAAAAATTTGAAAAAAAACAGAAAACTAACTACATCGACAAAACAAACATTATTACTATTTACAATAATTAAAAATATAAAAATTGGTTTAACTTTTATAATTAATTTATATAAATATACAATTATAAAACTATACGAATAACAAAACTAGTGAATATTATGCATGAAGACCTATTCAACTTTCATTTTTAAACATTCAGACGCCAGATGTAAGTAAGGGGTTTATCATAAATAATGTTTTAACCTTTTTCTTTCGGTTACATAATATAATCAATCTTGCAACTTTGATTTATTTGTTTTAATCCCTAGGGTCGAGTAAATGACCACCAATTGAAGAGAGTACAAGTTTTTATATATTTTGATCTCACTTTAGACTTTAAAATTTATCGCATGGGAGACTATTTATGTTCTAAACTTTCACTTATTTATTATAAAATTTTGAAACTTCAGTTTTTTTTTCCTTCTTTTTAAAGAGCAATCGTAAACATCTTTATCGTTACAATAAATTTCATCAAAAGGATATGGCTGAATAAAGTATACATTCTTCGTTGCATTTAAAAGATATTCAAAGGCTTTATCTTAAATAACTCGTATGAGATTTACGCTCCAGTTTTTAAACTTAAAGTAAAGTCGAAATTGAATTTTTTAAAATTTAAGTTGAAACAAATAAAGTATTATAAATAATAAAAGTGTCAACTGTATACTCTCTTTTCTTTTTCTTTCCTTCATATTTTATATACTTCCCTTGCTATTTAAAATGAGCTTATATCTAAACTTGGTGTTTTGAAACAAATCAAAGAGGTCGTTTGCATTTGATTTGTGAAATTCTGAAGTTGTGACACAAAATTATAAATAGCTCTATTATGTTAAAAATAAATTGAATGGTTTGTATTATTAATATTACATAGATCAAAATTAACTAATATCCATCAAATTTAAACTTCAAAAACATTACTTTTATTGTGTGAGATTTTTATATTAAAAGTCCTGAGATTTGATTGAAATAGGGGATAAAATTGTTATTTGATCTGATTATATGACTCAATTTTAAAGTTTAATATATACAAAATCAATCGCTACCCAGTTTTCTCATTTTACACATATATTTGAGCATATAACTCAAATATCTGTCTTTGTAAAATTGAGAGATTATTGTTTTAATCGATATACAGTCTTAAAAATATTAATTTTTATATAAATAAAATTTTGACATTTGTTCCATTGGTTAAAAGTTCATATTCCCCTTTAAGTGGATGAGAGTTCAATCCTCCTCCCCTATTTATAAAATTTGATAATTCAAAATATATTTGTGTAATTTGTTGGAGTGCACAATTTTTTGTTATTTCTGATGCATTATTGTCTAAAGTTAACATGAGTGGTAAATATTTTAAGTTTTGATTTTTGGAAATGTTTAGGAAAGAATAATATAATAAATTTATACGGAGTAGTTTCTTTATTATAAAAGGCAAGATAAGTAATTATATTTGTGTGACTGTAGCTCCTACTAACATATTAACATATCTGCAATTTATGTGACCATATATATATTTGAAAGATAATTAGATATTTAGTTTGATTATTATATGAGAGAAAAAAGAAAAGCATTTAAATATATACTTCATTCGTATCAAAATTAAAGATATATTTATATTTTAATGTGATATCATTTGTAAATCTTAAAATTTCATTTGTGTTATAAATTTATAAAAATATCAAAATATAAAAATTTTATTTAAGAGTATTCTTGTATATTTTATAATATTTTATTTTAAAAATTTAAAATTTTATTTTAATTTTAAATTATAAAATTTTGTAAGTTGTTTATATTATCTGAACGTTAATGTATGTCTAATTTCGAAGGAGATGAGTATTTGTTAGAGTAATATGTCGTAAAATTATAGTAGCAAGAATTTGCAAAAATTATCGGCTTGGTCGACTGCATCGCAGCCAAATCTCAGCTATATTAAGCCGATATTTGAAAAAACAGCTCGGCTTACGACGTGAAACGTCGTTCATTAGTGTCAGTTCTAGAATCTGAGCTCCATGATCTGTAACTGTTTGATTTGGGGAAAGCAAAACCCTAGAGTTATGGCTTCTGATCGACACGCTTCTTCCTCCTCCCCAACTCCTGAAGAAAGGAATCTGTAATCTCTCTTTCTCTCCTCAATATTTTTACACGGTTGTGTTTTTCACTCTAATTGCACAATTATGTTTTTGAATGCATGATTGATTCTTAAGAACATGTATTATCTTCTAGATAATCGTTGTTTTAAGTGCAATGCGTAGTTATGATTTTGAATGTATGGTTGTTTCATAAGACGTCTCGTGTTCTAAATTTGGTAGGCTTTGAGTAAAGCTCAGTTCCTGTTCCTCTACTAATTTTGCTTTAATTTACTCGTTTTTTATGTTCTATATTGCTTTAGTATGTGAGAATGCAGCTGAAGTAGGGAAAGTAAACCGTCGAGGTCGTATTGAACTGTTTGCTTTTTTAGTTGCAAACTTCTGCTCGAATTGTGGAGCTAATACCAGAGTGATAAGTTGCTGATAATTTTTAGTGTCACTTAAAGGGGACAATTGGTAGCTTCTTGATGGAGTTACATGACAGATTTTTGAATGCATATGTTACTTAGGTTGTTTTTTTTTTGGAGTTTGAATGTGCGCAGTAGCTGAATGTGGCTTCATGAAAGGCTAGTTTGTATTTGCTGAACTAGCAAGAAAAATAAGCTGAACAGTCTTTTACAAGTTTGGACCCGATCTGAAATGTACTCTGATTCAATTTTTATTTGCTAGCAGATAAGAAAGTGACTGCGCACTCAAAAGTCACGTAGTGGGAACTTTAATACCCTCAATCCAGTATTACTGAACCAGGAGCGCTTAGGTATAATTGGCCTACCACAAGCCTTGACCATGTTAGGTACTCATAGTAGTAGCTATTGAACTATAGAAGGCCTCAACACTCAGTAACTGATTTACAATGTGGGATGTGAATTCCACCTGCCTAGACTTGACATCCTCGTTAAGTTCAGACATAATACACAATCCAACCCTGAGAAATGTGATCTCACATTTAGCTGCGATATGGCTCTGTTACAACTTTTAACTCCTGAGTCCAATATACTGGTCCACGAGCACCTAAGTCCAACTGGCCTACGACAAGCCTTGATCCAAAAACCATGGTGATGTGATGTTAGGTACTCACAAGTAACTATTGAACTATATAAGGCTTTACACTCATTGACGCATTTTTTATGTAAGATGTCATAGTACCCTTATGGTAATGAAGATGGGAAGCTTTAAATTTAGTGCCTGACCCCGTACCTAGAAACTAGAAAGCCATACGACCATACAATCGCCAATGCAACATCTTCTGTAAAGACTTCTTCCCTGCCTGATGTATTATCAAGAAAAGAATCTTCTTGCATCTTCAACTTGGATAGGTCCATATTTGATTTCTAT
Organism: Centella asiatica; assembly: GCA_014636745.2. Taxonomy (NCBI): domain Eukaryota; kingdom Viridiplantae; phylum Streptophyta; class Magnoliopsida; order Apiales; family Apiaceae; genus Centella; species Centella asiatica. Next base: position 52,713,033 of record CM025780.1, read on the forward strand.
TTGCTGTATTCTCCAAGACAGCCACTTGTAAATATTCTAATTTTGGATGAGAAATGACATGTTCCATTTCCTACAGCTCAGTTATGAAATGCTGGGATAGAAATGGTATCTTATATATCCACTTTCTTCAAGATGGAAATCTTCTTCTGCTTCCAGCTACTTATGCGTATTAGCATTAGAAACTAAATGCATCTCTGTTGGCCCACTTTTTTTTGCCTTAGTCCTGTAAATGGTGATAAAAATTTCCTCAGGTTCCTTGATATACAGCATGAGGATCCTTTATTTGGTCATAGCAAGCCTACAAACATTGTGGGGAGTATTTTTTACTGTCTCTTATTGGCAAGTACAGTTTCCCTTCTTCCTCTAGTAACTATGGTGTTTAGGAGTTTTCCTTTTTTAAAAATTGTTGCTCACTGGCCGGTAAAACTGCTGTCATCAATTCTAGGCAGGTTATGCTGCTTTGGCTGTGGGAGGACCATGGATAATTCATAGCCAAGGGCTTATTCCACCATTGTTTTGTAGCTGTGGTGTTGCGCTTTTGATTGTGACAGGTTCTCTTTCAAATATTTCCTTTTCTATTTGAGTTTCACATTGGAGGGGTTATTTGCTTATCTCATTACTTTATTTCTCACAGAGAATTCTGCGTTTTAATCTGTAATTTGATAATCATAACATTATTACATTTCTGTTATTATTCCATTTCTTCTTTACCTGATCATTTTCATTTTTACCATTTTACCTTCTGAAGTGTGCAAATCATGAATAAAATTGACATTGATTACTCACATGCTTATCTTGATTTCCTCGTAATTTTGGTTATGCAATGATTTCTTTCTATTACATCTAAAGGATATATTTAGTACATGTCTAGGATTGTTTGAATTTTTTTTGATTATTGATTCTTATATATGATTCTGTCTACCAACAATTTTAAATTTTTAGGTTGTATTTGGTAATTAAATTACTTAAATAAGTAGAAACCATAATAATGTTTGATACTTACCAATAATAATTTACAACTATAGAAATGATGTCAATATCTTGGCAATAAGTAAGGAAAGTAATAAAATAAATAAGGATAAAAAAGTAATTATTTGGTCAAATTTGATATTGGAGTACCCTTACTTTTATACTTTATGAAATTGTCTATGAGCAAATTTGATTGCTTATTAATCAATACAGACAACGTTTTATACGATACTTCCAATATGGAAGTACTTTTATGAGGATTGAATTATTGAAACAAGGAATTAAAGGATAATTTGCCAAAAACCTATTTCTTAAATAGCAAGCGGGAGCTTACTAGGTCCTTACGAAAATAGTCAGTAGTCTTATTCTCTTTGCAAACATAGTTGTACAATATGTCAACTAGTATAGTATGACTTTATAGAAGTACTAAAAAAAAATTCCAGTTGGATCTAGGCCGCAAAGGTGGCACCTAGTTCTTCTCTTATGTGGACACTAGATAATTGAATTGTTTAATCCTTTTAATAAATTGCCATTTCGTTTATAGTTCAGTTGCTCCACTGTTTATTGCTTAGAGTTTTAGTAGCTACAGAATTCCATTTCTTTATTGATGAGAGAAGTTGTTATCAACCTCTAGGCAAGGCCAAGGATGGTTGTTATTGGACATACATTTATTTATTGCCTATTAAGAATTCTTTCTGTTGTTTACTATGGATATGTTACTCTTATGCAGTTGAGGAAAATGGGTATTGAAGCCCATATATTCAGTCTATTTGAATTTTATCATTTTATGCAATTATTCATCTCAATATTTTCCCCAGCAGCAATTGGTCAACAATAAGTCTTTCTTTTGCTCTTTTTCTAAATAAATGAAAAATACTCTACAGGAGGAAGAATTGCAAGCAAAATTCCCCAAACTACTTTAGGGAAATTTTTGATTTGGAATTAGAAACAAAGCATCATATATCTGATGCTTGTTGTTCGTATTAAAACTTAATTTAATAAATATGCTGTTATCTACAAACTTTCTGATTCACAGAAGACTGTTTTCACTGTATTTGCAGGGATTTTCCAGCAATATCTGGTTTATCAAGTCCAGAAAATAAGATTGCAGGTTTATATTTCAGCTGGTTTTCATTTAATTGCTTATTTATTTTCATTTTTCAGAAAGAATGTAAACTTCACCTTCTAATCTGACATTGCATGCACTAAATATATCCTTCTAATCATATGTAAACTTCACCTTCTAATTTTCCAGCAATATCTGGATATATACATTCTTGTTTTTATTTGATGTATGAGCATGCAGTTACATTCTATGAACTGAAGGAAATCTGTTTCATAACCATTGTCATGTGGTGTCAATAATGGATATTGGATAGCAGCGTGCACATTGACTAGTTGTCTACAAGTTGACGACTTGATAAGAATGGGTACTTATACTTGGATGCATGTGTTACATCTATCTTGAATAATTCCAGGCCCTGACATAGTAAATGGGATGCTTAGTTGTTGAATCGATGCCTTAATAACATGACTGTCTTTCACATGTCTTTGATACCTTATTGATAACTCATAAGGTTTACGTAAGCTTGAATATGTGATTTCAGTTGGTAACACCCTAACAAAAGCAAGAAAGCATTTATGTGAGAGTAACGAATCTATTATTTGAGAATTGGTTTTCGTTAATGTTTTGCATGTAAATCTCATCAAAGTAAGAACTTTAAGAACTTCCATTAATTGATCTGGTCCAGGTATCTTCTTTTGGAAACCTTGAATGATAAGTCTGTTTTTCCTCCTTCCTAAGCTCAAGCATGCTCTTAAAATCATAAGTTAATGGATATCAATCCGAAATTCACATTTCTTAAGAAGTAAAATCAAGTGGGCCAAATTTATTATGTGCCAAACCAATAAATTGTCATAATTCTTTTTGCAGATTTTGGTTTCTCAAAGCATCAACGTTTATAATTACTATATTGTTTAGTGTAGCCGTGACCTTTGCAATGGTTTGCAGGGTTACTATATATTGAGCCAAAAGATGAAGCACATAATCCGCCTGCCATTTGCATCTACTTCATATGGTATGCGGAGTTACTGTTCTCCAATTGTCCTTATGAGTTGCAGTTCTTGATTGAAACTAATGATGAAGATTTATAGTCCAAAGCATATTTATTTTAAACAGTTGTGCATTCAGCTGGTTTGAAAATTTGGTGGTTCATTGTAATTTCTTTGTTCTTTGTGGTAGCATATGTTTCATCTTTTTTCCTTTTTGTCAGGAACTGCTGCAATGTTACTTGTCATGGTCTGGAAACCACATATTAGTCTTCTCTCAATCTCAATGATGCTAAGGTAGCTTGTGAGCATGTAATAATAATAATAATAGTTACTATTTGTTTTTTTGGGGGGTGAGGGGTGGCAAATTGCATCAATGGAAAAGGTTACAAACTTAACAAAAATAAATACAATAAATTCAAGGGAATCTAGATATGATAACTTATAATAATTTCAACCTAAAAATACTGTTCCTCATAAAATTTCTTTTAATATACTCTATTCTAAAACTAAAGATAAATTCAGCTTCACAGTTAATTTGATTGTAAAACTTCATATTTGATATTATTTTGTATGTATTTGATTTTGATTAGTGACTATGTCTTCATTATAGACTATATATAAAATAATAGTGAGTACAGATTTTGTAAATGATTATCTTAATATATGCATGTCACAAAATTAAATCCTAGAATTGCACATAGTACAATTATTGTAAAACCAAAAATTTCATCAGGGGCCTGTGCCCCCTCTGGGTGCTTGCTACATCCAGCACTAAATTATGATGCAGGGAGAGAGTCAAGCACGGTTGCAAAGACTTGAATGAAAGACCTTGCAAGAGCAAGAGTTTAATTTTATGTTGAGTTGCAAAAGCTCTATAAGATTAAGCTATTAAAGATCGATATGTATGTCGTCCTTATTTTACTAGCATGAACATATTCGCGGTTTCTGATGTTGTATGTGGCTTAGCTTAGGGGACTGTCTTGTTTTATTCCTGCTACTTGATGAAATTAAGCTAAAGAACAATATTCTATGTTATCTATATGTTGATTGTTCTTGGAATTGCATTTGCTGAACTGATCTCTGTTGTAAATGACCAAGTATTTGCCCTAATATCAACTTTGCAGGATCATTATGCTTATTGAAATAGTTTGTGCTGGATTTATGATGAGTTTATATATTGGTGAGTTTACTGTCATACTTTTGGATAGAATGTTAACTTATGATTGAAATGTGATAATAATTTGTCAATTTATCTGTAGTACTTTAAGTTGTTATTTATCTTATGTTGACAAATTTGAATGGCTGTAATCTGCGTTCATTATGATTACTTATACCTGCCTTTTTTTTGTTTTCATTTTTTTGCTAAATTATCAGCCTTTGTTTCACAGGAAGAATATAATGTCATAGTTCTTAGAGCGGCTACTTGATGATAAAGGAATGTGCTTGGTGCTTATGATTAAATATGTAGATAGTATATTGATTACAGGGGATTCCATAATGGAGCTATTTTTTATTTAAAAACAGTGAAAATTGCAACTCTCAAACAAGTAGTTGAACATTTTTTTGTCTATAGGATTTAAAATTTCTGCTTCTCTATGATATGTTGAGAACATTGATATTTTTGTTTTCCAACATGTGAAAATGTACATTATCGGAAATTAAACTTGATCTATTCTTGTTCTTATTGTTACATGTTAATTTTATTAGTTCTTGCAGGTTATGTACACCAGTACAATTCACTGGAATCTCAACCTGATGTGTTGAAGTCATTGTATTCTCCACTTCAACCATCAAGTTCATTGGAAGGGTTGAGGTAGTGATATATATATATATATTTTTTTTTGTATTCTCTGTTTGAAATTTCTTTGAAATTGTTAACAGATTTTCTGAATACTTGTTTGTCCATATTAATTGGTTGAGATGACTATCATTGTCTATTGTGTCTCACTAACAGTGGTATAGTCTCCATCACTGTATTCATTTGATATTAGAACATTTCTAAGTCAATACTGTTACTCTGTCCACTTTGATTACCTTTTGACTTGGTTTAACATATTTTTTCCTTTTTTCATTCAACATATTGTTAGCATGGAGAACTTGAAAAAGGGTTTGTTTCTCCTATACTTTGAGGTTGCTTAATATTTATAGACCATGCACATATGATTAATTTGGTGCAGATAATTTTTTCCCTGTGTTCTGGTGTGCACGTAGATATGCAATAGACATTCAGAGGCTTCTCAATCAACATTCATCCCTGTGACTAAGTCAACTCAATGCCCTTTTTGCAAACACAGTAGCTGGTATAGGTTGGAATTGAGTCACGGACAGCGGCATAATAGATAGACTGGAATGCGAGAAAAATGAAAGAAAAATAAGTAACTAAAATTCAGTAAATGGATAAAATGTGTGAAAATACAGAAAAATGACGAACACACCAACATGTATAATCATAAGGAATTCCTTTTACATAGATATAACCATAATGGAGACCATGACAAACTGTATTCATTTAAACCTAAAAACACAACAAACCGTCAATAAATAGGGTCTTGTAGAACCTAAAACACTACAAACTACTGAAACACGCCATACCCTACTTGGTCTCGGGTATGCTAATTGAATCTTTCAGCTATTCCAATAATTGACCATGTCCTTGGTTACCAGCCACTCCACTTACACATTCCTTTTAAAGCCACTCCTGACAACTAGAACCTGGGGTTATTGTCGCTGTTCTCACCATTTTTATATCTGTTTTCCTTGTAGCACTTGTAGTTCCCACAGATGGTTCTTCAGAAGTCATTAATTGTGGCGAATAAGTCGGCTACCTTCTCATTTATTGGGCGTTGAGTGTACTGCTATTTAGGATAGTAGGTAGAGTCTAGAGTAGTTTATGTAGTCCACTCCTTAAAATAGTTGTTGGAAGAAAAACTAGATATTATTCTTGGTTAATTGTGTCTGTATAAATATGATTGGGAAAAAAAATTCATTGGGCCATTATCAGTGGAAACTTCAAATGAATTGTTATGCTTTAATTGATGGTAGATAATGTGTGTGTTGATTTTTGTTGTATGACAGATATTATGATGGCAATCGACTTTCTGATCAACAAATGGCTTTGTTGCAGTATCAGCGAGAGAATCTTCACTTTCTGAGTGAGGAGGTATTTTTAGATGAGAAAACTTTGTGATGTAGTGGTTTCATTGTGTGCACTCAATAATGCATAATTTTATGTTTACCGAGTTGCTTATTCAATTGGTCAAGAAACAGGAATATGTAATTGCCTTTAATTACTTATTAGTAGTATATTATAGTCATAGTGAATCTTATTTTAACAAACTATTTGTAAGCAATGTGGAGCCATTTGTCCTTCAACCTTTTGGAATAGAGGGTGCAGGGGAGGTGTACAATTAAACTCTGATAATGGCAAGGTGCAGGTCAATTTAGAAACTAAAAAATGTATGGTCTTTGTGACTGATTTCTTGTGTTACACTTGTAGATTCTCCGTTTGCAAGAATGCTTAAGCAAATACGAAAAATCTAGTGATGGGATGACACCTCAGGTAATGATACTTTTAGCCCAGTAGTTTGATATTCTAGTAACATTCATCAGTTGATAATGTTGATCTCAGATAAATCTGCAATTGAACAGCTTTTTGGTGCATGTTGGCCCCATCTTATAATTGGATTTTTTTCAGAACTACCACCATAGGCTATACACTTCAGCCATAGCATGTCATGGCTGTAATTTTAGACGCTACTTTCAGTCTAGCTCAATCATCATCAACCAATATGTTTGAGATTGTTTTTTCTTGTTTCATCCCCTGCTTTCGTTTATTGTTGATTTTCTAAAAATGTTTGAGCATCCGAAGAATGTTCAGAAAAGAGAGAATTAGTGTTTTCTTTGTGTGCTGCAGCTTTATCAGTATTCTTGAGATTTCTTCTTGAGTTTGTTTTCGGCTTTTAGTTGTTTGGGCCTTTTATTTTATTTCCAGCAGTTTTTAAAAAAATGTCATGTGACCAGCTAGCTAGGGTTTCTTTTGGCTGAAATATTTATCTCGGAGCTTTTAACTTCATAATTGATTCCTTTGTGGTTGGATTGCATTATATCATCTATGGACAACTTAATTGTGAGCAGTATATCAATCTGTTCTAAGTGGTGATATGATAGGATTCTGAGCTGGAAGGAAATTGAACGTAAGCTATACAGCATGTTATTCTTTTTCCATTTGTGAATTTGGTGGAAGCTTCGTCGCTGTCACCTTTCCCTTTTGAGTTCTTTTTTGGAGAACCAAAAATTAGATTATGAGATCTGATTCACTATTATTGAAACTTTTATCACCTTCATGTTATGAACCACGGTTGGAGTCCAATATGCTCAGAGTTGTAATAGTCGGTAATGCATATTCACTGTGTCCTTGTTCAGGTCGATCTTGCTCATCTGTTAGCAGCTCGGGATCAAGAGTTACGAACACTTTCAGCTGAGGTAATACTTGGTTCCACCCACCATAAGATTTGTTCCTGACGCTTTCTGAAAATAGTTGGTGTGCAGTGAACACAAGTACATACACCACTCTGGTTCTTTAGATGATGGTTCATAAGCAGCTGATTATTATATATGTGCACATCCAAGAACACAAGTATCAAATAATGGAAACACAATGCACATCTTGGAGAATGGGCACATCTAGGGATCTCCAAAATCCAAACAATCTGTTCTAGTATCCCTAAACTAGCAGTAGAAATGGCTACTCATTGGCAGATTCTACTAATTGCCTGTTAAAGGTCAGAGTACAATAATGGCCTTAGTCTTGGTGGAATGCCGTAAATCAGATCATTTCCCCATTTTTGATATTAAGAATAAAATCATATTGGAAGATTATGTAGTGATAGAAGACAATATAGTTTAAAATCTAAATAAGGCCAAGGATAAAGCATTCTCTTCAAGCCAAAGGTCCTCCCAAAATCAATAAGTAAACCTCTTCTGATTCTATAATAAAACACTACATGAATTATGGACCTGGGACTTGAAGTTTACGGTCTCACAGGAGTGACAGTAACACCAATTGAAATTTCTCACTAATTTGGTTGTAGGCCATGTGTGCTCCTTATCACCTAGTATTAAGAGAACAGCTATTTTGCATTTAGTCACTATAAAATATGGCTGGAAGCACCTAAACCCTTGGGTACAAATCCTTCTTTTAAAACAAATTATACTTCTACAAATCATCCATTCGCCACTATAAAAAAATCTCACTTTATATTCTTTAGATGGCCACCGCACCCATTTGTATTTTCTAGTCATCTTTCTTTTACTCTGTTTCTTTTAATAACAGGAATATATTTCACTTACAACATTCATCTCTAATCTTTTATGTACTCGCTCTATTTTCAAAGTATCTCTTAACTCTTAAGCATAATCAAAACCGTAAATCAACGAAATAAGAATGACAAAAAACAAAACTAGAGGAAAGAGTGTAAGAAAGAAACTGACATGATTTGTGTACTTTTAGATGTCCTCGTGAGGACGTTTGTTGGGGTTTACTTAAAATACTCTTTTAAGGACAAAGGGAGTACTTTTTTTATCCTTAAAATTAGGGTTGTAAACGAGTCGACTCGAGCTGAGCTTAGTCAAACATTTTTATAAACAAGCCGAGTCGAGCTTGAAATCCTTAACGAATGAAAATTTATGTTCAAGATGGGCTCGTTTAACTATTCGAACAAGTCGATCTGAACCGAACACATGCTTAACAATGTAAATTAGTCGAAATTTCTCGAGTTTTCAAATTCGATCCGAGCCAAGTCGAGCTTAAAATCCTTAACGAACGAAAAATCGTGTTCAAGATCAGATCATTTATTTTCGCGAGCCGAGTCGAACTAGCTTTAAACAAGCCAAACACGAGTTTGTTCGCGAACAGATCGATTCGTTTACAACCTTACTTAAAATGTTTCTAAACGTTATTCTTTCTCTACTCAGTTTTAGTCTATTATGTGTATGTGAGATTCTTTATCAGCCTATCATAAATAGCTACATTAAAGTTGGTGAGTTAATTAGTGTTAATATTTTAGATGAATCAAGTGCAATCTGAGCTAAGCCTTGCTCGATCATTAATTGCTGAGAGAGACTCAGAGATCCAGCGGTTTCGTACTACCAATAATCAGGTACATTTTGAGTTGTGTATGTTCGTAATGTTGTTGGTCTGCGGTATGTAATATGTGAATTGGATCATGTTTTTATGCAGAAGTGTAGTTCCTTGTTATTGTATTTGCATTGAAGAACGAAAAAAATTACAGCATAGAGGAAATTTTCTTTTCTCAAGAAGATGACAAAATTCTCAAATCTAAATTAAAAAAATAATTTTTTTTCCTTTAGGGTTTCTACCTTTGACGGGTGTCCCTCAAAGAAGTAGAAAAATATAAGAAGGAAAAGATGATTCTGTTGTTAATGGCAAGAGGGGTGATTTGGGTGGGATGGGGGACGATTCTGAATTAAAGACGTTTGAGATCCTTGACGTTTGGACTTGCTTAATTTTTAAGTTGGAATTTTAGATAAGGCTATCATGACTGATTAGGTTCTGAATTTAGATGTAACTTGTAACTATCAATAATCTGGTGCAAGTATAGAACAGTTTCTTCATTTTGTAGATGACATAAAGTCTGTTGATCTGGATGCAATTGGCATATTTGTCTTCATTGGCTATTATGCCATGTTCTCCCATGTGTTCTTGCCTGTGGACAAATATTCATACATCTCCAGGAAAGCAAAGTCATTCTGTAAGAACTATACTGCAATTCCCAGTTTCAAAAATTTGCAGCACGTATTTTAGTAACGGGATATTCTCGTTCTCACTCCGCTGGCATTGAGAAGCCATATACCTTCTCAGTCGATTAGTTTGATGATATATATGTGCACTCATCGAGCTATGATAATACTCCTTAAGTCTTTTACTTTTTCCTGACTAGTGTGTGTGTAAAAAAAATCTGTTATTAACATTTGAACAGTATGTTGAGGAGAATGGAAGGCTGAGAGCCATTTTAGCTGAATGGAGTAACCGAGCAGCAAAGGTATTACCTGCTTGTTTCGCCATCTACTTATTCATGATTTACTCAATAGTTTAATATGCTAGCACCTATTCCTGTATGCTTAAAAGCTGGAGAGAGCATTGGAGGCTGAACGAATGTCAAATTTGGAGCTCCAGAAGAAGATATCGACTCTGAGAAGTAAAACGAAGCATGACTTTGTGGAGGAAACTTAGCAGCACTGTGTTTAATCTCCAAGACAACGTCATTTGTGTTCCATGATCCTCTGTAATAATCATATACGTTCGTTCTTCGTCACTTGCCCACCCCATCATTGTTCGACAGAGACCTCAAGGCTGTAAAGGGACGGTATGCGTATTTCAATACTTCATTAGATTCCGTTGTACAGAACTACAGGTTACATAGTCCATTGTACAGAAGTACAGATTAATCAGCTCATGAACTTCCTTGTTATAATAGTTGTAGGCATGCTCCAATTTTATTATTTTTTATTTTTTGGTTACGTCATTCTTTGGAATATAGCATTGATTTGCCAAAAGCATGACCCAAACGTTCACACAATCTTATGACACTGCTAATATAGCCTGCGGTGAACCCCAACTGTATACGTGACCCCCTATATGCGATCAGAAATATGTACAGTAAGAGAAGGTATATTTTTTGATTTGTTTATTGTGTCTTGCTACCTTTGGCTGTGTTTTTTGGGATGAATTTTTTTTTGCAGTATTCCTAGTACATCTGTTCTAAATCCTTTTAAGGTTGTCCCATCCTTAGCTCCATTCAATAAAAAAAACCCGTAAAATGACACATGAAATGATTTAAAGGGATGTTATATACAATAATAAAATGTTACGATACAAACAAGTTGTTCCCTGTTTTTTTGGTAATAATTACTTGTTGTCGGATGTCAGAGTTTTCCCCTCGTGTTTGTTCCTTTTAGGTCCTCCGTTTCAACGCTAGAGCAGACAATTTCATTTTTTATTTCTTTACAAGAAGGAAACTCCCATCCACCATAGATGGGTAAAAACTAGGAAGATTTTCAATTTTTATTAATTTATTATCTTATTTTTTTTGAGATAACACTGAGAAGCGACATGAAAGTCAAACACTAGTTTACATCCTGGCATGAGTTTCTACATATTTTATTTATGAACGTAGAAGAATTGTTGCCATAAGGGGTGTAAAATTGAAGGCAAGTGTTCTGAATATTCATGTATAATAAAATAGATCCAATCAGGCCGTGGGCCAAAACTAGTCATTAACCATCTCTTTTTCAATAAAGCGGTTATATTTTCCAGTGAAATGGTCTGAGTGAAGAGATAAGTGTTCTTAGCTGTCCTTCATTTTCGGTTTCTCTTGATCTTTTTCGATGTATGTTATAATTTAAATAAAATTTATTTTATGTAAATTTAACTGTATAGATGGATAAAAGATAAAAAAGAATAGGACAGTGTACCAAGTTCATATAATTTTGACAATTTAAAACACATGTTTATAACAATTAAAAATTAACATATATCAATCATTTAAATTATATCAAAATTCAATTATAAGATAAATATTTTTTTATTGTCAAATTGTATGAAATTAGATGCAACTCTTGTATTTTTTTCATGTTCTAACGATTAAAATTACGTAAAATAGTTTATAAGATGAATCGAGTAAAATTTGGAGAAAGGGATAAGTCAATCCCCTTGAAATATTAACCATATTAATTTTATTATACATATACTTGATATATTTCTAATGAGGTAAGATAAATCAAATAAAATATAATATAATATCCTTGCTCAGCTAAACAAAACAAATGAATAAGCATAAACAGAATATAACTTGAATTCAGTTATCAAATTATATTTGGTAAATATTTTAAAAGATAGATAAGAAACTAAATAGAAATAGCCGGATAAAAGAAATGGATACAATTCTTAAAAAAAAAAAAAAAACCACATGTTGACCGTATTATAATAAAGTTGTATTCCCTAATAACCAACTACCATTTCTATTGTGGAGAACTACCTTGCCTCTTCCTTTATTTTTAGTTTTTTGAATAAAACCCAATCTATTAATTAAATAGATCCGAATTACATATGTGATAAAACTGAGGGGAACCTCCTCTATCCAAGAATAAAATTCAAAAAAATTTAAGAGTCATATTAGGTAGTGAATGAGACATGTTAGCTTGAGGAAAGACGTGATTAAAAGAAACGCTACCAAAAAATAAGGCATTCATCGATTAGATTTCTGAGGGCAGAAAGCTTGGGTGATCCCGCATTGAATAAGTTTGTTGGTGAACTACTTTGCTCCTATTCATCCATAGATTATAAGCAATGCCTGCAAAAAGACACAATTGCGAAGAAGAAAAGACACTACAAAGCTTTTGCACACCCAAGGGAATTTGGGATGAGGGAGTGAACGCCTAAGCCTCTACAAACACAACAATTGAGAGATGCTTCATTTTTACAACACCCAAATTCTTCTTTTTTAGAAAATTTATTTATTCATAAAATTGAATTTGTCTCCAAATTTGTAAAAGGAAACGAGAGAAATATTTTCTGACAATACACAGAATAACTTTGATCCAAGGAGATCAACTAGATTAATCAATTATAGACCTTCAATTGTAAAAATATGGAGCAAAAATGAAATTTATGGTTGAATCAACACTTCAAGTGTAGCACATTGTGTCTCGTACATTTTTTTCAGTAGGTTATTCATCAGCAAAATTACACACAAATTTCGGCATATAGTAAAATGAACACAAATCGTTTTAGTAATTCTTTAAAAAGATATAAATAATTATTATGTTATACATTTATTTTCTTTGGATGAACTACTGATCGACATAAGAACAAAATTAACCATTTATATCAAATATTTTAAGAGCCGCGAAATGTAAGTGACTGTTTTTATCAGCAGTCACAAAATTTAATTTCAAATAAAGGAGTGAAGAAAGAAAATAAATTTTATAATGAGTCTAAACATATAACTGTTGATGAGTCACTTATTTTTCATTTTTTCAATATTTTATACTTCAAATAATATATGTACCGACCATTATTTATATCATCTGAGAATGAGCATCGATCATTGAATCACAATCCCTACTTCAAATCTTGATCGTCCAACTATTTTTGGTAAAATCGTAAGGGGTGATTGTGATGCTATATTCTGGCATTGGAAAATATTAATTTAATTTAAGTTGCCAAACTTGTCACTGACTTATAAGTTGACATTTTAATGGGCCAAGATGACGTAACTAGTATTACTAATGGTATTGGATTGAAAATACTCTCCTTTAGAAAAATAAAAAAAACAACCACCACAATATGGCTTGAAAAATATTAATTTAAATTTAAGTTGCCAAACTTGTCACTGACTTTTAAGATGACATTTTAATGGATCAAGATGACGTAATTAGTACTACCAATGGTATTGGATTGAAAATAGGTCCTTTAGAAAAAATAAAAACAGTAGATATTCACTCTAATTTTTGTGCATTTAGTAGTCTCTCGCTCTGGTATCTATCAGGTGGATAATCGCTCATCGAAGAATAATTGCTCACTAGTAAATAATAGTTTATAAGTGAATAAATCTTTTTTGGTGAATAGTTTACTCTTTCTCAATTGCGTGTGTATATATATATATATCACTGTGTATATTATAGTCCTATAACCTTTTCAATTTAATTTAAACTCTTGACACGTGAGGGAACTTGAGTAGGGTTGTAATAAAATTCTAAAGGATCGTCATTCGCTCCTATTTGATTTAAAAATTAATTGACTCGATTCAAATTTAATATAAAAATGAAATATACACGAGATTTTGTCTAATGTTCAATGAGTTAAATAAGTGTAGTTTGAATACATTATTACTCGCTCGATTATAGTTATGAGTAATTTGATTATATTTTATATATTAAAATATTATAACATATTAAAAATGTTTATCGTAATTTTGTCTCCATAATTTATTTAAGTATGATATATAGTATGGAATATAAAATTTATTATAATAGCGGTGTTTGTAAGTAAAATTATTATAATATATAAAAATATTGTTAAAAGAAAATAAAAATTAATATTAACTTGATTTATTTTTGTTAAATATATTAAATAAATGATCACGAGTAATTCGAATTCTATTAGAGTATAATTTTAGCATCAAAATTTTATTCGAAGATATTTTCCTTTTCTTTTTCCCCTCAAAGCTCACTAACAATCGGAATAAATACTTATTTAGAATTCTAGGTTTTTCTTTTCTTTTAAAATCAGTGTTTTTTTTTTCTCTATTCAAAACTCACAAACAATGTGTAACAAAAGAGTAACTGTTGGTCATAATTCATCGTATTCAAATCATAAGCACTATTAAAAAAGAGATAAAAATATAAAAATATTTTTAACTATGAATTGATTCCATTTTAAGCATTGTTTTTTTAATTTTTGTAATTAAAAGTTTCAATTATAAATTAATTATATTTTAAGGACCGGTCTTTTATTTTTGGCAATTAAAGAATTTAATTAAAATTAATTTTCAGTTTAGAGATCGTTCTTTTAAATTTTATGGTTAAGAAATTTGCCTATTATGTTTTTTTTAATGTGCCCTAAAATTTGATGAATCAAAAGTATCTTTTGATTAAAACTATCAATTTTTTATTCTTTTCTTTCAATTATTAAAATTTTAATGAACATATCTGGATAATTTTATTTTTCGTTGACGACATATCAATTAAAATCATTATTTAATGAACAACATCATTAAATTTGAATTGAAATAAAATAAATAAAAAATTACTCATTTTAAAGAAAATAATAATTTAAAAAAACTTTTGGAAACCATTAATGGCTGTATGGACCACTAAAACGATGGTCAAATTAATATTTTTGTTGGCTCACTATCATAGAAAAGCAGGAGAGATATACATATTTAATCAAATACTTGTAGTAGTTGTTATCTATACATGTGCACATAGATTTTCCTCGGGAGATAATCGCAACATTTTTTTTAGGTCAATCGATGTTGTTGGTATCTATGTCCACAAAGTGATAATATGCTTCTAACATATGCTTTTCTACCGAAAGCGACGTCGTCTCCCATTTTCAAAAAACGGTGTCGTTTTTACCATAAATCCAACAAATACAAAAAAGTCAACTGACTTGTTCAAACCTAGACAAAAACAGCGAGCTGCCTCGAAAACCAAACCCTGTAGGTATTTGTATAGGTGTCGTCCGAACGACAACGCCACTTCATCATTTTGTACACATCATATGTTTACTGTCTAATCCTATGTACCGAAGTGTAAGGTAACGAGTGGTATAAAGCATCAAAATGTCATCTAACGGTTCACCGTTATGTTCTGCTGTCTGATATATTATAGTGTTGTGTAATGCGATGTAGGATATGATTATCTATTTATTGAAACTTAAAAAATAAATAGATAATATAGTTTAATTATCCAATTGTAATATTTTAATAAAATTAGGCCAGATGAGGATAAGGCCTTCATCCTCTTCGGTTTATTCCATTTTCCATCTTTCTGATACATACAACTCCCTTCTTGTTTCTCTCTCCTCTCTCTATATTTCTCTCTACATATCTCTATCTATATCTATATGTGTTTTCAGTGAGTTGAAAAAGTATGTCGATTGCATTTGAGAGTAATACTAGTAATCGGATCGATCGGTCCGAGTATGTTCATGGGATGTCATTTAAAGCGATCTACGATTCGCAAGATTCCGGCAGGTTTTCCGGCGATCGGAGGTTGAGTACTCCGGCGGTGGTGAAGCAGCCAGCTGAGGAGGATGATTCGACTAGTTCGTCTTCGATTGGGAGAAATAGTGACACCACCGAGGGATCGTCGGCCGGCGATGGTGATGCCGGTGATGGAGAGGTTCAGAGCTCGTTGAAAGGAGGTTTAAATAGTTTGGATTCCCTGGAAGAAGTTTTGCCTATAAAGTACGCGTTTTTTCCTCCTATCTTTCCATTTTTAATTAAAATAAGAAGATTAGTATTTTGTTATGTTTCATGGTATCTCAATATTTTCATTTCAATTAGTTTAATATTTGAAGCTTTCAATTATTTGTAATTTTTTTTATGTTTTATCGTGTAGTACTGCAGTTTGATCTGAGTTGAATTTGATTCGAGTGTTCTTTATAATATTTGGTATCTGAAAATTATGAAGTTTAATTAAATTCAGCCTCATAAGTAATGTCATATATTTTTCCTTATTGGAATAGGAATTCACTTATTGGGTTGCTCGAATTGCTGATTGACGAGACTTGATTTTGCTGGTTGATTAACATACAAAATCGGAAGTGTAAATTTAATGTGTGTTATGTTTAAATCTTTTGATTTTATGGGTTGCATGTAAGCTAATGTATTAGAGTCCATTGTATTGAGATGAATGCCCAAAAATGCATACTTTGTAATGTTTTATGTATGTGATTCATAGCAGAATTAATTGGTGAGATATGACAAATTGAAAGTGGGAAAAGAAGCCGAATTACCTAATAAGTGGCAGCTTATGGTGAAATTGTATGGTCTAACACAAGTTTTAAATTGGTAGGGCAGCTGCCCTGTAAGCTGATATCTATAAATGGAAATTGTGCTCAAAGCACATTGGCTATATTCCATCGTTGGCGTCGTCCAATAACTTGAAACTGCAGCATATCGTTTTCTCCTTTTTTTATTGAATGGGAAATTAATGTGGAATTTGGTTGTCGTCATTTGATCATTCAAGTTCGCAGAATGGTAGAAGTGAGATTGTGAGAACGTGCAGTCATTCTTCGGTGTAACTTGTATGGGAGTCAAAGCACCTTTGCTACAGTCCATGTACATATATATAGTTTACTTGCTGACAACTGATCTGCAATATGTCGTTTTCCCTGTGTTCCATTTAATGGAAATTATCTGGTGGATTCTATTTGTCGTTATTTGGTGGACTCTAATTGTCGTTATTTGGTCATACAGTCAATAGACTTTGGCGGAAAAGCAGTCACTTTATATTAACTCATATGGGTGTCAAAGAACCTTTCCTATATTTCACGTAGTTATTGTTTAGTTAGTTAACAGTTAAATTGCTATATGTCGTTTTCTTTGTTTCACTGAATAAGAATTGTCTTCTGGATTCTGTTTGTCGCTAATTGATCATACTCTTACGAAGAATTGTGTTTTAGAGCTGTCAGCTTCAATGTAATTTATGTGGGAGTCAAAGCGCCTTTGCTGCATTCCATAGTTAGTACTGCATGGATTCTGAAGTCATTGTTCAATGTAACTCATATGTCAAAATACCTTTGCTATATATGTCATATAGATTTGTCTGGTTTTAAACTGCAATATGTTGTTTTCTCGTTGTTTCCTTGATTGAGAATTATCTCGTGGATTCTGTTGTCGTTATTTGTTCATATATGCTTATAGAGTTGAGTTTCAAAGCTTCTATTTTTCATGTAATTTGTATGGGAGCCAAAGCACCTCCACTTCGTTCAATAAAAAAGTGTGTAAAAAGTCAAGTCTGAGTTGTAGTACATTTGTGAAATCCTGAAATTTAAATTTGATGTTTCATGCTGTGCCTAATATCATAATTTTATAAAAATACCTCACATTTTGAATTTCAGCATTTCACAATCCTAATACAAACCAAAACTCTTGGAAAAGAGGGATTTTTTTTGTTTTACGACTTCCTTTCTTTGTTTAATCAGTTTACAGGTAAAACTCTTCAATGACATTTTTTTTGTTCCTTTTTCATGAAAATTATCCTATTGATCGTGATATGATCATATATCTTCATGGAGTTTAGACTTGGAGAAATCATTCTTCCATATGTATCTCGCATGGGAGAGAATAGCCTAGCTCAAGCTGTTATATAGGAGTTCCTGTGGACAAAATATGATAAAGTGATAGCTTATTCGGTCCAGTTAGTGAATAATATTGCGAATAGATGGTTTAATATATAGGTTATGGATCCTCAATTATGTTGTTATTGTCTTGTGATCTTCAATTTCTTGCAAATTTTGTTGCCTGCACTTATCATAAGAGAGGCACATCAACACTTGAGAAATTCAAAGTGTATGTTTACATGGAATATGTAAGATTTAAACTGCAAAGTTGCAACTTCATTGACTGACATAACTCGGTCCATTTGAAAACTAGTATTCCTACTCAAAAGCTTAGAGTTTGTCTTGTTCTATTTTCTTCTATGATCTCCAACTTTCTTGGAATGCGTTGTCTGGATTTTTTTTGTAGGAGAGGCATATCAACTTTCTATAATGGCAAATCAAAATCCTTTACAAGTCTAGCAGATGCTTCATCTTGTTCCTCCATAAAAGACATTGCAAAAAAAGACGACCCCTACACCAGGAAGCGTAAGAACTTACTTGCTCACAGTAATCTTTGGGACAAGAACCGTATCCGTGGTGGGGGCTTGTACAAGAGGTTTGCAAATTCCAGCAGAAGTTCATTGTCTCTCGCTGCCATGCTGGGCTGCTCCGAAAACAACAATAATGGTGAAAGCTCCAATTCAAATTCATCGTCACCTAGTCTCTGTCTCCCACCTCTTCCGCCACAAGGAAGAAAATCAAGATCACCTGACAATGAATTGTCAACATCGCCTCCTACCCCTCCCACCCCTACACGAAATTTCTCTACATGGAGATCTTTCTCTCTGTCTGATCTTCAACGTGCTACACCTACCACTCCCTGTCCCAGCTCTACATTTGCAACTGATCACAGAAGTGTTGGAAGCGAGTTGCACACATCTAATCCAAGTTTCTTCGTGGACTCATGAAGTTGAGATTTGTTAGATGATGTTGATGTACTAATTGTCGTAAAGCAGTTGTTGATTTGGTGTAGTGCTTTCAGGCTGTTTAGCAGTTTTTTGACATAGAAGACGGTACACTTTCCACGTGTTCATGTTTGTTCTTAATATATAAATATAGAATGTGTTCAAACTTCAGATTATTGTTGTTAATCAGGTTTAGTCATTTGGGTGTAGTATGAAAAGTATCAATCTACATGCCCCATGTCCCTGAGATGGAAGGTGGTGGTTAACATATAACTACAAACAATTAGCACGTGATCCAAGTGTAGGGGTTCGTCTCAGTTTCATGAGCTTGTTTTCAGAATGCTTGTCTGCAAAGTCATAAGATCATATATGAGTTCTAATGCCTACCCGCCAGTGCCATTCATGAACTTAAGAATATACAGTTTGCAATATGTGATTTACTAACTAGAAACAATGATATAATTTGGATAGGGGAAACACAATTTCACTGTGTATAAATTATATGTACAAATTGTGATAAACAGTTTAAAAATATTTAATACACAATGTGTGATGTAATGTGAAATTTTAATATGAAATATCCAATTCCTTTGTACGACGATGTTGACAAGAATTGACAGACCAACAACTTGGCGAGCAGAAGTAATCATCAAAGATTTCTACGAAATAAGAAGGTTTCCAATTCAAATTATGGATGTGAGCAGTTTTAATTGAATAAATGTCTAGAATAGCTAATTTAGTGACAAAGGAGTAATAAATAAATATTGGTCATGATTATTCAGTTAACTTATTTGCCTTGCTAATTGCTAATTAGGTAATTGCGTAGTCTTTTATATTTCTTTTAACCATTTAAAATACGTACTGTATTTCGAATAACTTGTTTCGTGATCGATTTATTCCAGATATTACTCATAAATTGGGTCCCCCTAAATCCCATGGACCTAACTTAATTCTATCTGAACTTTAATGATATGAAATAAATATTACCTGTAATATAAACCTATATATAAAGGTTAAGAGTCTTCTTGGTGTAATTTGGTGGTTGGTGGGTGTAGGGGTAGGGTAAGGGGTGGGGGGGGGGGGGGGTTGGGGTGCAGATGTCTCCTTTTATAACTTTCTTTCTCTTTGATTTTGAACTCTTTTTAAATAAAATTTGTGGTCTGATATAAATATCAGGCTTATTAAGAGATGAGAAACTTTGATCACATAAAAGTCTTAAAATTAACTTCAGGATTTATGTAGTCATAACATTTTACTCTGTAAATTTAAGAATTATATACATACAAAATCATTTACTTTTCTTTTTCTTTAAATATAATGCCATCCGTTTCAAAAAAAAAAAGAAAAAAAGAATAACATTTGAAAAAGTAATTTAGTACTTATGTGAAAATCTATGACTAAAATTTGATTGATTTCAATTATAAAATGATTAATATTACATAATATATTAAAATTTTAATAAAATAAATATTTTATTATATGAAAATATTATTAAGCTCTTGTCACAATTTAAATTTTGAGATTTTACGATTTAATATAAATAAAATAAAATGTTTTTTTTTTAACGGAGGGACTATAGCAATGCATAAGTACCGGGGTATGCCATTGTGGCTAGGTGCCTTTCGTTTTTTGTCTTTTTTTTTTCCCCTTGAAGAACCATTGTGTGTGACTAGTGAACAATATAATTTCAAGAGGATAAAATATAATTAAAAAAAAATTAGCTTCTATTAAAAGTCTTTTTATATCTGGAAGACATAAATTGGCGAAAATCCTCTCCGATATTCCTTCTCATTTTTTTTTCCTTTGGAATAAACGTTTCTTGGGATTTCCTTTTTATTTCTATATTAGTGATTATTAAGGACCGAAAAGATGAGATTCAATTTGCATATGGGATCTTCTCCATTTTTTTAAGGATTAATTATACTTATAAAATTTTGTTTCGACCGATCTTCCATATGGAATCAGAGTATATATTTCCTACATAAGTAGAACATATGCTTCATTGATTTTTCAACTAAAGACATATTATATCCTTTATTTTTAATTTGTTCTTATTTGTACATAATTAGTGGTACAGTCTCAGAGGATTGGATTTGTTTGTAATTCAATTTTATTTAATTATTGCAATCTCAAAATGAAAAAGATAAAAAAACACTAATTTTTGTTGATTCAATGGATAAAATCCGAATATTTAATTTGCTTGGAATGCCCACAAACTGAGATAACCGAATCTTATAAAAAAAACTGTTAAACTTAAAGATTGAATACCCGAATCTACTATTGTCAAAAAATTAAAATTTTATATATTTCTTATAAATTATATTCATTTATATAAAATTCAAAAAAACTTATTACCTATAGTATTATTGTTAGTTGTTACTCCATTTTAATTTTTTCTGCCAAAGAAAACAAGAAAAGCATACATGAATGCACAAACCATAAATGGGGATATTTTGCATGCACGAAAACAATGAGCATTTTTCAGAACGTTTTCTCGAATTGTGTTCCCACATCATGTATTCACGTGGGTTCTCAGGCAGTATCGGTAATTTGTCAAACCTCAAATTAATTACTCCCTCCAGTTTTATATATGAGACGTTTCAGGAGAAGTTTAGAAGACCGAGAGGATTGTATTTATTATTTTGAAAATGAATCATGACCGACATGTATTTCCAACATTAGCCATGCTTTATAAATGAATGCACTAAACACAAAAAGTCTTTTAAGGATAGTTTCGTAAAATAACCATCTTTGAATGACGAAAACTACAATTAATTAAAAAAACTATAAACTTAAAACGTCTATTAATCAAAAACCGGAGGAGTATATCACAAGTATGCATTCGACTTTTTGTGCTAAATACACATTTATCGTCTTTTTAGTATGGCATACTTCACTTGTCTCTTTGTGGTATAATTTTCTTTTAGTTTCAAATTAAAGTATATTTTTCTACGGAGTATATTTCACTAATTACACTAGAAGCTAACGTTACATGTATAGTAACAACCACTTTTTGGATCATTATCATTTATGATGAAACAGCATAATAATTACTGGCATTACCATTCGACAGCTAATTTAGTTCCTAGATACAAAACAAAAAGGAAACTCAAAAAAAAAAATGAATAATACATTTCCAAATTTATTTATCTACAAAAAAAGAAAATCTTAGCATTTATCGACAAAAAAAAAAAGTAAAAAAAATGAATGATATACAAAACCTCTTTAACATGGATGATTATCCTTCTTTTAAATGAATCTGAGAAAATGCTCATATCTGTGCATTCAAATTGTTTGATAATTGCTACTATAATACATACTTCTTATGGAATGATATGTTATGTTTAATAATATAATTTATATAAAGTGTACAATCCTAAAATTTGGAGTGATATATATATATATATATAAATTAATAACTCGTTAAATTTTTCAATATGCCTAACAACTTTGTTGTCTTTATTCAAAGTTTTAATCAGTGACCAGCTATAAATACAATTACGGAGAGATGTATTTAGTCGCATAAACAAACTCTCGTATTGTCTCATAGAAATCAATTTAAACTCCTTCAGGTTTTGCTTCCTTCATTGTTCTTATTTCTCCAAATCATTTTAGATTTGCTTCACTTTTTTTTTTCCAGTCAAATCATATCACAAGAACAAAATTTTTGCTTGTTAGAGGAATTACGCTTCCAGCGACGCTTTTACAGTTCTTCAGCAACAATGATCAAATTTATCATAAATTTTGCTCCATACAATATCTTCTGTTATCGTAAATACGATCCCCAATATTTCTTAAATCTCCTTCAGTCACCTCTCAATATAATTATGTTCTCTTCCTTGGCAGTAAATGTAATATATATAGTTCTCATATATCAAAGTTTAATCTCCCTTTTTCTTGGTTAATTTAGAAGCATTTTCAGAAAATAAACATTTTTACTTTTTTTATAATTCTGTGATGCGCTCACCTTTTTTGTTTTTTGTTTTTTTTGTTGATATAAAATACTTATTCGAGATTTAAGTTATCTTAAATTTTGATGACTATATATATGCAGGATTTCAAGGCACTTCACAATGGCTGCAATGCAAGTCTTGCTATATTTAGTAACCTTAGTCATTTCGGAACATGAGTTGAACAGGCATCAGACCGTGGACAGGAGCTTATACACAGTCCTTGTCATGGAACTTGGTCGCGATCCTATGGAATCCATGAAAGTTATGGCGCTGTGGATATGGTTAGAGCACAAAGGTTTCGACAATATTGTGAGAAACATTCTAACTTTACCCGAAGTTCTCATCAATGAGCTTGCAGATGAAGCTGTTACATGCCTCAACTGCATTTATAACACTAATTTGCACGAGGCAAGTGAGATTCCTCTTACACAAATCTTGATAACAGAGGAGGAATTCTCGCTTGAGTATTTGCTAGCGAATCGCGATGAAGCGCTAGCAGATATTCACAACAATGTTTGCATTAGGGCTTTGGCGGATGTCATGGAGATGGCTCTCTCGGGAAATAATAATCTACTATCTGCTCATGCTAATAATAATAATCGTGTCATGACTGCTGAAGAACGAACCATGTTTGTTACCTTCTCTAAAGGATATCCAGTGGCTGCTGGGGAGGTGAGGGACTTTTTTACGCAGCTCTTTGGAGATTGTATCGAGTCTCTTACTATGCAAGATGTGGGGGAGAGTCATGAGCAACCATTGTTTGCTCGAATTGTCTTTTTTCGGCCTGATTTCATTCATGTTATTCTTAATGGTGTTTCCAAGGCTAAGTTTACCATCAATGGTAAGCACGTTTGGATGCGCAAATTTGTGCCCAAAAAGCCTAGGAATGTAACGGCACCACAGTCCACATCAGGAAGCCACTCCGACTAAGCTAGTGTTTTGTCTAGGTTATTTGTTATTGTCGTAGTCGTTGTCCTTGAATTGGGTTTTTATTTTTAATTTCTTTTCTTCTTTTCTCCTTTCCGTTTTGTATTGAATACAACAATATTGTATCATGCATCAAAATCCAAGTTGGATGTCTGCTCAATGAAAATTTTAGTTTTGGATATACCTTAAAAGCACTGATTTATTATCAATTTGGAGTTATGAAATTTAATTCTAGTTCCCAAAATTAAACTATGAGCTACACTACGAATGTATTGAGTCAAAAATTATCAACTCCCGTTGCACGAGTGTTCAAGATTACAGCCGGCCACGCGTTTATACCCAGCCGAGTGTTTACCTCTGTAAAACCCCAATCCCCCTGATCCAAACCACCAACCCCCGACCGCGAGCACTTAGCATGTGTCAACGTGTGTGTCATTTACCGTAATAAATTTTGACAAAGTAATAAGTAAAATTATATTATTTAATGTAGAGGGTCAAAAAAATTATGATTTACACGATAATTATTCTGATGTTATTTCAGGCTATATATTACTAAATGATACATAAAAACTCATCCCAACGACATAGTAAGAATTCAAATAGACCGTTAACTTTTAACGAACTTAATCAATTTAAGTTGTTATAAAATAAATCGTGTCTCGTATTAGTTTTTACTTTAAGTTAGAAATCAAATCAAAATAAATGAAGAAAGTCTTTGTTTAATAATATCTTTTAAGTTCAAATGAATTGTAAAACTACTCAATTAAACATTTGAATAAAAAAGAAGATTAACACTAAGTCGAATAGAAATTAATCAAAAGATGAACAATAATTTAAGTATTTAAGTTTTATACACATATTTATATAACTTTTTTACTTTAGTACGTAATTGATAATATATTTTTATACGTGTATGGATGTTAGTACATAAGTACATAATTACATATATTTATAATTTATGAATTATAGTATTTAAAAATTGAATAAGTTCTAATATTTTAAAAATAATCTAATTTGATTGGTTTAAATGACATGAACCGCCTGCCAATTTTTGTATTCTTCCGTAACCACCCATGAATTGACGAGATGGTACTTTTTTTTTTTTATATATAAAAAAAATTAACACTGAATTAATTCTTCCTTCAAAGAAAATATCCTTCATAAGTTTGAACAATGAAATACATAATATATTTTCAATAAATTAAATTTATGAGTAGATTTTTTTTCCAAATATGGCTACATAGATTTGGTCACTATAGATCAATATAGAGGGACCTCAACTCTATTTTGAAACTTCATTATATGTTTTATTGCTTGTAAAATAAATTCAAAAAGTTGGTACGGAGTATATGTTTTTAAAGGATATGACTTACATAAATTGCAAATAGACGTTTTGTTGAATGACGTGAGAATGATTTTGGATCTTTTGCATGCATGAAAATGACGACAATTCTTAATTTGTACGTTTCCTCGAGTTGTGTTCCAACACCGTATATGTCTTCATGTGATTGTCATGCAGTAGTTGCCAAATAGTTGAGGTTACAAAACATTTTTGCCACATTGAACGTTATTGCTTAAATGTTCAACGTTATTAATTGCTTCTTTTATTCAATCCATGAAATTTAAACTTTTAATCTCTTCTCCGAAGTCATCGCGATCAACATTTAAGTTAGCTAAGTTTATAGTATGCAATTATGCTTGGAGGGTCAGTAGAAAACTTGTCCTTATATAGTTCATATTAGTTTATATTACTAAATTAGCGGCGAAATCTGTGTTCCGTACGAGTAATTTTAATTTATTTTTAAAATTTATTATTATTGTTGTTTATATGTGTTTTTCTATTTTATATTTATGTGAGCAATGTGATAATTTTAAATATTTTAATTATATAAAATGAACAATTTTAAAATATTAAAATTTAATAATATAATTAAAATATTTATATAATTAAATATTTAAAATATAAAATACCTAAAATCTAATTTTAAGTATTTATTGCCCTTGCTCATATTTTAAATATGGTATTAACAATGAATATTTTAAAATCAAATTCTAAATTTTTGAATGAGCTAATACATTACTTACGCCTAAACTTTACAACTTAAAAATCTAAAATTTTATAAACTTACATAGCATTTTACATGCTAAAATTCTCCTCGCATGTCTCGATGGGGTAGATTGGACAAATTTATATTCGGGTGAATTTAAACGCATGTTGACATTGCAATCTTCCTTGTATTATTTAAATAATTTATTTATTTTTTGATTTGTTGTATCGAAATAGCTCCTTTCTTTTATTCAACTGTATAAATTGTGTGTTCTTCTTCTTTAATAGAGATGTTTTCTTTTATCGCTTTGCACTCTCATCTTTTCGTTCAAATCATTGACATTGAACTAATTTATTTAAAGAAGAAGATTTATCCAAAATTTTCTTTGTTGAATTTCATAGTCTTTTTTGATTTTATACTACTCTTACACTTTATCTGTTTTAAAATTAGAGATATATTTTATTTTACGTAAAATAAGTTTAAAAAATTTAATAATTCAAAATTAAAGTATAATTTTTTATTTTTAATAATTTTGAAATAAAATATCATAACATATATAAAAAATATTCTGAAATACAAACTTGTATGATATTTTAATATTTTTATAAATTTACATCACAAATAAAATTATCACGTTCGCAAATAATACTTTATTAAAAAAGAAGAAATGTATTCCTAATTTTAAATGGATAGTTGACGTGGAAGATATCCATATGACCTTTTGATTTTTTTGAGTTGAAGAGGTTAGATTTAAAGAGGTTAACTCGAAGAGGCAAGACAAAACATCAATTATAAAACTCCAACGTCAAATTATGTCTTGTGTGGTTTTTTACTTCTATACTAAGTTTCCATCGATTTATTGGGGTTACTAATTAAAACAACTTTACTAGAATTGTAGTTTGTAGATTAAAGGAAAGGTATTGATTGATTGATTGATTGATTCCAGTACATAATACTTATTATTTATTTATATAGATTCCATCCAAATAATATAGCTTTTATGTCTTTCGCTTATTAAATTTGAGAGCAGACATATTACTATTAACATTTTAATAATTTTTAAAATGTATAAAATAAATAGTTTATAACCGATTGTAGCTTTGTTATATATATATATAGACACACGCACGAAATACACACACATATAGTCTTTAACTTATAGATTGTCTTTAATTTATTTTTTAAAATTTAAGATTAATTTAGAAAAACGTAAATTTTTCTATAATATTTAGATCTAGTTATTAACGTGTTGAAATTGATTATTATAGGAATTCATGAGAATTATCATTAATATCAATATAAGTACTTAACTTAAAATTCTTGATATAAGTAATTTTATATTAGACGTGTTATTAATTGGATATTTTTTATTATATAAATTATTATATATTCGTTTAGTGGTGATATATTATTGGAGTAATCTACGTGTAATACTTATATTTGTTCATTTTCATATATCTTCAAAAAAAAAAAGAAAAAAAGAAGGTATTATTTATTATTTTGTAATTATATTAATATGTGTTCTACTACGCGCGTAATTTCTAAGTCCAGTATAGGTAGTTTACACTTAGATGTAGAAAAAAAAATGATATAGTACATGGGTATATGTTAATTTGTTGGAATAAAAAATATTACGTCCTTCGTTCAAAATGATCGACTAAAGTATATATTACGTTATTTTTTAGACAAATTTTTTAAGAAGTAAATTTCTATTACAATATGAGAAAAAAGAAAAGAAAAGGCATATTTCTTAAAGAATGGTACTTCCTCTATTTTAAACCGAGAGTTATATTTAAAAATGAGGTTTATTGCAGAGTTATATTTGTATAAATTTATATAGAGGCGCTATACTTTTTAAAAATTATCATTACAATCTTTTCACATATTTTATAATTAATTAAATACTTATAATAAATTCAAGGAAAAAAATCTATTAATTAAATAAATAATTGTCTGTCAAACATGTAATATTAATATTTGTCAAAAATCAAATGTAGCATAACTTATTACAGTAATTTTACTTTAGTTCTTTTCATAGTTTTAAATAAATTTGAGAATGATTCTAAATAAAATAGTTATATTTGGATTCAAATATAAATACTATGCTTCGTTTTAAAATTAAAGATATGTTTTAATTTTTTAAATAAAATGATAATATATTAAATTTCATATTAATGTTAATTATAATTGAAATAATTTTTATTATTTTATAGTTTATAATAAAATTTTTAATCACAATATATTTTATATTTAAAATTTAATATATTATCGTTTGATTCAAAAAATTAGAGCAAATCTTTAATTTTAATATATGCTAAACCGTATACGGTATGTATCCATCTAAATTGATACCATAACCCATTACTCTTCCTACTTTGTTATTTGCATGTTCTTAACCAAAATGAAAAGTTAAAGGTCTAGAAGGATAAAAAGGATAATAATTACGGAGTAATATTATATTATGCTTACGTCATCAATCACTATCAGAGCTCATTATTCGCAGAAGAATCGATAACCCAATGTATATTGCCAAGTGTATTTTAGGTCTTTTAAAATTCCACAATATATAACAGTGTTTGAGTTTTGGTTAAATCAATGAGTTATTAACCAAAATAACTCAGTTGGAATCGGCGTTTGTGCATTAAGGTAAAAGTAATTGATATTCATGTTAGTTATATTATACGGTAAAATGTATTTCACCACATTTAGTTTTATTCGATTTATATTTGAGTACATGTGATTTAAAAACTACTAAATAAATATTTATGATTTTAAAAAATAAATTTTAGCATTACGGATGGTAATCCATTAAAATTTTAGAATTATAGATGGTTATTTAAGGATTTTTAAACCACATATGGTGCAACGTAAAATGAGTTAAACCACAAGTAGTATAATATATTTTACCCTGTATTATATATTATAAGCTATTTATGTGATTTTCATTTATATTAGTTAATTTTTATTTTATAAATTTATTTTTATATGCATGTATGCAAAAACTAATTTAATATTTGATAGTCAGTAGAT
This sequence comes from Centella asiatica, assembly GCA_014636745.2. Taxonomy (NCBI): domain Eukaryota; kingdom Viridiplantae; phylum Streptophyta; class Magnoliopsida; order Apiales; family Apiaceae; genus Centella; species Centella asiatica. The sequence continues at coordinate 52,741,828 of CM025780.1, forward strand.
GATGATTTATATACTATTTTATATTTTATATTTTTATTTATTTTTAAGTTATATGTAACTTTATTGTTTAATTATGTTGTGCTCAGGAAATAGTAAGACTCGGTTAATTATTTATTTTTAATATAATATTTGGTTAAAGTTGAATATGTATTCTTCATATGAGTTTGAAACGAGTTAAGTAGCTCAAACTAATTAATTTCCGATATGAAATTAGTTTCAAAAGAGATAAAATAGAGTTTTTAACTTGTAGCATTGATGCAAGTTGAGTTTAAAAAATAATTGACTTTGTAGGAATACCAAACAAATTTATAAAAAATAATACTTTTTCTCGTCAAATTACGCTCCTAATTGTGGTACGGTTATATTGAAATTTAAAACTTATATGTGACAAAATTTTGTTTACATTTCATTATCAAAAGAAGCGTCTAGACTCCTTTAAACACTATATATAGTAACAAGTATTTTTGTATTATTTTTATTTATGATGGATAATTAATATATCAATATTTCATTACAATGATGAGTTCTAGCAACTTAGAGATCTTGGCTATTCATTTAAGCAATTAAACCAGTGTTCCAGAGATTTCTGCCCTCCCCTATTCGTTTAACCGATTAAACTAGTCATATTAGTATTTGACGAAAATCTCAGCTTCATTTTCAATTCCTGATTAATTTTTAGAATGAATAGATCTATCAATGAATTAGAAAAAAATATGTAACTCATACTTTTAATATATTATAAGGTATTAATAATTACACATTTGAACTTGTTGATGATTATCTTCCTTTAAAGAAATTCAGAGCCTGCTAAGAAATACATATCCTAACTTATTATTTACTACAATAATATACATAATATATCAGTAAATTTTATCTAATAATATAAAGTACTTAGCATATACAATCTACGATTAAAAAAAATCTACAATGTCATATTTCAACATGCTTGACAATTCAAATTACTCTTCAGTAAACTTTATAAATATTCCGGAACAAATTCATTATCCATATTTAATATTGTTTCTCTTTGTGACCCTCTATAAATAGTACTAATAAAGTGCTTATGGTGATATTCTCTTAAAGAAGTCAAATCTTCTTCAGGTTTTTGCTCCTCCACTCTTTCTCATTTTGTTCATTTATCCTTTTCCTTAAAATCAATTTCGATTCTCTCTGTTAAATCCTCTTCTTATATATATTTGTGATAGGAACAATTAACAACTATCAAATGTGCATGACCCAACCATGGACGACATATTCATCTCCAGATCTGCTTCTACAGAAGAAAATGAAAAAATTTGAAAAGGTATATATGATTAATTGGCAACTCAAATTCACCTATTTCATTTTATGCCATGTCTTTTGTCCCACTTCATGTACATGTCATATCCATATATTGGAACAGATTGTTAAAATAATTTTTGTTTGATTTCAAAATAAATTAAATTAAACCATGATTTAGATGGTTTAGTTGTAGGCAGAAGCGTTTTATACATTTTACTACGATTCAAATATTTCAAATAACATAAAAAAAAAAATGTTCTTTTGCTATATAACTATATACTGGCTAGATAAATATTTTTTGGAAATGTCAAAAGTATATTTTTTTTCCCAATGATTTCAATTGACTATTGATAATTTGTCGAATGTTTATGATATTTGGTTTGCAGGATTTCGTGGTGATCGCCCAAGTTTACTATCAAATGCAACATTTTGGGGTCATGACAATAATCTACAATTTGTAGTAAATTGAAGCCATTATAAACATACATATCTAAGCCTATATAATTGAAATGGGATGGAGAATTTCGATAATTTTTTCTTATTTTTAATAACCATGGTGATCTCCCAATGTGACTTCATCCTATATCACTCCATTGTGTCTAAAAGTGATGTTTTCGAACACCGAATTTTATAATATAATTTTTTTATAGAAAACAAAAGGATGTCGTATATTATTATTGAATGAAAGGTTAGATTGAAATTTTCAAAACTCTTGAAAGATTTTATTGTAAGTTCTTTATCGTATGTAAGCTTTTCAAAGCACTTTAATGTAAAGGATATTCACAATTATATTGATCAATTTATCGATTCAGTAATGAAATAACAGTTTTATCATTAATTGCGTAAATTAAATAGCAGCTCCATATCATGTATATGCAAGATGTAAGTTGGATACTGGATGGACTAATGGATACCAGATGATTTAATCGGAAAAAAAAAAAATTTAAGTTGGATGTTAGAAAAGTCTTGTCCGATAAACTTACCTTTTTTCCAAGGTTAAATCATTCATTTTTTTTTATTATTGTTCTTTTTAATCGTAAGTTCAATATTATTTTTAGTTACATATGAGGTTAACGTTCAAAAAGAATAATTTGGTCCATTTTTAGCTTAAAACTTTTTACTATTTTATAAAGATCAATGTTGCAAAAAAGGGTAGACGGAACAAGGCGGTTAGACGACCTTCTAGCGTCTAAAGCTAGTAATCGAGATTTAGACAGATACTTAAGTGGGTTTTAGATGATTATAATAGAGTTTTTTCTATTTTTATTATTATTATTATTATTATTATGTTTTTATCTAGAAATCTAAGAACCACGTAATTAATCTTAAATATAAAACAATTACAATTTAAAAATATTAAAACTAACGAAATTTCAATAAGATATAAAACTACAACTCTTTAAATCTATTTTAAAAACTTAATAAATGCATTATTTAAAATTTTAAAATCCAATATCTTAAGGAAACTGTGTTTATGTTTATATATGAAAAAATAAAAATAAAGTAAGTTAAAATCTTAATTTAATTATTTAGAATAAAATAAGAAAAATATATTGAACTCGCCTAGGACCACCTAAGAGTGCATAAATCCACCTAAGAGCGCATAAGGCACCTACCAACACCTTTTTTCCCGACTTATTCATATTTTTAAGGTATACCACTTGATTCCGCATAAGCGTCCGCATAGTTTGCTTTTTATAACACTAGTAAATCTTTCTTTGTATATAAAAAGATAAACAAAAAATTTATCCAAAATCTCATAAATAGGTGTATAATTAACTCTATCACCATTTCAACTCTCTTCAACATTCAATAAAACCAATATTGAACGAATTAGAAAAAATCAAACTAAAATTACTTATTATTTATCCAATTAAAATTTGATTCGTAATCAACTATCGTTCTTATGTAATAAACCAATTTATGTAGAGTTTTAAATTCTTAACTTTTATTGTAATGAAAATTTATTCAAATATGTACTAAAATATATAATTATGAGAAATCATGTAAAAAAAACCTTATTAAACATAATTTAAATAATCTAAAAAATACTTATAAAAAATTTAAATCAACAAGTTAAACATTATTACTATTTATCATAATTAAAAATACAAAATTAGTTTAACTTTTATAATTAATTTATACAAATATACAGTTATGAAAATAAGAACTCATGCTTGGCATGGGTAACGAAACTAGTATATACTTGTTTTGTTTCAAAATTAGAGATATATATCTAAAATGACAATTTTTTAAGATAATTCTTATGTTCTAAATATATTTCTATTATCATGTTATTTGAAGTAATAGTAGGAGTAGTTATAATAGAGACCACTAAGTAATGAAGATAGTGCATTTTATTTAAAACAATAGTTGTAATTGATGACGATCACTTAATAATCGAGATAGTAAAATTAGTTGAAATAGTAGAATGATAAAATGACATTTAAGGAATTTCATGATTTTTTATAATTTACAAATAAAAATATATCTATAATTTTAGAATAATTAAAAAAACATATATTTTTTATTTTAAAACAAGGGAGTAGAAGGCAAAATTATACCCACAAAAAAATTCTTACAATTTACGATAACACTCCATTTTTATAGTTTACGAGTTTAATTATATATTATATGTAGTTTTGAAGGGGAAACGTGGTCAATTTAATTAGAAAAAACTTTAATATGTCAATTAATGAAACTAAGAAAGTATTATCTAGTACTCGTTGACATTGTGGTTAGATAAAACTAAAATATCAATTGTATGCCAACTAAAATATCGAGTATTTTCTTTTAACGAAAGAAATTATCAAATCTAACTCATTAATATTACATTGAATTTCAATTGTTTATATAAATATGTTTTTCATCATCAAATTGTATGAAATTTAGTAAATTCGCTTATTTTTTTTATATTTTATTCATTTGTACAATTAAAATTAATCAAAATACATCACATTCAAATTATAAAGTACATTTAAAAAAATTTAAAGATGGTGTAACGAAGAGAAACCAAGTTCAGATTAACTCGTGTGCAACCAACTCAACTTTCATTAAGTTTGACGGAGTTGGTGAAATAAATTCATTTGAAAACAAAATTTTGGTTTTATACAAATTAAAAATTCGACTTCAGTTTTGAATATGGTACAGCTATTGACTAAATATTCAATTTACCAAAAAAAATTATAGATAGATATAAAAAGTACTCCATATTTGATTTAAATTACTAAGGAGCCGTAGAAAGTCTTTGTGTGCATGTATTACTCTGCCCCCCCATCGTTTCACTTCATGTAATCCATGTTGTTTTATACAAAAATTAGAAGACATTTTTTCGTGAAATATTCCTGAATTAATTCCTCCCTTTCATTCCCAAAGCATTACTTATGGATATATTTTTATGAATAATTGAGTAAATTTATATTATTATCAATTACAAATAACAGTAATAGGTATACTTTCTATATAAGCCTTACGATAAGTTAAAAGGTAATTAAATGGAATAGAGATATTAAAAATATAAAATTAACCTTATAATTAGGGTCTTGTTGTTTAATTTTTAAAGTTGCAATATATACTAAAAAGTACATTAATTAGAAGAGATTAGTATTGATATGTGAATGTGATATATATGCATTAAAAAATTCGTATAGAATGATTTCTTTGATCATTATTGACTTGAATTTTAAGAAGTCCATTTATAAGTTTATATTACATTTTGACAATTCAAGTGAAACTGTGTGCTCCTGCAAAAAATTTTGGGTACCTGTTTTTGTATGAAGTTTTATCAATAAAATTACCGTGCGAGTGAGTTCTGGATTTGTGCATCAAAAGAATCTTATTAGATAATGTAGTAATGGCTGTTAGATCTACATAATTATGCTAATTAAAGGTTAGTATACTCTACATAAAAATACTAATATCTCCGAGCTTTTTTTTTGGATTGTATCTCCAAAGCTTTTTTTTATTGTCAAAACATCACTCTCTAATTTGTATTATTTACAGCAATTTCCAATTTTTAAAGTAGCTACAAATTTTATCACAAAATACAGGCTACTTTCTCTTGGTTTCAGACTAAAAGAAGTATCTAGACTTGAAGAAAAACGTTAAAGTTACAACCACTTTTGTATTGTTATCATTTACTATAAGAGTGACAAAATTAACATAATAATTATTGCATCACCATCCCATTAGCTAATTAAGTTCCTAGGTACCTCCGCCCTAAATATTATCCTGTAAAAATAATATGGAAATTAAAAATAAAAGTTTGACTAAACATATTCCCAAATTCATTATCATCTTTAAGAAAATAAATAAATATCCAAAAGAATATTGATAAATGTATATCCTAACTTGCAATATCACTATAATATATATTTTGTAATATACGAAAAATAGGACATGCATGGTGTGCAAATAAAAACATACGTGTCACATTCTAAGTTAAATATATGCAACAACCACATTGTCTTTATTCAATTTTTTGGTTTATGATCCACTATAAATTCAACTAAAGTGAGGTGCTTAGATGCATACAAATTCACGTAATAATATCTTATTTTCTCTCAAAAAAATTCAAAACTTCTTCAGGTTTTGCTTCATCCATTATTCTTATCTTTGTACATTTTCTCCATTGGATTTGTGCATAGATTTGATCTAAATAGTTAGATACGGTAGTAGTCTCATTTCATTTCTATTTTAGGTCTCCAAGTTATGCGTTTTTGCTAGATTTCTATTCGATCACCTCTCTTATAATTTGCTTTCCCTTTATTACTCTGTTTTTTATCCTAATGTTTTCTACAATTTCTTCTTCTGTTATTCCATGGGTTCTCAAGTTTCCATTGAGTCACTATTGTAATCCATCTTTCTAGACACCAAATCCCATTGATTTCCCGATACAAGTTTTTTTGGGGGTCAAAATGACATAATTGTTCCTTGTAATGAAAATACTTTTAAAGAAAATAAGAGAAATTTTAGTTCTAGTCATAGTCTCTCTCTGGATTTAGAAGCGTTTCATAAATGTAGTATTAAATATTAAGCATTTTGGAAAATCTAGTGTTAAAAATGTTATGATTTTGTAGCCGGCACTATTTTTTAAACTTATTTGACATTTTTGGACATTTAGTTATAAATATATCAACTTTAGTTTTACTTATTTTTTTTCTGGAATGAATTTGAATTTGGTGGGGCCTATTGCAAAAGTTTACCTAACAATGTATTACATTTTAGTAACAAAATTCTGTCTTTATATATAGATATATTAAGTGGCTCGTATAAAAATGTAAACTCTGACGATTTGATAGGTAAAAATTTTCAGGTTGTAAAGGCAGTTGAACGATGGGTGTGATGGATCTTCTGCTCTTTTTAGTAAGCATGGTGATCTCCCAAGATCAATTCAACAATTTTCATGCAATGGACAGGTATCTGTACAGAGTCCTTGTAACAGATCTTTGTCGTAATCCCGTGGAATCCATGAAAATCATGGCTTTATGGATATGGTTTGAGCAAGATGGACGCTACAACATCGTAAAAGATATACTCAACCTACCGACTACATTGATCAGTGAGCTTGCAGATGAAGCTGTTATATGCCTCAAATGCATTTATAATCCTGTATTTTCTGTTACACATGAAGGAAATGTGATTCCGCTCACTCTACTCGTGGTAAAAATAGACTTGTCTCTACAAGATTTACGAGAAAAACGTGAACAAGCAGCTCATGGGCTTGCTAAAGTCTTTGATCAAGTCTGCATCCGGGCTTTCACGGATCTCATGGAGCTCGCAATCTCGCGAAACAATGCCCTTGTTCTACCCCCACAGCCGCGACCTCATGCCTTTGCTCAGGCGCAAATTCACAACAACAACAACAACAATAATAGTAGCGGAGGAAATGGTGCTGTGCCTGCCGAAGAACGAACCATGTTTGTTACATTTTCTAAAGGATATCCAGTAGCTGAACACGAAGTCAGAAACTTCTTTACGCAACTCTTTGGAGATTGCATCGACTCCTTTCATATGCAGGAAGTGAAGGGTGAAAATGAGCAAGCACTGTACGCTCGAATTGTGTTTTTTCGAGCGGACATCATACACCTAATTCTCAATGGTGTGCGCAAAGCCAAGTTTACCATTAATGGTAAGCATGTTTGGATGCGTAAATTTGTGCCTAAAAGGCCTAGGAATAATACCGTATCACCCCAGTCACCACGAAATCAAAATCGGCATATTTAGTTTTACATGGCATTGTTGGAGAAGCTGAAAGACTACACAGTTGCTTGCATTGTATTCAATACTAAGTCTGAAAATTAATATTTTACTTATGGTATTTTATACTCATTCGCCTCAAAGTATTGCTCTGTTTTAAAATAAAAATGGTTTCTTTTTTCACATTTAACATTTCTCTACTTCTTTCTTACTACAAATATTTTATTTTTTGAAGTCTTATTGCACTGCGTTTTTCTCAATGATCTACCTCTTCTTCTTTTTCTTTTTCCCTTTTTTTTTAAGTGTAAGTGAAACTTTGCAAGGATGGTAGTGATTTTAAAGCGTAAGATGGAGTTTTGTAATGATTCTAGTTGAGAAGTCTATATATACAACACGTGTTTTTTAATATTTTTATTCCTTTTAATTTCTCTCTTTGTTCCTTTATCTCATTTCTCATATATTCTTTCTACTAGTTCAGTACTCCTTGTGAGACAGGACCTTTATCTTTTAAAGTTATAAATTTATATAAAATTACCTTAAGTAATAAATATATTGATATTTATTTATCAATTTTTGTATCCGATCAGTATTATTAATGATCCTTGTTTTTTAGTAATTCTTAATTATAATTTGGATTAGTACCGCTACTAATTAATAAATTTTTTTATTCTTATGAGTGTTTTTTTGTCATCATTTATCATTTAAAAGAATTTATTTTTGCATGTCCACCTGTAGACACCTCAATTTTAATTTTTTTTATTTAATAATGGAGGGAGTATACTTGAGTTCAAAAAATGGAGAAAGAAGAAAAAAGAATAAGAAAAAAGAAAAGAGAATAAATAAAATAAAATAAATTTTGACCATTAAAATAGTTTAAATGAGTGTTTTTCACTAAAGTAACATAGTATATAGATGTAGAAAAAATGAATTTTCTTAATTTTAAAAGCATTTTTAATATTTTTAAAGTATTTTAAATTATTCTAGAATTTATTAAATAATGCATGTTGTTGTAAATATTTAATTTTGTCAATGTAAGCATGTTTAGAATTTAATTGTGAATAAATATAAAGTAATTAGTAGCCAAACTTTGCATGCATTAGATGAGATAATTGTTGTAGATAATTGTGAACATTTGAGTGATTATGCATACTTTAATAATTTTAATGTTGTCATGAAAATATGTATGTGCATATTATTGCTTTTTATTAGATAAATGTAGAATTTATATGAAAAATAGTTAAAATGCTTAGAATATTGTGAATAATTAGACATAACTTGTGGATATTATATTGATGAATAAATGATGACTTGAAAATATATAACATGCTATGTGATTGTAAAATAATTAATTTATAGTTGCTAAAAATGTATAAATTATAATTATTTATTTGTGATTAAAGAGTAAATTAGTATTTTTATCATCTTTGATGTTTGGATTAAATAAAGAGTTATGTTTATACTTTTGTATTGTGATTGTGATGATGAATAACTCTTTTAGAGCGTTTTTAGGCTTGGTCAAACGTTTTAATTACAAAAGAAACTCTTGTAAATTTTTTAAAGTTTTTTTACATGTAGGATTTAGTTTGAACTAGTTTGTAAATTAGTGTATTTTCATTTGTAAGTTGTATTTGTAATTTTCATGTGTTTATTCTTAAACAATGTAATTTTAAAATTATAATTTTATATTTTTAGGGGTTATAATTAGAATGATTACATAATTCTAATTTAATGACACCCTCATTATGACATAGGATCCAATAATATAAATTTTAGTTTACGGACTTTTCTTGTAAACTTACAATATAGTGAAAAATCACACATTCACACACATATTCCAACACACATAAAGCACTTATAGTTGAATTTTTTGAAAAAAAAAATTCAAACTTTATTTTAAAAGGATGTTTTTTTAAAAAAAATATTAAAATGCAATTGTTTTCAAAACGAGAATGAGAGGTGTCTCACACATTTTCCTCGTTTAACCAAGTTTCTGAACTTGGATCAAAGGTTTCGTAAATCAAGTTTAAAATTAGAATCATTTAATTAAAAACTATTTTTTATTACATACTTTTAATAATTACAATTTTGAATAAGTAACCCCCCAAACTGATACATATTTTGTAATAACTAAAATAAATTGGGTGACCTAACACACTCAATTAATTATTGTTATGTGGCGATTACTTAAAAAAAAAGATTTTAAATAAATCGTTGCATTCTAAAGAAATCCTCTGGATTTTGAAATAGATTTAAGAATATAATTTGAGATTTTTTTTCAAAACCTAAAATATATATTTTTTTTTCAAAAATACAAACTTCTCAAAAATTAATTTTTCTATTTTAAAAGTTGAGAGGGTGCAAGAACATCTTCATTCATTTTCTCCTATAATTATTCTCTTTTATTTTTCTCAATTTAATTCCTTCTTTTTTTTTTTACCATCTTTGACTTATTTTTCACGATCTTTATTTTCTTTCATTATCTTTAAAATAAATCAAAAATAAAATTTACTTCATTTATTTATTAAAATTAAAATGATATTTATATGACAAAATTTTATTAACTAATAAAAAGAAATCAAATTTGTACATGCATTACATGTGCCTAAGATACTAGTATATATAAATTTTATGTGTATTTTATATAAGCTTAATATTGTTAACGTTTTATGCTATTTATGTTTATGATTTTATGCTATGATACGTGTATATATTTTTTTGGAACAAAAAGTTTACTATATTTTCAAATAAAAGTTTAATTTGACTTATAATGTAATAATAAATAAATAAAATAGAAACCCCGATTAACTAGATTGGGTTGGTAAGAATTGGACTTAACCGTCTCACTCGCCATCGACTATGGGTTTCGAATCTTGTAAAAAATAAAAAATAAAATACAGGAATTGGGGAATAGTGTAGGGTTTTGGTTTTGGAACCGTTCATCTTTCTTCTTCATCGTCGTCCCGACTCACTGCAAGATCGCCATCAGGTAACAAGTTCCTCCTCTCCTCGCGTTGAATCTTCTCCTTCTTCTTTACAGCGTTTTTTCTCCTCCTTATTAACTGGAATCACCATCCGACAATTGATTTTGATAGAAACTTGATGATAGTACTTTAGCATCTCCGACGTTTTCTGTAACAATCAATTTCCCTAATTTACAATTCTGAACTAGATAATTTGCTTCTTGTGTATAAGATACACTAAATAATTTCGTAAAGTTGCAATTGTGATTAGCAAAATGTTTGGGAACAGTAAACCCCTCTTTCAGTTCTGGCTGTCTGTCTGTGTAATAGAGAATATTGGATTGGATGGCCATCGTTCCTTGTGGGAGTACATGGGTGGCTCGGTGGGGAGTTCAACCTCAATTAAGTCTGAAAGCTTCTTCTCCCATGAACAAGTTTGCGAAACAACATTCACATTGGTTAGCCTCTCTTAACAGTAAATTTCTGGGGGAACAATTAGGCTTTTGTGCATTGTGGGTCGTTTAGTTTACGGGTTCCAATATGCTTTCTTCTCTTGTTCTCGTTTTGTGAATGGTTTCAAGTTTATTGTGTCAGTATGTTTCTCCTGTTGACTGCATTATCTGTGGATAATCAATATAAAGACTCTCTATTTGTACCTAGCACGATGGGCTCCTTACGTGATTAGTAACTTCTAATAGTCTCTATAAATTGCGACTTACCTCTAAACATAAAATTGTCACATTTGTTTGAATGAGCTCAAGCCTAGGCTAATATTGACTTGACTCTCAGCATTCTACAACCTAAAGGAAACTTCAGTTTGAACTTTATATGGTTTATAAACGTGATGTTTCTCATTTTAACATGGACATGTTTGTTAAAAGGTTAAAGTCACCTGCAATTGCTATTGGATGCTCAATGAAGTCCTACAAGCTTTCAGAACTTACCCAAGTTGAGGTTAATAACTTAAGGGCTCGTCCACGTATAGATTTCTCTTCCATTTTCAAAACGGTTAGCTCTTCATTCAGCCTTATAGAAGGACTTCAGTCCATCATGAATTCCGGATTGCTTTTTATTTATCAATGATTTGATTAATGCAAAAATTGTTTAATCCTCTATTCTAGGTTCAACCCATTGTTGATGATGTTCGATGTAGAGGCGATGCCGCTGTTAAAGAGTTTGAGCTTCTTTTCTATCTTTGTTTTATTATTTTTTCCGAGCCCCGGATGGTTTTGAATGCACGCGTATTTGTGTGTGCACCTGTATGGGAAGCATTTTCCACATGCAATTTTGATATTTCTACACATGGATTCTACACTTTGTGCATAAAATACTTGTACCATATACCTTAAAGATTATGCTAATGCAGGAGCCCATATAAAAAAAATCATGTGGTAATATCACTTATATATATAAGATTTCCTCCTAAATTGGCGTCTATATTTGCCTGCAGTTATACTGTGCGATTCGATAAAGTTGAACTAGATGCAATAGTTGAGAATGTCAATGAACTCCCTGAACCCGAGGTTTGAGTGGAAATCCTATTATTGAGCACAGATTTTGTTTGAAGTTTGATATTCAGGACTTTAGGGATGCATTGATACTTCATAGCCATAGCTATTTCTATGAGGGGACACATTCCCCATTTACTTTCAAGGAGACAAAAAAGAATCAATTGTATTTGTAAACATCAGGGTTAGAGAATAATATTATTTCACTTCTTAATTTTGTAAAATAGATAACACCCTGCTCCTATGATTGTTTCCCATCATTTAATAGAATTCCTGGTAATGATGTATGTTTGGAAATTAATTTGAAAATTTACACTTGTATCTAATACTTTATTCTTATCTTGTTCATAATTAGCTTGATCCAGTTGTTCGGGAAGCATTTGATGTAGCATACAATAACATCTATGCATTTCATGCTGCACAAAAGCCTGTAGAGAAAATTGTTGAGAACATGGAAGTAAGCACTATACTTTCATACTTCAGTACTTCCTTGAAATTCATAAGGCATACTTGTCCTTATTCCAATTTTTCAGGGTGTTAGATGCAAAAGAGTGGCAAGAGGTATTTCTTCTGTTGGTCTCTACGTTCCTGGAGGAACTGCAGTATTACCTTCAACCGCTCTGATGTTATCAGTTGTATGGTTAATGCTTTCATTATGTTGATTACTTGTCACATATTGATCTTTATTTTGAACAATTATGTGTAGATAAGTGAGATTCTGGTTGACATCTATGCGATTTTGTGAATCAGCCTGCGCAGATTGCTGGTTGTAAAACTATTGTACTTGCTTCTCCTCCTACCAGTGATGGCAGTGTCTGCAAGGTATTTGCCATGATCATGATTTATACATCTTCTTCTCCCTCCTGACGATACCTCCTATTATATGCTCTCTGTAGGAGGTGCTTTATTGTGCTAAGAAAGCTGGTGTCTCACACATACTCAAAGCTGGTGGAGCACAGGTTACTTAAAATGCATCAAACACTTCTCATTTCAGATATTGTGTTTGAGGCTGATTTTATTACCAACTTGTGGTTCATTTTTCAGTACTTAGTTTGCTTTTCATGTTTATGATTTAACTTGAGTTTGCAGGCAATTTCTGCCATGGCTTGGGGTACAACATCTTGCCCTAAGGTACCATATTTAAGATAATATATTTATAATACTCTCTTCTTCAAAGTAGAACATGGTCAAAGGAAATAAAAAAATGGACTAGCCTGATTCAAGACGATTTTTAGATGGTATTCAGTATTCAATACACTTTCTACTTGTTTAGGATCCAGACTAGTTTAACGTTGATTTTTGAAAACTCCATATAATATATTGCAACAAAGTATGCTTTCATTTTAAATCCAGGCTTTCTATTTTTACACTGATATATGATATATATGATATCTTGTTTTTTCACAAGTGAAGATTTATGGATTTTCTTCTACATGAGTGAAGATTGTCTAAATTTCCCAATTTACAGGTTGAGAAGATTTATGGGCCTGGAAATCAGTATGTCACTGCTGCAAAAATGATTCTCCAAGTATGCATACATGTTCCTTCCACCAGAATTTTAGAATGCATTACCTATATAACATAAGAATGAACTTTAGTAGCCACTTTGGATAGTAATAAAAGATTTCTTCTCTTTCTCTATAGATGATATTATATTCTAATTTCTTTTGGTTTATATATTTTCCAACAGAACAGTGAGGCCATGGTTTCAATTGACATGCCTGCGGGACCGTCAGAAGTTCTTGTCATTGCTGATAGACATGCCAATCCTGTTCATATTGCCTCAGATTTGCTCTCACAGGTTTAGACATTTTTTAAAAATTGTGCTTTAGTTAATTCTAGATATGTGTGCAATGAATTACAGCTTCTTGGTTCTTGATGTTCTTTTCTGTAAAGATTTTGTAAAGACTGCTGAACTTCTTAAAATGAACATAGAAGAGTTTAGAACTCAAATGTTTTCGTAGATACTGTTTAAGAAATGGAGAATGTTATTCCATAGATAAAGCAAAATCTTTTTTTTTTTCTTCCTTCATCTTTTTCAACAGTTAAATTTTTTCCCCAAGTATTAATGTTCAATAAAATAATTTCCTTACCTAATCTTTACATAAGGAACCCTTTTGTTGTTACTTATCAGGCATCAATTAAATCATATCCAGCTTGCTTGGTTTGCTAGCAACACTAAAGTTTTGATAATCTAGTAAATTTTTTACGGAGCATTCTATATCATTTTTCCAACGTATACATAGGAATTTTCTCCTTGAAATTTTATAATGCAAGACTTTGTTGTTGTTATGAATAATCGTTGCACTAAAACTGTCGCACTTCTTTTCTTTACTTTCTACTCAGTTGTTTTGACGAGAGAATGATTTGCTTCCTCCTAAGACTTTGTTAACACAGATTACAGTTGGTGCACTGATGTTTTGTAACTTGGCAAAGTTATGCTTCAAGACCATCTGTTTTATTTGACATCTTTCAGTTCCTCTGATAAAACTAGACGATTAATTATTTGAATTGACAATACTATCTCAACTTAGATAGTTATACTGCATTTGGCCTTTTTTTCACAAATATATGTCAAAATTGTCAGGCACGCACTGGCGTAGTGCTAACTTCTTATGTGAATTATTACTTATTTCTATGTGAAGCTTATTTCCTTCCATTTGGTGAAATGTTATAATTTAATTTTCAGGCTGAGCATGGACCTGATAGCCAGGTTGTTCTAGTGATTTCTGGAGATGGTGTAAATATAGGGGCTATTCAGAAGGAGATCGATAGCCAGTGTCAAAGACTTCCACGAGGAGAATTTGCTTCAAAAGCACTGAGCCATAGCTTCATTGTGTTTGCTCGTGATATGGTGGAGGTTAGTCTTTTATCCTTGATGTGGTCTGAGAGCTAAAAAATTGCTATATTTATTATAGCCTCTACTAGAGAAAGTTTCCTTTTTGATTTTTGAAGAGTCCACCCACCAACCCAATATATATATATATATATATATTTATATAGGCATGGAAATTTCCATGTCAAGGATTTTATAACTCATATCTCGTACATCTATTAATAAATTTAACCGTATTGATGAAAAGGGCATTAAAAAATGAGAGTTTCAATTTTCACAACTTTTTATGACGTCTAACATCATTATCATAAGCATGTAAAATAAAACTCTTTTGGGGAGTAGAGGGAGTATATATTATGGATTTATAAGCACTGTATTTCTTTAGCAACATTGGAGTACGAGGAAATTTCAAAGTTGTAAGTAAATTACTTATTTGTTTTATGTTCAGCATTAGATCATTCAGGCCTATATTACATGAACCATTGATGCAGCCAGAGCACTTAGAAGGTTTTGTAACTGAAAACTAGATGACATCCATTATGGCTAGTACTATAGCTCTTCTTGGATATTATCCAAGATAAAAGCCCGGTATGGTTCTTCTGAGGGGAATGGGCTTGCAACAAAGCATGTGTCAGTTACCAATATCTGCTTGTCATTTATCATCTATGATTTTGATATAATGTTTCTATCTTGTTAATGAATTAACGTGACCCACCAGAGTTGGGTTATAGCATATAATACCCGGACTCTGATTGTCCACTACCGTACTGATATTTCTTGAAAAATTTTCAGTATTTTAAGTTATTTTGAAGTGTCTAGTTGGTAATCTGTATTCCTTGTGTCTGTTCAAATCTTATGCTGGTAAGTGGCTTAGTGCTAACAAATTGGTCGCGGTCATCAAACATGTGTATGCAGTCTTCTGATTTCTGCAATATTGTTCCTCATATACGGAAGGGTACTCATATCTCATTTCCTCTGAAAAATAGACTTTTCACTGTTTCTTTCAGGCTATTAATTTTTCAAACTTGTATGCACCCGAGCATTTGATAATTAATGTCAAAGATGCAGAGACATGGGAAAGTTTTGTTGAGAATGCAGGTACATTTCCAATTTCACCTACTGACATCTTTGGCTCTTGTAGTTTTTGTTTGGTAAAAGCTACTCTGTATTTAGCAAACCAAAAATACAAGATTAATTTTAGATTTCTACAGGTGATCCCTAGCAAATGTATTTTGGAGATTGTGCTTTATACTTTAATTACAGAGTAAATAATTATTAACTTCTGTATATATAACAATTTCTTTTATGTGGAAAACAGCTTTGCTTGTACTTGTTATCTGGAGTGAGAAGACACAACTTAATTAAATTAGTAGAAAGTAGTTCACTCCGAAATTAGTCAATAAGAAGCTTACAGTACATTCACCAAGTTCATCTCATCATTTCTTTACTTTTGGTTTCTTCTTCTCTATTGAGTCAATTATTATTAATTTATTCTGTAATTTACCATTGAATAGTTATTGCCAGCTGTGATACAAATTTTATTCTTCCTGCAGGTTCAGTATTTTTAGGGCAGTGGACACCTGAGAGTGTTGGAGATTATGCAAGTGGGACGAATCATGTGCTTCCAACTTATGGTTATGCACGGATGTATAGTGGGGTGTCTCTGGATTCGTTTCTCAAATACATAACCATCCAATCTTTGACAGAGGAAGGCCTGAGGAAGCTTGGGCCTCATGTTGCAGTCATGGCCGAGGTTGAGGGGCTTGAAGCTCATAAAAGAGCTGTAACACTCCGACTTCAGGACATTGAAGCAAAGCAGATTATTAAAAAAAGATGATAACTTCTTGTGCGACCATAATTACTTCACCTATACTCTAAGCAGTACATGTTGAGGTAACTGCTGCTGCTGCTGAATTTGTGGTTTTCATTTTATAATCTTGGGACCAGTAGCAGAAGGTTCAAAGGAATTGCAGTACTCGTATATGATTTAATTGCGAATTGGTTGAGTTGGAGCCTAGTGCTGATCGCGGTATCAAGAGGTTGGGTTGTTGGCTTTTTAGCCCATCTGCGTGCATCCCTTGCATGGTTTTCCAAATCAAGAGCTGTAGCCTTGTAGATTCCATTAACATCAACTTGTGACCCAATGATTCTTCCGTGGAACACTCAAAATCCATCTTTTTGTAAAATAAGCTAAAAAATTCGGGTATTATGAATTGGTTGTGTTTGTTGGTCAAATATTATTTTGTTTTTAGCTGTTAGTAATGAGCCAGATGTTTGACATCATGCTCTCCGACGTTCGGTAATAAAAATGCGACCGAGTTTTGGATGTCTTTTCCCGCCATTAGCCAATTGCACCGGATTCTCGGAACTGATTTTCTATTTTTTCTCTATTTTACAGGTAAATAAAACTTTATAAAGGTTTTGTTAACAGACTCTTCAAATTAACTTCTATCAGATTTCTTACTATACAAACTTGTAAAATTAAAATAATGACTTCATATACTTTATATATTTCTTTGTTATATTATTTTAGTCCGTTAATAAAATTACTTATGATTAATAATTGTACAATAGCGTCTGAAGCATTATATATTATATTATATTATATTATGCTATGTTATTTTATATTATATTGTATTATGTTATATTATGTAGTATATAATATTATATAATTATTTTATAGCATATTAATTAGGATATATTTCATATCTTGTATAATATAATATAACATTATATTATAGAAATAATTATAGAAAAGTAAATTATATTATATATACTAATATTATAGTTTATATATTATATAAATATTTCAAAAATCAAAATCATAACATAACATATTAAATACAATTGGATATAAATAAATATTATATATTTATATATATATATATTATTTTTGTATATATTATATATAAATATATACCATAATCATACATACATACATATATATATATATATATTATGTTTGTAAATTGTATTGTATTATATAGATAATATTATAATATATATTACATAGTGTATATATTATAATATAATATATAAAATTTATTGTTATTATGAAAATTTTAAAATTTATTATATATGATTTATTTATTTTATATATTACATAATATTATGTTATATATAAATATTGAATGTAATTAATATTGATACTAATATTGTATGTATTGAAATTATATTAAATATATTAAAAGTATGTTGAAAGATTAAAAGGTGGTGAGTTTAAAGAAATATTTTAATATTTTGTTAAGAGAAGAAATGTGAATAGTAGATCTCTAAAGATAGGGAATCACTGTTCAATCTCTTCTCCTAAAATACATATAACTCTATTATAGAGAATTTGTTGGAATAAAGTTTTTGACTAATTCGTTAATTTTATTCCCTAAAATACAGACACTTAGTTTTAGGTCAAAAGTCTCTTAACTTTCATTTGGGCCATGGCGGCCAGTGCTCCTAACATCATAGAAGCAATGCATACACTAGTGTCTATTAACAAATTCCCTATTTTATACATTAAATTATTTTTTTTCATATCTTTCAGAATTTCTATTTTTATAATTGTATTAGCATCCTTATTATACAATTAGAGATATTTGAATAGTAAATCTGTTGATATAAAAATTTATTGTTTTAATTTTTTAACAAATTTTTTATTTTAGAAATTTTGTTGTAAAGATAATTTTTAAAAGTTTAAATTTTTATCTTTTAAAATAGAGATTACGGATAATATTGGAAACATGTGTAAGTATCTAAGGGGATTTACTGCAAGTGCTCAGTGCTCTTATCTTGTACTTGCGCCACGCCACCACATATATTTGAGTTTATTCTATTTTGAGTTGAACTTGTTAGATTTTAAAATAGAAAAGACTTTCGCTTATTGAAATATTTATGATGTTAATAATATTACTTGGTATGGTCTATCAAAATCCACTAAAATCAAATCAAATTCGAATCGTATATTTTGGATAATTCTTACTTACGAATTTTTGGTTGATGATTAGTAGAGAATAATTGAAGTTGTAATATAGCTGTTTATAAGTATTTTTTATAATTTAATTATTTAGTTTTCAATTTAAAGCTTTCATCACTGATAGAGGATTAGTTTAGTATGAAATGTTCACTAAATTTGGAAAAATATTTTTGTCTCTTTTCGGATAAGAAATAGATAAAATCATATTGAACTTACGTAATACAAAGTCGTTTTTAAAGATAGCGATAAATTTAAATATAAATTAATACAATTTATGACATTTCAATAAAATGTCTGTAGAATGTGTAATTCATGTACTCCACAAGAAGGATTACACCTTCTGTTCGTAATAACTTCAAAATTCAAAAATTAAATTATGGCATAATTTTATCAAAATTCTAAAATAAAGCATCAAAATTTTATGAATTCTAAAGCAGTAATCACCGGATAATACAAATAAATTAAGTTTTACATCATTTCGGAATCATAAAATTTCAAAAATATACTCAAACAAGTCAAATGTAATTCATTTTGTAAAAGAAATAAAAAATTACTTGTTATATAAATTTTTTTTAATATTGAGGGTTTATTTGTAAATAACATATATTTTTTAATATGATATGTCATCATATAATTTTCAAAAAACAGTGGAAATATACCCTTTTCTGCTGAAATACTCCGGCGTATAAACACTATCCGAAAGAAAAACGATATCATCAGCGAGTTCAGTGCAGCACATCTGCTGATGATATCAAAACCATTGAATGCATCGAAGCTCATCATGTTTTATGCTTCAAATCACTAATTCATACGCTTAATTATATTATAAAAAGGTTCGAATCCTCCTCTCTCTCTCTTTTTCACAACTATTTTAGTAATTGAACTTGTTCATATATTTGTAATTTAATTTAATCACAGCTTTGTTGATTTGTTCTCGTCATCAACCTAGCGTGAATATACTCTATTTATTGGAATCTAGTCGGTAAGAAGAAGAAAATGGTGTGATATATGTTTTGATTGCATTACTGTAGGATTTTGAAGTGTGTGTTTTTGGTCGGTTGGAAATGGAGCCGGCTTCGAGTGGAGAAGAACCCAAGTCATGGGATGAGCTATATACAGTTGATTTGATGCCGTCCGAGTTGTTTCTCAAGTTCAGGAAGGAAATTGAGGGGTTTAGGGTTGGTATTAATTTGGAGGTAATTTTTTCATTTCTAATTTATTTTGTTTATTGATGCTCTGTTTATTAGCTTGTTAGTGATTATATTAACTCAAATTAGCTGCTATATTGAATTATCATATACAACTAATCTAAAAATCCCCGCCTAGTTCAATTAATCCCCGTTTAGGTGTTGGTAGACGGTCCTCTAACTCTTAGGTCCGATTAATCCCGTCTAACTCCTAATCAACCCCATATAGGTGCTATGCATTTCCTATTTGGACGTTAGGCATTTCATTTATTGCGTAACATATTTTACAGCTCTGACATGTAATACATGTTTAAATAATTGGACCTCACAAACAATGTACGTAATGGCATGAGGAGTATTTAATCTAGCCAAAACATGCTGAATCAAAATTTCTGAAGCACCCTAAATATCATCTATCAACAAGATTGCTTATCTGTGACCCTTATATTTTTGTATAAAACATTTATGTATCCTGATTTGATCCCTTGCTCTACCATGACCAAAAGAGCGTAATATTTAAGATCACTAGTTTCTATCTGCTAAAGGCTGGCTTTTAATAATTTATATCGGCAAATGATGTTTATGTAGTGATTTAATTGTCCTTGCTCAGTTCTATAATGCTCCAGCCAATGAGTATCAGGCAAAGCTGGTTTTGAAGCCTTTAGCCCATGATAGAAGATGGAAATTCATGTACAAACCTTTACATCATGATGTGTGCCTGATGTCTAAGAAGATTCCGGTAACAAAATTTCTGAACCTCCAGGTCTGATCCTCCCTTCTCCCTATTCCTAATCCTCCTCCACTCCCTTTCTGTAGATGTTAACAATCCCTAATTCTTCTGTTTATGCAGGTAGGCATGGGCCATAGTTTCCAGTTGCATTCCACTGGTTGGTTTTGGAAGCTTACTACGTGTTTGGGCGGAGATGGTATGTCTCGGATCAGGAATAAAACATCCCTTGGCTTGTGCCCTGGTGTTGATTTTCGTTTTGCATGGAAAGCCGACTACGTCCTTCCAGAATTCAACGGGTAAGTTATAGAATTTTGTGTGTATGAATTTTATATTTTCTCCATTTCTGTTGTGTGTGTGCGTGTTTCCTTATCTTTGCTTGCTTCACTTGCATTAGTTATTACTGACATTAACCATAAAAAGCATATATCCCTTATGTTTTAGTATTAAAATAACAACAACTACATATGCTCAGTGACATGGATAGTTCATCTTTAATGGTGATCAAGCTATTTAAGTGAAACTTCTTTCTGATATCCTGTTGAAACTCTGGATTTTACAGGGGTCTTGGCACTGGTGAACCATTGTTCAACATGGACTCAGGATGCTTTCATGCATCGCTTGATAGGATCGAAACCATATTAACCCATACAACGTAATACTTCATATGATGAGGTATGCCAATCCATGGAATCTATAGTGATCTGGAAGTTGCATAAAATAAGGATCTTGTAATCGTCTTATTTGATTTGTCTAGTTTGAACATATCATTTCAAAATTCTCCTCTTCTGTAGTTTTTCTTTGTTAGTTACTACACTATGTTATTTGTTTCTCCTGATATTTTGCATGCTGGCATTGAATTTAGAAAAGAATTTGTTTTAATCCATTTGACTACTTTCTTAACAAGTCCTTAGATAGGGTAAGCAATTGCATAGTGGCATATCCACATTTTTGTCCAAATTTATGTAAGTTGTATGTCAGATAATTATGTTTTCTGACAGGAAATTATTTGGTAAGCCGAAAAGGAATAATCAGTTACTGTTGTTGGAGTGTAGGAATGGATACTAAAAATCAACTTCAGATACAGAAGAAGAGAAACAAGGAAGTTAGGTCTGAGGCTCGTGTTAGATATATTGTTGTTAAGTCTTGCCTCTTACGAATGTTGTAGGATAAGTAAATCTCGTTTAATGCCAAAAGTAGCACTTTTTAATATTAAGAACACCTCTGGTGATTGCATGAGAACTGTAGCACAGAACAAAATAGAAGAAATTGGAAGTATCTTCGCAATTGCTGGATCCAGATATTTATAGTTGATGTTTCGCTGTTTTAGGAAAGGATAAGACCTTTTTTCTAGACAAATGTTCTGATTGTTCATACGTATGTGGTGTTTAAATGATGCATTCTTGCAAGTTTATCAGAAGAATGATGTTGCATTCAGTTTATCAGGGAAAGCTGGGTCATTACTTTTGATTGTCAAGATTGTTCTATTTTAGAGAACTTTATAACAGTTATATGTGAGTGTGAACCCGAACTGGTTCAAAGCAAAAATGACCCGACATGAGCGAGCTCAAGGCAAGGGCTCCTCTCGTGACGATGCATGCGTCCACCTGAAGTCCTATTGCAACTTGCAATGTGATCATACTCTATGTCCAATCTAATTGCTCCTGAACTGTGGAATCCATGATATTTTAATATGAATATACTATGTAATCAAACACACACATATATTACATGTTTAGTAGCTAATATATTACATGCTTAGTATCTAATAATGTCGGATAATAGAATTGTAATGGTAAATTTGCAGAAACCAAGTTTATTCAAATATTTGATTTGGAAGACAAAATTGAATGATTGGGAAACCTTTTCGTATGGAGTGTCAGAGTATATAATATCTGCACAGTTATTAGCTCACCTTTTACTGTCACTAAATTTTCCTGTGGCAGGAGCTTTGGAAAGGTGGAAGTAGTTGAAGTTTGAAATTTTTAGCTACAATTGTACAGGGTGGAATAACGATCATCAAAGTTTCTGTGGGCATTATTTCATCCCTGAAGAGTAGATTGTTTTGCTAAATATAGAGTTTATTGCAGCTATTTCTGGATATTAGGCATATATGATGTTAGTTTGCTGTAAACTTTCATATTCAATCTAAATGGATAGATTTGTAAAGATTCATGCCAGTATCAACTTACTCCCAGTTTTAGTTTCCGACATTTCCTCTGGTTTCCATTAATTAATTTTTATTTGTAAATAAGGATAGCAGTGATTGCTCCTAAGTTGACAAAAGCCTCTGGCATGGTGTTCCATCTTCAGATGAGTAAACTTAGCAAAGATCACTTCTTATATTAATTTTTTTATATCTTTTTTTTTCTAAAAGTATTTTGTAGAGTTTATGTCGAAAGATTTATCAAAATATATCTTATCGATGACATTGTTAGGTTATAATTTGATCGATCGTTTCTTCCAATTTAAACAAGGTATGATCACGTTTTAAATTAATATGATATGGATAAAAAATGGTCTGTATTTTTTCTAATAATCACGAAACAAATACAGTAGTCTCAGAACTGAAGTTCCATCATAATTATTAACAACAAACGCCTGAAATAAATTATTAAAATCCCAAACTTATAACTTCTGCCATTCAAATTTGAAATGTAAGCGAGCCATTGAATCTTTAGTTACACACAAACTATACTTATTATAAAAACAGCTTTATATTACCAAAATCAATGTAAGTTTTTGTTTTTTTAAACCTCACATGGAGGGACTTATGATTGCACCTGAAAAGAGAATGTTATGAACTGGGGTCCAGTCCAACCTAGCCGTTACAGAGTTACAGTCTTTTAATAACGGTCCAAAAACAAAACCCCTCCATATAAATTCAAACGTTTTCCACTTCTCCCCTTCAAACTCAATTCAAGAACTCTCAAAAAATGTCATCCATTAAGCTTAGAAGCTCATGTTCTTTTCCTTACATTCTCCTCAGTGTCTTGAACTTCATCCTCTTCCTCCTCTCTGCAACCTCTGTCGCCCCCATTATCGCCCTCAAAACGCCTCCAACTTCACTTGGTTTAGCATTTCTCATGGTCTCTTCAATCTCCCTTCTTTCCTCATTTGTGGGTTTTTACTCCCAGCTCACTCACTTTTGTTTCATAACCCATCTTTCCCTTCTCCTCGCCTCCTCCATCGGTCAATTGCTTGCGATCTTAGCCCTGTTTACCAAAGAAAAATCTAGTCTTTCGATGATCAAATCGCCAAGAGATCCCAAAGAGGCTAAGGTTTTGGCAAGATTGGAATGTGGGGTTTTTA
This sequence comes from Centella asiatica, assembly GCA_014636745.2. Lineage (NCBI taxonomy): Eukaryota > Viridiplantae > Streptophyta > Magnoliopsida > Apiales > Apiaceae > Centella > Centella asiatica. The sequence goes on from CM025780.1 coordinate 52,765,804, forward strand.
TGGCAATGTTTGTGATTCAAACGGCTGTGGTGGTACTCACTTGTGCTGTGCATAGCTGTTGGATAAGAGAGTATGAAGATATCGAGGCCGAAAAAGAGACCATTGCCCGGAAGAGGAGCCGGAGGATAGCACAAGTGCAAGAGGAAAGTGTGGCAAATGCTGCAAGAATTTCTGAGATTAAAGCTAAGGAGTTTGATGAGAAAATGAAAAATAAGTATGGGCAGTGGGTGAAGAATGATTTTGAGGGCTAGATATAATTAATTTATCAATTAATTTGTGGTAGTTATGATTTTTATTTATAATTTTCTTCTTTATTTTTTTTTTTTGGGGTTGCTCTTTGGTCATTATAGGGGTGGCCATGGTACTTGCAATGTGGAGTTTGTTTAGTTTGAATGGAGATTCTGATATGCACTTGGTTTATAGATTTTGATGTTCTATTTATCTTTGATAAAAGCTGGTTGCCAAGCACTACTTAAGTTCTTCAAATTGAACTCCACAGTTGAGTAACTTCGCATTTGGGTCTTTTTTCAATTTAAATTGAGTTAATATCAAATGTTAATAACTTGTAATGAAAAATGCGGCTAAATACCATGGAAATGAGTGATCGTTTCTATTTTCTCTGACTGACTTTGAGTACAAAAGTTTATCTTTCAACAATCATAAACGTTATGATTATGTGTGAGAAAAAATAGAAAATTATCTCTTGAAAATTTTGAAATAAAAGTTGTATATGTAGAAGACAATTAAAGAGGTGAAACACAAAATTGAAAAAATCGATTAAACTAACCAAAGTTGTCAAAAATCGAAATCTAATGATTTGTGGTTTTAAAAAACTGATTAAGGGTTAGTCGGTTTTGTTTAAAGTTTAAAAAATTGAACCAACCGAACAAACTATTGTATATATAATAAAAATAACATGAATATATAGTTATATACTTATATTATAATTTTTAAAGTTATTTTGATGCTTACCATTTTAAATTTGTAATTATAAATACTTTTTCTACCATTACTACTTATTCTTTTAAATAATTAATTAATAATATTATATACATTTTACACTATCACTACTCATATTAATATTAGTTGCAATAAGCACTATAAAATTTTAAGCATTAACAAAAGTTATCTTAATACTATTAAAACTATAATCTCTATAATAAATTTATGAGTAAAGACAGATATTAAAATCGACTTATTACTTTAGAAAATCAAAAATTGAATATAAGTAATTACTTTTGGTTTTGTTAACCTCAAAATCAAAATCTTCAATTTGATTATTTTCTTAAAAGAAAATCAGCAAAACTGATCATTATGCACTAATAAGACATAAATAAATATATTTATATATATTAAAATTATTGCAACTAAATAAGATATTGAAATAATATAGTTTATCATAATTATTTATATAATTTAATTTATACTTATATAATATATAATTTTTTAATATTACTTAAAAAAATATAAATAAAATAATAAATCATTACTATGCGCGTGCACCTAGTTCTAGAGACGATCATTGTTTATGACGTCGTGTTATGCGTAGAAAGTAGAATAATTTTTTAGTTACAAAACGTTTAGATGAGCAGTTCACGATTAAAACATGTTATCGATCATTTTAAAAATTTATAGTGATATTTACAGATTGTCACAAAAAAGAGCGATTAACAAGATTGTAACTCTCAATCTAATTAGAGTGCTTGCTAAATTTAATTAAGTCTAGTTGAGTAATCCATTTTTTTTTATAGTTGTTGCTTTAATGTTTTAATTTTTTTTAAAAAGCTATAAAATTAAAATAAAAGGTACAATTATTTTTTCTTTATTATCATTTTTATATTTCCAAGATTTAGTAAAAGATTATTATTTATCATATAAATATGAGCATATTGCATGATTATGTAAATTATAAGGATAATATGAAATAATATCAATAAATTAATTATATTTTCTTTATTAATCATTAATTTTAGTGAGTCTAATTTAAATTAAAAAATTTATTAAATAAAAACGGAAGGATTAATTTTTATGTATTAGGCCATTTATTTATAGTTAAATATTTTTATACGTAGTATATACGGTATAATTTAAAATTATTAAGCCTACTAATTGGCCCCAAACTCCCAATTCAATGACCAAAGTCGGAGAAATGTACGAGAAAGCCCAATCTTCATGCTAACACATACTTATCGGAAATGGCGGAGTGGGAGGCGCCGCCGCTCGGATTTTCGGCCGTGGAGGTGACCTAAAATTTCGGCACCAAAAATACCAATGCAAGCTCATAAATCTCTAAATGTGAGTATCTCAACACCAAATTCTGATGAAGTATTTTGTTCCTCAAATCGAAATTATTAGAGATCCATCGAGGTTCATCGCTAATCTTTGTATCTTCCTTCTCATTCACCAGAATCAAAGAACCGAAAGAAGTACTTTACCGGCCCGGTGACGAATTGGACTCAAAACGTCGTTCCCCAATTCAATACCCATTTCATTTGCAAGAGCAATTTAGGTATATTGTATTGTTTATTACTGAATATTTGGAAATGGAAATCTTTTTTTTTTTCGGGGATAAAACTCCTTTTTGTGGGAAGGATGAAATAATTTCCTTCCGATGAGTATTTCCTGAATTATTAAGAATTATTACAGCTTAATTAAGATTATAATGGAAAGTGATTGAGTGACAGAACGGGAGATTTTTTTCTTTTCTTTTTTTTCACAACTCTAAAACATTAAAATTTCGTGCTACTGTATAGCATAATCCTATCCATAACATAGGGGGGAAATTCGGTGCCCCGTGTCTATTTTCGGTTACTCTATTATTGTTCTATAATTTAAGTAAATGATATTGTTATTCTGTGTTTCTCTATTTGTGAGGATGACAAGGAAGAGAGCTGGCTGGTACACAACCACATGTTCCTCTCTGACACAATTATATATATATATATATATATATATATATCATTGTTAATGCATTAAAGACGCAACTGGTTTCACTTCCAAACCAACGTCCTCCACAGTTTGTTTTCTTTTCTCATCTCTGGCACCTTAACATTTTTTTTTTGTCTTTCACAAGTCAAGTCCATGATATGGAATGAGACAACTCCAAGTTATGGCACTTGTTATCCGTTGACACCCTTTTTTTAAGCTTTGTCCACACCATTACATCTTCGCTTCACATATCGGGCAAACTAAAACAAGAAAATTTACTGGGTAGTGATTTTTCCATTTCTATATCCTGCTTTTCTTTCGGGTTAGAGAATCGAATCTGTATCGGTCGTGTATCGGTCGTTTCAATTGTATCGACAAATGTAGGAAGATATATCAGAAAATATGGAAGTTGAAATGGAGTTCACCAACTAACATTTGTGTAATTGACAAATTTCCTACTTTAGGTACCATCAACTTAATTCTTTTATATCCGTCTTCAGAGTGGGTCTTATCCATTCAACATCATCGTAACTAATCAAGCATTGTGGTTCAAACCATGATTGCAGCTTTCTCCGACAGTGTGTGTGGTGCTAAGACTGGAAGGCTGTTAAATCTGGTGACATGTCTGTCTTCACATATTGTTACAAATCACTTCTCTTGCACTAGGACGGGAAGCTACTTTTATTGAAAGATCAAATTAAATCTGGACTTATGTTCTTTCATTGTCTTCTTTCTGTGGTTGCAAGATAAGACCAAAAAATTCTCTATTCTTGACTTAGTTTGAAAATTTTCCAGAGATAGAAGCATAATGTCTACAATTAATTTACATAGACCTGAATTCTTTAGACCACACTATTCTGGACTGAAGAAGAATCATCAAAATTTTCAAACAGTTTCAGCTTCATGGACAGTGTAAGTATCTTTTGTAGATTCTCAGAAACAGAATGCAAATTTAGGAATAGTTATCATTGATGTTGATGAAACATTTCTCTGAACTGGCAGGGCAATGGATTCAAGACCTTCCCAAAAAGGGAACAAAGAGGATTTCTCAATGGAACTTCCGAAAGGACTAGTATCCAATCCGGAAACAGCAAGCTTGTCAAATCTACAATTTGACAGACTGCAACCATCTGAAGAAGAAATTTCTAAGGACGCCAGGATTGATTTTGGGCAATTCACAGCACGTGAGGCTGTGCTTGATGAAGAATATTGGGTTAGTGGCTAGGACAATTTCTTTTATGAATGATTAAATCGTAACCATGATCTTAGACCATTTTTTTTCGTACTTTACTCGTTGCTGATTTGTGGTGCTTCCTATGTTATGTTGTTCTCTTAGACAGCAGCATGGCTGCGAGCAGAAAGTCACTGGGAGGATAGAACAGGTGAACGGTATGTGCCAGAAATCAGGATCTGTGAATTGAAAATTTTCTAACCTTTCTTATGTTTATTCTAATCAAGAAGGGACATCCCTTCAAGTGCCCATCCATTTTAATACAAGCATATAAAATGCAGGAGTCTAAGTGCTTGAATACCATTAACCTGTATCCCTGTTTTATGACACAGATATGTTGAGAATTACAAAAGGAAGTATACAGAACAGGTAAGAATAAAATGGCACAAATACACACACACACGCACAAAGTACAGATAATGCACTGGAGATCATAATATTAAGTTGTGTAGGAGTTCAATTCCATCAGAAGGCGATGCAAATCACAACTTGGGCAAAGATGCACCTGCATTCTGGCGGTATAATTTCTTTCACGAGCTAAACTCAAGTGTTTTTTTTTCTGACTTTATGTACTTCTGTTTCTTTGGCTTGGGAGAAACTGGTTCAAGCATCTGCAACAGTGACTGATATGAGTTTTCTAATATTAATATCTTGTTATTAGGTGAAAAAGAATGAACAGGCAAATGCAAAACATACTGTACTGAAAAGTGTGGTTGGAACCTTAGATCTGAGCATAAGACATTTGTTGCATGGAGAAACCTTTCCTGGGGTAAAACATGCTTTATTTCATGAAATTCAGGCTGCTGTTTTATTCTAAGTTGTAGAATTCTGTACTTAATCTGCTCTGGCTCTCCACTTTTTTTTTTTTATAGGAACGGGTGAAAATGCCTCTATTTTGCAGCATCAATCGCGAAGGTAGCAGATATGGTTACATTTCAAACTTGTGTGTGGCCAAATCAGCACGGCGCCAGGGTATTGCAAGCAACATGTTAAATTTTGCTATCAGATCAGCCAAAAATTATGGTTAGATGGATAATTTGTTAGTCCCCTTCAAAATTTTTAAGTCAAAAGATTGCAGCAGCATTTTCTAATGACAACATTTATATGACAGGTGCGGAGCAAATTTTTGTTCATGTGCATAGAAACAACAAACCAGCAAAACAGCTGTACCAAAAGATGGGATTTCAGGTATTACCGGTTAGAGTTGATATGTTCTCCTTGTATTGTGATTGACTGCTAAGAAAGCTACTTCTACGTTTTTAATAAGGTCTTCGAGATGGCAAGTTCTCAGTTGTCAGAAGAGCAGACGCACCTGCTATGCTTGAGCGCATAAAGCTTAGCTCCAAGATATGTTTTTGCACATATTGTAAAGGAAAATCCATTACAATGGAGAATAACAAAAGCTCACCTAAAACTGGATGGGGCATAGACTATTTTACATCAGAATGCGTCTATTAAATCTTTAATCTGTAAATAAATACTGAAGGTCTCGAGGTCCAACAAATCTACAAAAATGGATTTTGTTACAAACTGGAAGCAGATGGATGAAGAAAAGCAAAGAATTTGTCAGACTGACATTGAATCTCTGTTCCTGTTAGTTAGTATCTGATCACATGGCTCAGTTTCTTAGAAATAACCAAGCTTACGGGCAGATGTCAAAATTCAAGTTTAGGGAGAGGTCCGAGCAGTGAACTCTACTTTCAAGCTTCTCCAACAATACACAACCACTTTTATGTGGGACAGATCACAGTGAGAACTTGTACAGCTGGTCATCTACATATTGGGTTGATAACTGCTATTACACACATCAGATGAATGCAATCATATGGAGGAAGGAAATTAGCAGAATGACAAGCAAAGACAAAAACAAGAAATAGAGAGTTATCTGCAAATGTATATGTTTATCTTTGATCTTGCAACTTAAACCTTGTAAATCATGTTGTATCATTCATAGCTCCATAAATGTTAGAGAGCAGCAACTGTAGTTCGCATGAGTGTCTGTATCTTGGTGTATACATGTGATGAATCTCATATGGCTTCAAGTTGACAACGAATACAATTATGAAATAGATTATACAAAATTCAGTGAATTTTGTAAACAGGTTTGCCTAAGATTGCTACAAACAAATTTCCTTCTACAAGACCCAAATGCCCACAGGCAGTCGACACAGAGCAATAAAAGTAACGTTTAGAACATGCAGCATCCTCACCACATCCATGAGATGCACACATCCCGATTATTGATGTCCATGTGAGGACACAACACTTCTATAAGGTAATCTATCAAACATTCCTGGCCAAATCTGTATTTACACCCTCTGCATAGATATTAAACTTGTACTAGAATATTATGTATTGGAATATTTGTTTCACGATTCGGAAGCTACAAGTCATGTGCCCAGTTTCGTGTTTGTGGTGTATGCAAAAGCTCGATTTATATGCATCGTCTACATTTTGTTCATTTATGGATCCAGGTTTTCATATGTACATGAGAATCATTAGAATTAAGATAACAAAAGTTGCACTATCTAGTTTTCTTCTCTGGCATTACTTTTTGGAGGTCATGCCTGCTACTTCTACTTTTTCTACAAACATCTTTCATCTTTCATAAAAATGAACATGTTTTTGCCCTTTGGGAAAATATCAGCTTGTTGATTGAAAAGCCTATGTCTTAGAGTCTTATCAAATTTGACATATTTCATCTTTTTAGATGTTCCTGTCAAGTTTGAGGACAGTGTTCAAGAGCCTGACGAGGGTGACAGTCGAAGATCCAGTTAACTATTACATATAATGGCGAATGTGCCAACTCAACTATTCAGCCGAAAGTCTAAAAAGTGCTAACTCAATTTTTTGTGTGTGTGTGTGGACAGTGAACATTGATTAAAATGGCTAAAGAACAAGCCAAGTATCATAATGACTTGGCTTAATGGAAAAGGGCAGGTGCTGCTTTTGAGACGGTTATCTCTGGTCATAAAAGAATAAAAAGTTGTGCATATTTGATACAGTAGAGGCACATAATTATAATCAAGTATTTTAAGTTCTTATACAAATATCTTAAAAGTCACTTACTGTGCTAAAATTGAAATTCACTTTATGAAGATAAATTATATAATATCTTTCATTTCAAAATTAAAAATATATTTTTAACTTTTTGAGTCAAACGACAGCAAATTAAATTTTAAATTATTATCAATTAAATTGAGTATAATTGATACAAGTACGGTATTCTGAAGGTTTTGCATCCAAAACTTTTATAGATTACATAAATTTTAAAATCCAACATGTCATCGTTTGACCAAAAAAATCAAAACGTATCTCTGATTTTGGAACGGATGGAGTATTTTAATCGGACTAAAAACATATTCTTCCTTCAGTGTAACTCTTACTTTCCGAAGCAACCTTGTAAATATTATTGTATATTTCTGTAACTTTGAGGATAGAAGTAAACTTGATTTTGCCTTGACATTTCATCATAGAACTTAAATCTTACAAGTTACATGCATGTACATTGTAGCTATTATTTGATAAATACAAACCTATTTACACACAACAGATCACAGACAGTTCTTCAGCCAATAGCCGTGAAGCATCTAATGGACATTTTACATAAAGAGCAGACAATAGCTGAGAAAGAGAAACAAGGTAAATAAGCAAATAAGATTGTGTAATGAGAATACCTGCAAATCTTATTCGTTTCTTTCATTTTACGTTGTATTTATTTCAGCTTCTTGCAAAGTTTCTACGCGATCAGATACAGTAAAGAATGAACCGCCAAAGGATAGAAGCTACTACATACCACTATATAAAGCTGCACTCAGAGGAGATTGGGACAGTGCTGAAGCATTCATTAACAGAGACAGCCATGCAATCACAGCAAAGATTGGTTTACAATCAACCACAGCCCTCCACATTGTCGTTGGGACTGGAAGAGCAGTTCATTTTGTCGAAAATTTGGTGGATTTGATGCCAACTGAGGCATTGACTCTGCAGGATGCATTCGGAAACACAGCCCTTAACACTGCAGCACTTGTTGGCAACACCAAGGCTGCCACTATCTTGGTAAAAAAGAACCGAGCATTGCTTCATATTAGGCATGAAAATGGATTTTTACCGGTCCAAAGGGCTGCTCTCAATGCCCACAAAGATACACTTAGGTATCTGTTGGAATGCCATTATAAAGATGACATAAATCCAGGATCACTCGGTGGTGAATCTGGCGCAGATCTTCTGATCAGTGTCATTGATTCTGGATATTTTGGTAAGTAACATCCTCATGAAATATGTTGTGAAAGATGTTTTTCAATATTAGTGTGATATAAATCTACAAGTAGAAACTCTATTTTGTATGTGGGATAGATATTTTATGGTAACTAGCTGCTTTATATTTATAGATGTAGCATTGGATTTGGTTCAACACTACCCTAATTTGGCTACATTGAAGGACAAAAAAGATGATTCCGCTTTAAATGCACTTGCTAGAAAGGCATCTGCATTCCCAAGTGGAAGTTATTTGAAATTTTGGGAAGATTTAATCTATTCTAGTTAGTGCTCCATCTCTATGCTATTTAGTCACAGTTTCATCTGGCACGGCTTTTCCTAGAAAATTTTTCATATTTCTAACATATTTATCTTTCTTAGACATACCTATCAAGGTTGAGAACTACTTTCAAGAGCTTGATGATGGTGACATTGAGGATCCAGTTAACAACTCTAGAAAGTTGGGGCAGATGTGCAGCTCAAGCATATCATGTAGAGGAAATCAATATCGTTACGTTTCAGGTCAGTTGTCATCCCTCCCATCCCACCCCACCCCCAACCCCACATTTCAGGTTGAACACTCTAAACTCTATAGATTACCACATTCTGAGCTATCTTAATTGCACTAGGTCAATGTCATATTTTCCCCCTAGAAAGTCTCATCACAAAGTATAAACATTACTTCATAACATTTCTAATGGATCGATCATATTTTGATCTTTGTTGTTTATGTGCAGTGTGGCAAAGATTGAATAATATGTTCTGGGAATCCATCAAACTTCTAGGTAAGCAGCAACAATATTACTATATTCGGCTATATTATTATATTCTTTTAATTAACTTGATAGTATGTCTCAAAGATCAGTGTGCTCTTTGTAGTACCAAAAATCAAGGACATAGAAGACAGAAAAGCGATGAACTATCGGGCACTTTATCTTGTTGAAATCCTGTGCAAAGAAATTCAATCTTTAAACAATGCAACAATATGCGGATCACTTTACGAGAAACCCTTTCTCCAGGCAGCAAAGCTAGGCATTCATGAAATTGTGGAAATTATTGTGGCTGAATTTCCTGATGCAGTTTATTCTAGAGATGAAAATGGCCATTACATGTTCGAAGTGGCTGTAATACACCGCTGTGAAAATATTTTTAACCTCATCTATCAGATGTCTGATTACAAACAATACACCACATTGCTTATTGACAGCTCTGGGAATAATATATTGCATCTAGCTGCTCGGTTAGCCCCTTCGCACAAACTCAACCTTGTTCCAGGTGCTGCTCTGCAGATGCAGTCTGAGATAAAATGGTTTAAGGTAAAATTTTATTTTTCCGACAATTTTGTGTGTGCACATGCGCATGTGGGGGTGTTACACATGTTCTTTGTGTGTTCAAACAAGTTAGTACATTCAAGTAAAACAGAAGATCATTAATACTCGATACTGATTCCATATATCACTAACCATTCAAACTACTAGATTATATGCATGTAACCCTAAGAGTTAATTTATGCAGGAAGTGGAAAGATTTGTGATTCCAACCTACAAAAATAAGTTGAACTCGGCTAAAGAAACTCCAGCAATGGTATTTACAAGGGAGCACAAGGATTTGGTAATAGAAGGAGAGAAATGGATGAAAGACACTGCAAATTCCTGCACAATTGCAGCAGCACTCATTGTAACTGTGGCCTTTGCAGCATCCATTACTGTACCTGGTGGAAACCAAAAGAATGGCCTTCCAGTTTTCCATAAAGAGAAGGCCTTCCAATTTTTTTGCATAACAGACTCGATATCTCTGTTTACATCCTGTACTTCATTGTTAATGTTCTTGTCCATTCTCACTTCGCGCTACTCAGAGTATGATTTTCGATATGTTCTGCCTAGGAGACTAGTGATCGGTCTTCTAACTCTTTTCCTCTCCATTACTACCATGATGATGGCATTTAGTGCTACGCTTTATCTACTGTTTGAGCAAAGAATGTTTTGGAGAATAGTTCCCCTTGTTGCTTTAGCCTCTCTACCAGTCACTTCCTTCATCTTCTTACAATTTCCCCTACTTATCGATATAATCCATTCAACGCATCGCCCTTCCAGTTTTGGCCAAAAAAGTGATCATCCCTTCTACTAGGATCAGCAAACGTGGAAACTATTGATTTTCAAGCATGCGTCGGGATTTTTATACTTTTCTTCACCTTAATAAATGTAACAAAGAACGAACTTGTGATTCGTGTAGTACCCAAAGCGAAGTATATAGAAGACAGAAAAGTGAAGCATTACAAGGCACTTCATTTTGTCGAAATCTTATGCAAAGAAATTTGTTCTTTAAATGATGCAACTTGTGAATCGCTTTCGAGAAACCGTTCCTCCGGGCAGCCAAGCTATGCATTCATGAGATTGTGGAAATGATCGTGGCTGAATTTCCAGATGCATTTTATTCTAGAGATGAACAGAACCATTACATATTTGAAATGGCCGTAATAAACCACAGCGCAAATATTTTAAAACTCATATATCAGCACATTTTCAGGCATACATCAGCCTTCCTCGTCAGCCCCAAAGATTCTCTATTTATGGAAGTAATTTTTCAACTTCTCCGAAGTATAAATATCTAGTTGCTCTGCTCGCACAGAGCAACGTTTTCATGTGCTTTAAGAACCCCTACCTCACTTCAGACATGTCTTAACTACTATACAGTAGATACATACGATTGTGGTCATCAAGAAGTTTGTGATCAGTATCTTTACCGGTTTTAGATTCAACTTCATCCTCGTAGGACAAAAGAAAATGAGAGAATATTTCTTCATCCATATTTGTTCAAAGCAAACAAAAGCATCAATTTTTTTTTTGAGTTACAATCATCTTAACTGTTAAACTTCACACAATAAGCAGAAAGGATTTGAGTAGATTCTTCATAGTAGAAAAGACAATTAACTTTGTCGTGTGACAAACAAGTTTTGAACTATAGAGAAGACACTGCTGAGTAGTGTAATGGGCCTACAAGATCAGGCACCTTGATGTGTTCTAAAATTGGGGTCATCTTCAATCCAATAACTTGCACTTGAGCATTTGAGTGGCCATCCAAAAATACTTTTGTGATCTGCAAAGATTCCCGGAGTGAAATAACACATTATCATATGCATCCTCCATTATATACAGCAATTAAAGAAAAGAATATGATCAGAAGAAAATAATAGTAACAAAATTCACCCTGTCACTTCTGAAATAAAAAATTGTGTTCATTGTTTACTGGATGATTTTCAATTGTTGATCATAAGAGAGAAGAAAAATAACTACATTGTTGCATGTCGATTCTAAAGTACATATAAAAGGACTTGTATTGTATGCTTGGCAAACAGCTAAAATTAGAATCATACCTGAGTGCAGCCAAACAACTTCAGCATTTTCAGGGATAAACAGCTATCCACGATTAAACCAACAGCTTCATTGGTCAAATTGCGGCACCAAGACAAATCCAAGGTCTTCAAATTTTTTGAACGTCTAGAAAGTGATATAGCAGTGTTATATGCAACCTGAGGAAATCAATAATCCAGTATGAGTGCACAACAAAATATTTCTCAGATTTGGGATCACTAGGCAGATAGACAGAACCCTTAGACTAGGCTCAACTTCTTCAATAAAAGAATATAATGCTAGATTTGAGAAACTCCAAACTAAAGGAGCTTAGCAAAAGGTACAACTTAAGATGCCCGAGATCAACATAAATTCATTGGTTGACAAAAATTGAATTTATCGGAATTATCCTCCAACATATTATGTATCACAGTCCTTGCATGCTAAAATGCCATGTCAAACAAAAACAAATAGAAGAAGGAAAAATCTCTATAGTAGAAATAATATCAATCAGCAATATTCTGAGGTCTGTTTCATACAAGGGCTATACCTTGTTGACGTTATTGAGTGATAATTCTTCTAATGTCTGTCCTCTGGTTTCAAGATATGCGGCAATAGCTTCGTCACTATTACAAAATGACAGATTTTCCTACAGTTAGAATTCCACCTAAACCAATGATGCAAAGTACTTAATTTAACCAGAAAAAACATTAATATGAGAAGACCAAGGCAGCTAGATTTTTGTAAAATAAAAATGGCCAACAAAAGAGAGCTTAAAGTTTTACAAATAGATTAAATAAAAATTAAATGAAGGAAGCAAATATAAGTTTAAAGTGTGTACATAAAAGGAGAGAGAGAGAGAGAGAGAGAGGGCAGATAAGAAACCACAGAGATCATGTGAGAAGGCAGACAGAGAGAGATAGAAAAGGGGGAGAAAAAAAACTGGGCAAAATAGAGCGAGATTAGATATAAGAATAAAGAAAGGAGAAAACAATCAATATATTTATTATACAAATCTCGAATACATTGAAACAGAAATTTCTAATTAAACTCAATTTTAAACCAAATAAATTAAACATAATTTACTATTAATGTTTTCTAAAACTGGAAAACTATATACATTTAAATAGTCATACCCCGTGCTTCGCAGGGATGCAGGGGATTCCCTAGCAGTTCTAATAAGCATAAGGTGCATCTAACATAGAAGTAGAATAAAAAATAGAAAACAAATTCAACACACGCAGTCCACCCAAACTACAAGATATTCAACACTAATTAACATGAAACTAAAACTATTTTGATCATGTGTTGAAGCACAACCTGAACACGTTACGGCGGAATTTTAATGAGTGAATTGATTGACAACCACTGGCAAGATATCCTAAAGCAGAATCAGTCAGCTTGCACAAGTTATTCAAGTCTAATGCACATATTCCAGCACAAACTTCCGAGATGGCTTTTATTGAACAATCGGTCAAGTTCCTGCAAGAAATTAATGTGCCATTACATGACCGATAAAATGACAAGAAATCTACATTGGCAAAGCATGATAATCCAGTATTAGTTTCAAAAGTACTATCTAGATACACATACTCGCAATCTGCCAAAACAAGCTCTTTCAGATTGTGTCCGCGAACTGCAACAAATTTTCTGACAAAATCATCACAAACAGTTTGGAGACCAGAAACTGATAAGACTTCTAACTGTTGAAGCTTTGACAATGCGGGCAGAGCAATCATAGCATCTACGCTTTGGCAGTCATCTAAATACAATTCTTTTAAAACTGGTCCCAATGAATCAGCAATGCTGCTAATGCCACCAGATGTAAGTAACGAACACTGCCCGAGATTTATAGATCTTACTACAGGTGCACAAGATAGAATCGAGCTCAAACCAACATCCGAAAGACGACACGCTCCCTTCAAGGATATAGTAGTTAAAACAGGCAGGCAATTTGATGACCGTGCTAAGGTAGAAAATAGGATATAATCTGGCATACAGCGCCCACATTGGTCAAGCTGAAGCACCTAGTTCCACGGAAGAAAATGTATTCAGCCTTCTTATATATTCATCACGTAAGGAAAGGACAATAGTTTCCTTTGTTTACAAGTCTGCAACCCCCGAGGAGGTCCGACAGTAGTTAAGAGTATATTACAGTCAAAACAAACTTTTCAAATATAGAGCAAATGTAGTTCACAACTCAAAGATAGACAAAGTATTGATGTGTGGCCTACATTTTCAGCAAGTATGGTTGTTTGGCCTGACAAGGAAATCAGACAAGATCAAATTATCGTTTGAAAAACTGACATATCATGTACATTTCCAGTATTCTATAAGTGAGTCAAGTGACAAGAATAGCATGCAATTCTAATCCCAAATAACAGTGCAGCTGCACCATGCTGTAGTACTGAACATTCTAATTATGCAGAAAATAGTCCAAGATCTAGCCAGACCACATCCCTTGTTCTAATACTGAGTGCATCTGCATCTATGCTTTAGATATAAAACACTTAGAGTACAGGGGAAAGAAAAAGAATGTAATGAACTTCAAAGAAATGAGGAGAAAACAATGAAATAAGAAAAAGCATCATACCATCAACCTACTAATATCAGCCCCTTGAAAAGTCTCTGTAAATTTTTCTTCTGTTAACCATGAACAATCTCTGACACGGATCTCTGTTGGAGATCCTCTTACAAGGAGTTCAAAAAAATTATTGTTCATCCTCCTAGAATCACAAAGCAAATGACAAAGCTTGTGCCTCAACACATCAGGAACAAAGTCCAAAGAAGTGATGGCGTCTGCATTTTTTACAAGCACGGTCATGCATAGGTCTTGCAGCAAGGGAACCAACAACTTTGAACTGTTACGATCCTGATCTTGTTTGGGAACCCACATCACTTGTGGAGAATTCCCTTTGTCCAAATGTAAATTCTGCTGTTGCACGTTTCCATTCATCTGTCTTTCCTTGATGATCTTCATAGCAGTTGAGAACGGACCAGGCCAGTCTTCCATTTCCTTCTCCACTTCCCTTGGTGGCAACTCTGTTTCAGCTTCATCATGTACTTCATCTGTGGAAGAGAAATAAGCAAATCTTGATGCATTTCTTCTAGCTGCATCTCGAAATCTTTCCCTCGTTCTTGTGACATTTGCTCCTGCATCACTGTCCAATACCTGAGTTCGGTCCTGCACTGCACCATTATCATTATTCAAATTTCCAACTTTACGTGATTCCAGTTCCACTACATTCCTAACTAATTTGGCCTTCCCTTTTTCTGCCCTGCTGAATCTCCTACTACTACCCTGGGTGCGAGTACCATTAGCATCAGGACTTGGACCAATTTTTAACTCCCCATATATTTCTGGGTTAGATAAATCCAATTCCACAGCACCAATTTCATTGGATGATAGACCATTCTCATGTACTTTATCCTTCCCTTTTTCATTCCTCCTGAGGCTCCTTTTACCATTAGAAGAAAAGCAACTTGAATTAGCACTCAGTCCATTCTCCTCTTCATTCGATTTTTCTACCGTGAATAAATCCAACTCCGCCTGATCATAATAACTTGAAAATAGATCATGTTCAGTAACATTCTGCTTCAATTTGTTATCCCCGTCATGTGTCTTTGCATCCTTGTCACCAAAACCAAATTGATCAGCACCATAATCATTCTCAACTAGTTTAGCATCCAAAGCTCCAGTTACTTTAGTACCAACTAATGGATCCACGTGTGTAGTACCAACCAATGGATCCACATTCGTCTTTAATTCCTTCACATGATCCACACTACTTATCTGACAGTCTCTCTGGCTGCCAATGAGGCTACCGTTGTCGTCCAAAATCATATTTCCCTTTGAATCATCCACTGCAGTACACTCTCTACTAGTGTTACTCAAAACTTTCGTCATGTTACCATCTTCCTCTTCCTCTTCCTTCACATTCTCATGAACTGAATCATGAAAACAAGCACTCTCAGCACCCATGGAATCCTTACCCACTCTCCTAGTAACAATTTTCTTGCCTGACCGCAATTTCCGATACCCATCATTCGAGTCACCCTCTCCAACCAATTCAAACTCAGGAACTAATTTTCTCTTCCCCTTTCCCTTCTTTGAGGCCTCAACACTCTCACTCATTTGCCTCAAACCTCCCGAATCTGAACCCAACTCTGAGTCCACTCCAAATGCTATACCTTCATCTTCAATTTCATCCAATTTATAGTCATCCTCGCTCTCCTCCTTACCATTTTCTCCTGCATCAAACTTTTCATAAGCACCCATTTTCCCATTCAATTTATCATCCTTACTTTCATTATTACCAACATCCAAATCCTTATCAGTTTTACTATCGGTCCTCTTCCTTTTCCTACCCAAAACAACACTACCGCAGTCAATATCATTTGAACCGGATTTCGAGGCAAGTCGAGAACTCCGCCGCAAAACGATTCCAGAACCAGATCCTTCCTTGTTCACCAAGGGACTCGAACATGGCGTGGACGAATTGGAAGGACCCTCAGATGGCTTTTTATCTAGAGTTTTCAATGGGGTTTTGGGTTCAATGGAAGATAACTCAGAGGGCTTCTCATCTACAGATTTCGACATACTAGACAATTCCGTAATTGGGGCTACTTTCACTTCTCGAGATCTCAACCCCGTCATTTTTACAGAGACTTTGGTTAAAGTGATTGAAGTATACTGAACCCAAACTTGATCAAAATCTAAAACAATGTAGATATACAGATACTATGATATAGAGAAAGAAGTGAAGATAACACACCGTTTTACGGTGAAGCCATTAACATGAAGTGGAAGTGAAGAGAGAAAAGGGGAGACGAAAGGGATGGGTTCAAACGAGGAAAAGCTTGTTGGAGACGATGGATGATCATACCGAGATCGAGAGTAATAAATAAATAAATTAGGGTTTACTTACAACATTTTCGCGCCAAAATATGGATAGCGGCTTCCATCACGTCTTTTCCATAAATGGGTGTAATGGGTTCCGCCGTTGACCCGATTTCATTTTGTCGAATTTTGAGGTAAGCAACGAGATACTCGGAACCTCTGTTTTTTTGTCTTATTTTATTCCCTTCCAAACACTAGCTTCGACCGATTATAAAAAATTAAATTTATTTATAAAGTCAAATTTGCATTTATTGGTACAAATGAATGAATGAATGACGATAAATTTTGTATTTTTTTTTTAACGTCACCCACTAAAAATTATCACTTCTTAAATTAAAATTTTAAATTTATTCAAATAATATGATATAATTTACAAACGTTCGGGAGAGAATTGATGTGGTCATGTGAATGAAGGGAATTGAGAACTACACTATTATTTTACTACAAATTCTACATTATTTAAATTATTAATATTTTATCTCTTTCAAAAGAAATAAAGAATGACTTATATAATTTTAGTATTAGGTGACTTAATGGCTTATGCACTTCATTCGAAGTATATGATTTTAGTGTAGGTGATTTATAAAGTAAAGTGGCACGACAAGTTAATTATAAGAGAGAGAGGAATATAGTGATCTACTATAATAAAAGAGGAAAAAAAAAAGAAGGATAACACATTTTACGCATAAAAGTAGACATTTCGGATCAGTGTGTCAACTTTTTGAGTTTTTATTAATACCCCTTAAGTTTATACATATGACACTTTGATTGTAGGTTAAATATAATTGTTAGAATTTGTATTTGCGTTTATTTGTAAAAATTTATTTTTGATGTTTGTTCGTATTTTGACTATAATTTTTATATATAGTGTTCATTTTTTATCTATAATATAACAATTCAAATCTTTTAAAATATTCTATTAGGAGGGCAAATTTTTGTTAAAAAATAATCTGAAAGTATAATTTTAGACTTTAAAGTTCGTGACTAACATTTTTATGATAATTTATTGACATTGATGATCAGTTTTTGTCATTTAAATTGATGTCAATTACTTGGGTTAATGGTTAATCGAATGACTTTCAGTTATGAGATGTTAATGCTCATCATTGATATCAGTATTTGATGACATATCAATCAGTTTCAACACAAAACAAGTATATATCGAAATTTTATGGCATAAGTAATACACATCACATCTGAGAATCATTCTCCCCTTACAAAAAAAAATTGTACTATATTTTCACGGCTTGTACTATTATGAGATTTACTGTGAATTATTATTATAAAAAATTTAGCTTAGAGTCTTGACATATATCTTAGAAATAAAATGTTTTTGAGTCATTTAGCAAATCAGCTTTTATCCGAAAAAATACTAACAGGGTAACACACGAAATCGCTAAAATCCCTTGTTTAATAAATTTCCATAATTTCTTCACGTCTCCTCCTACGTGCTTGTTGAAGGCTCTTTCTTATGATTATTTAAATTATTGAAGTGTTCCCGAGTTTTTTTTTCAAAAAAATAAAAAATAAAAAAACGTTCAGTGCCTCAAGAACAAAAATTATCCGTGTCTGATTATCCTTTCTTACTTCTTCTCTAGTTCTTTGTTCTTTTTTGATTCTTTGTTATAACAATACTCGTTACGTCAAGAAAGAACAGAGAATAGAATAAAGTTACATGCGGTAAAAAATACTGACGCAATAAATAATCTGATTTCCCTATTTTATCTCCACCAATTGTACTCGACAGTTATCTGTAAAAGTTTCATGATATCAAAACAAGGGAGCAATTAGTGGAAAAAATTCCTATTTTTCCTCCCCTTTATTTCCACTTACATTAAAATTTGGTGCAAATAAAACAAGTTATCCTTTTTAAGATCCTTGCTTCCTCACCTTACATGGTTTTACAATATTTCATATATCAAAATTGCTCATCGGATATCTCCGTAACTAAACATTAATTCATGCATTATATTTAGAGCGTAACGGAATCGAATTAGAGTCAATAATATTATACTTAGATTCTACTTTAATAAATTTATTGATACTTGAATTTAAACTCGAGTATTTAGTCCAATAAAATTTTAGTGCTCAAATTCTATTTTAGTTGAATTTAGGTTGATTACGAACTATTTACGAACACATAAATTTGATAAATAATTTCATAATAATACAAATTTTTTTGTTCTTTTAAGATAAAAATTATATATAATTATTCATTTTATTTATGGACATTAATTTTAAAGTAACTTTTTAATATGTATAATGTTTAAATGTATTTAGTTAATTATATATTATAATATTTTAGAATAAAGAGTTACATCGAAGTACTCGCGAGTATAATTTAGCAAATACTAATACGCTCAGATTCTTCTCATTTAACTTATAGAACTTAAAATTAAATATCAAGTATAGCTTATTTTTGTCTTGAATCTGAATCAAAATAATTAATTTTTAAATCGAACTCAAGTGAATTACAAACTGTTTGGTTTGATTTACAGCCACTAATGAATTTCCTGAAAATTGCAATTTAATTTTTCAAAATTATGGAGTTTAAAGTATTTTAAAACATGGAATAATCGATTAAAATATGATTTATAATTAAAGTATAATTGTACATGTATATGAGTGTGCTCATTATCCAAGTATAAATAAAAATTATTACATCACCAACACAATCAACCGTAATATTCTTGTACCAAAAAAAAAAAAAAAAAAACGTGAATGAGAGATGCTATCACACACGACAAACTCAAACCAAAACCAAATGGTGTATAACAAAAGCAAACAAATAACATAGTGCAAATCCATTTGAAGAAAATCACACAAATGAACAGAACTCGGGTAATATACAGCCTAAGAAAATTATATACACTTAGATAACTTTTAGTGATAACGACAACTTAGAGCTGCGGATGTTATCACCATTCTTAAGTCACTATTTTGAGAGAATTGAGATACTACTATAAGATTGGCGTGAATGAATAATAATGGGACTATTGAGAAATTGTCATAATTTGTGTCCCAAGTTTTCGTTTAATGTGATTAGTGTTTTTATCACTTTTTATTGTCTAATGTTTGATTTCATTAAACTCTAATTAATCATGACCAACTACGATTAAATTCATATTTATATAGTAAATATTTCATCTGATTCATAATAACCGTTGCTTGATTTTTTTTTTATACGCAAATTTAGGTGGATTTTTTTTATATATTAAATATATTTTTAGTTAAAAATTGTATTTGCCTTAATTCTTATTTAAAATGTTTTATTATTAATTTTTTAAAATTAAATAAAATATTTAACATATAAAAAAATTCACATAAATTTACGTGAAAAATATCAAGGCAATTATTATAAATCAAATAGAATATTATTTAATTATCTGAATCGGCTTAATATCTCTTATAACATTAAATAAGATGTTATGATCCAGCTTATTGGAATGTCGCTGAAAAATGTACATGTATATGATTCGTTTTATATAACCAAGTGAATAATGTTTATTAAGACATGCAGTACGCACATTTTACGAACGTAGGCACACTAAAAATTAGAAAATTAAACACTAAATCCTATATCGTTATTTTTTTTGATATAATTATAATATTTATATGGAATCTTAAGAATGTACTCCTTATATATAGAAACTAGAGAGTATAAAAGAAAACTTCAGAAAACTAGAAAACGTTAAAACTTGCTCGATGGATTTATAGATCGGTCACTGTCTAGTAATTTAATAAGCACTAAATTTACAATTAATTTATGCAATTTGGAACCATTTTAATGTATGTAGTAGTTAATATACTGTACGGCCATTGTATTGGACCATGTTCATATTATTGTAGTTATGATTTATGAATTAAATTGCAATGAATATCCTGTCATGGACCTGCTATCATTTATTTTATTTTAATTAATCCGTTTATTTATTTATTTTTTTGTCCCCTCGTATTGTCATTAGCCTCCCTAATAGTAGGAACTACTTCTAATTAAATATGTGTGCATAAAATTCTAATCAACAGATCAAACAGAGCATATAAAAATATGCCAACTCCTTTTACCTATATTTTTAAAGTTTTACCCTTTTCCCCCTTGGTATGTAGTTTCTTACAATTTACAATTCATCATCAATAAGTTTCTTTTAAATTAATGTGATACATAATAAATAAGTGAAGTACTATAATATAGGAAAGGGGATAATGTACATCCTTCTCTTCAATCAGTTCATGTTTATGAATAGACTAACTCAGAAACAGTGTACAAGACCGTCGTATTATTAAGTATTTTTATTTTTATTTTAAATTTATACTTTTTTAAGAAAAAATGAAAATAATTAAAAATTATTTATAATATTTTTTAGTTAGTTATATGACGAAATACTTTATTATCTATTTTTTAATTAAATTTTTGTCAAATTCTTAAATGTAGTGATTGAATGATGATAACGAACATGTTTGGGTTTGAGTAATTATTAAGCTACGGAACCCGTGTACAACATGAGTAAATTAATTTGAATATTTTTAACAAAAAAAAATTTCTGACCGTTTTTAAGTATATAGATAATATATTTTAAAATGGAATACATTGTGTTTATTAAACATATGTTTGTATATTTTTTAGTTAATTAAAATATGAAATTAAATTATTGAAGTTGAATATAAGTATCATAGAAAAATATAATTTGATTATAAATATGTGTATCTTGTTACATCATACATAAATTATTTGAATAAATTAGTTGGTTAAAATTATTATAGGACACATTTAATATATTATTCACTCTATTATGAAATTAGAGTTCTCTAAGGACTCTATTATGAAATTATTTTATTGGGACTTTGCCATTTTTTATTTTTATTTTTATTTTTCAAAATTTTATGTATATATGTACCATACATTTTATCTCTTACTCCTTTAATATACATGTATAGATTCATGTATCTTTTCGTATTAGAAACAAGATAGATGAACTAAAAGTTATCCATCCTTTACAAAAAAAAAATATCATGAAATTTAAGTAATCTTAAGTTATATTTATTTCAGTTTAAATTTTGGAAATTCTTGATTTTGATGATGTAATTTGCACTATCAAAAACTAAAATATTTAAATTAAGTTGAAACAAACGAGATAATAATTATTTGTGATTATCATAATTCACTGCCATATATATTTTAACTTACATGTTCGTTGCTTCAAATTGAAATGTGCAATATAATGTACAGCATAATATTAGAAATAAGATTCAATTGAACAATCAAGATCACAATTTGAAAATAAGTCAAGCTCCAATATCCACAGAAAAAGCTTTGTAAGGAAGAAATAACGGTAGATGTTCGTTACATTTATATATCCGTTAGTCCACCTCCAACAGTTAAAAATAAGATTTGTTTACAAGAAATAATATTTATAATTATAACATAATATACTAGAAAAAATTGAAATGTATATTCTTTTTCAAAACAAAAGGAATACTTTTTTCTTCAATCTAATTAAATAACCTACGAGAATGGTCAAAATACCTTTCTATGTAACATTTTATAATGATAAAGATAAATGATTACTTTTAGGGTTTCGAATTTTATTAATTAATAAAAAATTATACAAGATAGTTGATGAGTAATAAGTGTATACGTAAGTTTTTAAACAATAATTTTATGTGTAACAAGAAAAGAAAAGAGAAATGACTACTAAAGAAATATCTCATGATTATTTAACATTAATTATGTACAATATAGTACTAAGTATGGATTATTTTTATTACTAATCAATCAACTAATAAAAAAGTCAAACCAAGTCATGGGAGTATTTTTTTTTTTGTTTTTCCGGTGCAAGCTGTGGTATAGCCAAGTCAAAGATGTGCGACAAATCGGTGGGAATTCTCCACTTCTCCACATTACCGCATGAAGCATTATACTCCTTCCCTCCTTTTACACGAGTATTTGACAAGAGTTTTTTTTCCTCGTTAAATAAGTCATGCGAACTTTTTAAGAGTAATATTAATTTATGTATATTTTTAAATTATGCATATTATATTTTTTCTTTTTTATTTATTATATAATTTTAAAATTTTATGAAAAATTATCTTAAGTATATTATATAAATGTTGTTACGTATTAATGTTGCTAGACGGAGGGAGTAATATCCATTTCAATCATCCGTTTATCAACGGTAAATCTTCGCGAGATTTAGAAAAAATTTCTCCATTTCATCTCTTTTGTGCAAACACACTCTTCTACAGATAAGAATAATCATCCTCCCTTCTCTCTCTCTCTCTCTCTCTCTCTCTCTCTCTCTCTCTCTCTCTCTCGTTCTGGGGTCCCTCTTCTGTTCCCACCATTAATGGCGACAATAGCATCCAATCAATAACAAACACCATCCCCAAGTTTTCAATTCTACCACCTATATTTCGATTTCACCTCACTAATACATTATATATATGTACATGCATGATTCCTAAATGGGTCATCCGAGTCATCATCAAACTACAGCCGCCGCCGCCGATGGCGGCATCGCTCAACGAGTCAACAGCCCTCGATACTCGGGTCCAATGACTCGCCGTGCGCAGTCCTTCAAACGCAATAACACCAATAATCACCAAAATAATAACACCCACAACGCTAATTTCAGTACCCAGTACGAGATTGACTTGCCTGTCAACTCACCCAGATCTGAAGTAGGTTCTAGCCCTGTTTCTGTTGATGGGTTTGACTCAGCTGTTGAAAAGAAGCAGACCCATCACCATCATTTGACTCAGAGAGTTCACTCCAAAAGGCATGTTGGATCTGTTAGTGTGGATTTGGTTTTGGGTGGGAAGAAGAAGATTGGACAATGGATGTTCTTTGCTTTTTGCGGGGTGTGTTTATTTTTGGGTGTTTTCAAGATTTGTGCTAATGGGTGGTTTGGATCCGTTGTTGATAGAGTTGGGTCCGATCAGGTTAGTTCAGCTGTCAAAAGTTAATTCTTTACACAGTTATCATGTTAGCACTTGTACGCTCTATTTTCTATGTGAACAAATTGTATCACTGAAAATGAGTAGTAATGCTTTTCATCTTGTTCTTTACCAATATGTTAATGGTGATTAGGTAGGTGCCATTTAACTAATTGTTTTGCTATAAAACTATTACATTTGCAGCAAAAAGTCATCTTTGTTGAATACATAACACAAACACAGTACCCCGCCACCCCATCCCCCCACCCGCCCGCCCGCCCCACAACACCCACACAACCCCAACCCCCTCTTCTTTGGATCAGTGAACATGGAACAATTAGATGTTGGGAATCTAAATTATAATATGGTATTAGATGATGTTGATAAGGCAGAATCAGATATTGGGGATAATCTCTGGAAAGACAATGAACCTTCCATGGCAGAAGTATTTGTAGAAAGAAAAAGGTCTAAAAATGCCAAACAAGGCATGAAGCTGGTGGATCACTTGAAACCAATGCATATATGTTTGGTACCATTGTGAAGGTAAAAGATATGTAGAACACTAAGGCATCTGTATAAATAATATTTTGATATGATGCAAAGCCTAAAGTCCTAAGATAAGTTGAATTGATGTATAATTTGTCAATTTGAATTAGAAAATGGGTTGGGGACAATTTGAAGGTGAAGAATATGTAGAACACTAAGGCATTTATACTTAATTATGACTAATATGTTTTCACATTTTTCTTGTTGCAACTGTGTCATATGAATAGTAGATTTATCTGCACCAGCAACTGGTATGGTGCATTTTTCTTCTGTCCTTCCCGCAATGTTGGACCAATTACAAAGTTGGTTTTTATGAACTTTGAGCTGTTCTTCTCTAAACTGGCTTTTGGCAGTTTCTTCCATGCACATTTTCACGTAATACTTGTATAGAAAATCTTATCTTGTTTATATATAACTTCTTTGCTGATTAGGATTTCTTTTACTACTCGAACACTGGCCTAAATGGAATGGATAAGCATTATCGTGATTATGGTGTCAAACAACATGAAAATAATGCTGTGAGTGAAGAAACTGATGTGGAACGCACTCTGAAGATGGTAGCTTCAGGTTTTGTTGATACTCAGGACAGCATGGCTGATGTAAGTGTCAATGTAAGAGTATGTGTGCGTGTGCATGTGTTTATGTGTATATTGTTACTGACATGTTGATCTGGTGGTTAATACATATATGGAAATGAAATGAATAGCATTCAGGTATATGGTCCAAACCCAACAGTGACAATTTCACTCAGTGCATTGAGCGGCCAAAAAGTCATCGTAAGTGTTTACTCTTTATAAATTTATAAGCAAAAGCATTTGCTTTACCCTGTTTCTCAACCCCTCTTACATTCTCATCAGACCTAGATGCAAAGACGAACGGTTTCCTTCTAATAAATGCAAATGGCGGCTTGAATCAGATGAGATTTGGGGTCAGATTCTTGTGCCTTCCTAACGAAGTTTTAGTCACTGGTTCACTTGTAACGATATGATAAACTAATATCTTTAAAGTGCAGATATGTGATATGGTTGCTGTTGCTAAGATCATGAAGGCTACACTTGTTCTTCCATCTCTTGATCATACATCCTATTGGGCTGATGAAAGGTAGCTATTTTACTCTGTCAGTTTCTTGGACGAATGAAATATTGCTTTATGACAATAAATATGATGGGTTAGTTTTATGATAACATGGATGCTGTTAGTTTTATCTGTGATTTGCAGGTATTTTCATTTAACAAAACTCCATTTAGGAAAGATATTTCTATCTCCTATTGCTTATACTATCAAGCACATTGTATGTATGCTCAAGCAAGTTACTTCAAGTCCTGGATTATAGTTACAATTCCTTAAAATATGATGGGTTTACAGTTAAAATTTTTAAAATGCTAAAATTTGAACAATATGATGTGCTAGAAATAAGACAATGGGGTCCATTGGACCTCAGGCATTCCGTATGAGGTGAGTTTTTCCCAACAGCGTGGAACTTCCACATGTCATAGCCTTCTAGGAACATTTCAAGTTCAAATGGTAATACAAGTGCTTTTCTGTTCTTGTAAGACCTATGTTGGCAAAGACTCTATTGGAAAAACTCAAACCTGTAAACCATCTTCTCTGTTGGTCATACACTGAAAGTGAACTTTATCTTTTCAATTCTGGTGCTTGTGACGTTATGTATATAACAACTTAACGATTTAACCATGGTAAAATATATGTGTGATTTTAAAGTACAGAAAGTCCCAAAGATGAGGCTTCTTCTAAGCTTGATACCAGGTATATTGTTCTTGAGGTCTTTCGAGCACCGTCAACAAGATAGCTCAACTGTAACCACATTCATTTTGTAACTTCAATCACGCTCCCAAGTGTTCTAATGCTTAAACCTGTGTTGGTGAAGAATATTGGAAAAATTCAAACCCGTAAACCATCTTCTGCTCTGGTCATACACTGAAAGTGAACTTTAACTTTTCAATTCTGGTGCTTGAGACATTATATGACATGCATAACTTGAATAATGTTCCCATATAAGCTTTATGGTCTTGTGACGATCTTCCAAATAACTAATTTTCTTTGTCCTATTCACAGTGGCTTTAAAGATCTCTTTGATTGGCAATACTTCATTAATACACTGAAAGATGACATCCATATAGTTGAGAATTTACCACCTGCATATGCTGGAGTGGAACCTGTTTCGAAGACACCAATATCTTGGTCAAAGGTGAATACTTCTGAAATTTTTAACTTTGTGACTGGTTTGCCACTCTGAGACTTTGTAATACTATAAAATATGATTTGTCAGATAAGTCAATATTTAGCCTAGTTTTATATGGGGTTCAATTAAAGTGTTCGAGTAAGAGAACATTTAGTTGATTCAGAAACTCAGTGTGCACTCATACTCCATTCTTTATGAATGAGTGTGTCGAGTCCAGTCTTCAATCTGGTTATCATGTTCTGAGATCTAGGTCAGTTCGTTGACTTGTATGACCTTTTCAGGTTAGTTATTATAAGACGGAAGTCCTCCCACTTCTGAAGCAGCACAAAGTGATGTACTTCACCCACACTGATTCTCGAATAGCAAACAATGGTCTCCCTAACTCAATACAAAAACTAAGGTGCCGTGTAAATTATAGGGCACTGAAATATTCTGCACCAATAGAAGAACTGGGGAAAATCTTGGTTACAAGAATGCGCCTAAACGGAGGCCCTTATCTCGCGCTGCATCTAAGGTATCTCTTGCAGTTTTCTACTTTGTACAATTTCAAGATGCAGTAGTTGTCCTTGTTTCCTGGTTGAGCTGCTTTCTGTTTTGTTGTGGTTTGTTAAGCCAGGTGTTCAGTGAATGAAGAATAATTTGGCGGTAAAAGACTAGAGACAGTGGGTGGGATGATAAATAATTATAAAACCACCAAACAACAAAAATATGGGAAGGAAAAGTAAATTGAGCAATGATGTGTTAATCATGTGCACCAGTGGATTAAGTTGATAATTCCTCTTTATCTTTTCAAAGAGTCTCATGTGAAAATTTAGTTAATAGGAGTATTGAGGATATAATATTGTTCCATAGTGACCCTGTAGCCTAAGGACTAGTTAGTTGACCTGAGGTGGCATCATACTTCAAATATCATTGAGTGTGAGGATTAAGTATCGACTTATTCCATTGTAAATTGAAGTGATACTCTTTTTGTGGAATGAATGGAGTGAGAAGCAGTAATTTTGATTCCATCATTTGTTTACAGGGCACTTCATTGATTTTCTTCCTTGTAGGTATGAGAAGGATATGCTTGCATTCACGGGCTGCAGTCATAATTTGACAGCAGAAGAAGATGACGAACTCTGTAGGATGCGGTATGAGGTGGCTCACTGGAAAGAAAAAGAAATTGATGGGGCTGAAAGGAGGAAGCTTGGTGGCTGCCCCTTGACCCCAAGAGAGACAGCTCTTTTGCTTAAAGGATTGGGCTTCCCGTCCAGCACTAGGATTTATTTGGTGGCTGGTGAAGCTTTTGGAAATGGAAGTATGCAATATCTTGAAGAAGAATTTCCTAACATCTTCTCACATTCCACTCTTTCTACAGAAGAAGAATTGAAACCTTTCAAGAATCACCAGAACATGTTGGCTGGTTTGGATTATGTTGTTGCCCTTGAAAGTAATGTTTTTGTTTACACCTATGATGGTAATATGGCAAAGGCAGTTCAAGGCCATAGGATGTTTGAGAACTTTAAGAAAACTATCAATCCGGACAGGTAAATATACTTACCCATTACCCTTCAAAAATATCAGATCTTCAATGAGACTTTCATTTTCTAAATGATGACTTTTTGGGGAATTTTGTCTTTCCAAACATAGAGAACATAACAGAAAAACGTTATTATAGTATTATAGTGCTACTGAGAATAAGTCGGGGATATTAGGAAGTTTATGTTATTTTATAATCTTATCAAATAAAAAAAAGATCTAAGACTTTGAAACTAATTGGAAAGGAAATTATATCTCTAACTTTAGAATGTAGCAAGTCTTTCTAAGAATTAAAATCCATGGTTTTGCTACTTAATTTCATCTGATCCCATAATTGTTACTTTTAACATTGTTTACTGTTTTCATGCAGGATGAATTTGGTAAAAGCGATCGATGCATTTGATGAAGGAAAAATCTCCTGGAAGAAGTTCTCTTCTAAAGTGAAGAAGCTTCACAAGGACCGTATCGGAGCACCTTATATGAGGGAACCTGGTGAATTTCCGAAGCTAGAAGAGAGCTTTTATGCAAACCCCTCGCCTGGATGTATTTGTGAAAGAACACATGGAAACTTGAGGTAGAGCTCAATAAGCTTCTCACTACATTGATGAATCCCATCTATACCTTAATGAATAGAGTATTTTAAAGGCTATTACACCACCAAAATGTCAGTTTTGAAACAAGCCCACATGGGCTACAGTTGGAGCACAAGCCATGAACTTCTGTTCTGTAGCGGCAAATGGTTTAGAGTGACTGCAGAAGTCCAGAGGCACAGAGTCTGTTACATATCCTCAAGTGGAAAGAAGTTCATTAAAATTGTTGATACTTCCTTCTACTAATTTATAATTTCGAAAGCTGAGCTTAAAGATTATTGACCTGGTTGTATGAACAGCGAAGTATACAAAGGAGGTGACACCCGAGAGTGTAACATGCCCATAACATTACTTAAAATATAAAAACCACAGAAGATTGATTTTTGCCTCTTTCAAATGCAATATTTCATATATAGTATATTTTTCAAAGATCTTATTGGTATACAAATTCTGAACATGAAGTGCTCGGTGTTGTTACGTATAAAGCTAGACCTGATAAATGAGTTATAAATTGGTAATGGATAACCATTTTACGCACCTGGTAAATGAGTTATAAATTGGTAATGGAAAACCATTTTACTGCGTAAAATTGTTATCCATGAACTCATTTACGAGGTATAATAAATTGCTAAAAACATGATTGTTTAAGGAGATTTATATTTCACAAGTTGATGTTCCAAGCAAGGTGACAAACAATAAGTCAAATCTGTACCCAAATTATTATTGAGCAAAGTGCCATGAATTACTGGAGGCTATATGTCCTCCATGGGCATTGCACATAACTACAAAAGAGCTCCTTTATATTTGTTGAACCCGTCAATAATCCATATTGCCTTAGTTATCGTCAGTGAAGTTATGTTTCTAAACAAAATTTTGATAAAAAATGCAGATAATTAGGCTTGCGCAAGAATTATGCATTTCTCTGCAATGATCAACCATCTTCTCATGCTTCCTTGTCACTTTGTCGTTTGGATGATCAGAGTCGTGGGCTATGATCAGTATTTGAATGCGTAAAGGGATGGGATCTATTTATTTGATATTGGCTGAAGAAATAAAACGAAGTGAATCTACTTCATCATCATAAAATAATTATTTAGTTTTATATTTTGAATTTCATCATAATAAGATAACTGAGCAAATAGATAGCTTGCAAACACGTTTGACTACTAATAAGGAAAAAATGAACAAAAGAACCGCCGAAAAACATACACGAGGCACTGAGCAGCGACTGAAGTGAGGGCTTAAGATTCATCTTCAGTACAATGTCATTAGCCACAATGTAATCTTTCATTTTCCACCCATCTTCCAATTCTTAACAGAAAATACCTACCCACAGACTGGATCCTAACACTGCAGAATTGATTCAACAAGCTCATAGAGAGGTGCCAGCTCCCCCTTATCAATCAAGCGGAATTCCTGCATCCACAGAATAAATTGGAGAAACTGAGCTTTGTTGCTAATACTACGCTCATAAATGGGTTTTAAGCCCATGAAATCAATTTGATACAGATGTGCTACTACGCATTTCCTCTTTTGACTCCTTTAAATTTTCAGTTATACAATACCTTGTAACGAGGAAAAGTGAAATTTCTCCTGCCGGTGTGTTTTAATCAAATTTAAACTTATAAATGCAACCAAATTCTCAACTTCTCAATAACACACAAGACGTGATGGATGCCGGTTGGACTTAAGGAAGATGCATGGCAACCAGCCTCAAGTTTGGACATGAGGTCTATTTTACCTTCCCCTCAATTTGCCTTCCTCCTATGTTGTGCATCTACCAATAAGCAGCACGTATAAGTGGGTCTTGGGGAGGAGACAGTGGAGGGAAGAGGCGGAAACTGGATGTGGAATTTCAATACTTGCCAATAGGAAAACACCAGATATTTCTTTAACTACCACAATGTTCTATTTTCGCTCAATGAAGCTTACAGGGAAACCAAATATTATCCTATATCATCAATAAAACATTCAAACTTGCACCATAATCTAATAAAACTTGAAAAAAAAAACCCTAAAAATCAGATGAAAGTAATAACTTACCCATGTAAACAGAACAAAATGCTTAAAACAGGTGTTCAGGTGAGCTTCTTCCTTCAGGCTAATAATCTTTTGGAAATGTGAATGGTATATGTGAGCATATACACGAAAGAGCCGCTTGAATATTGTCTTCACAACATCCACAAAATTGGTTGGGAATGGTGCACCTGCAGGCACGTAAAAGGCATACTGAGAAAACTATACTCTTGGATCATCTATCCAATCAATACTACAAAAAAGAGTTTCTCGTACCCAATTTTTGAGGAAAAATTGATTCATCGTCCAACTGAGTTTCAATCCACTCCATCAAATACTCAACATACTTGGGAGCAGATACCTCTATAGGTTTCTTTATAGTAACTCCATCAGCCCATCTGTATTCGTATCTGCAGAGAAATAAGTCTAATTCAGGACTCGGGCAAGTGCAAAGATCAAAGAATACAAATATTATTCCTATGGGTTTTGTCTCATGACTAAAGCACTTATTCCAGGATTTGATAGTGTGCAGTGGCACCCATACTACCACCTGAGACTTCCAAGCACAAGATGTCTCAGGTTCAATTCTCACTTTCCCCTCCCTAAAGAGGAAAAATATAGGAAAACGAAACACATTCTGGAAATTTAGTTTCAATTTAATCCCCAAATTGTATAGATAAGTGAAGAATCAATAGCTGCGATGATCCAAAGAAAATCTACCATACTTAGACACAATTAAATATGGGCTAGTTTGAAGAGATAGATGACAGAAATGGGCTCAAATAATTCAGAGTTTGAGCGTAACAGCTATCCCTTAAGTCCTTATCATGCTTTGTCGGGCAGTCCATTTTGTCTTCTATTTTTTGTTTTGTTTAAATATGCCTTTTGTTCTTTAACAAAGTATTGTGCTACCCCTTCAGTCACAAAATCAACCTATCAGCCATGCATAGCCCCTTCTATCTCCCAGATGGCACTTTTGCTAAATAGATGGGATAGATATTACACAACTACTCAGATAGTCTTGCAGTTGCACATTAGCTTGATAATTGATTAAAAGCATTTACCCTTCAAAACCAATTCTTGTCTAGTTCAAACATAATCATCTCTCACCCCCACCCGCACCAACAAGAAAAAAACATAAATAGAAGAAAAGAGAAAGAGAAATAACATAGAATTAATTTCATTGCGCTCATAATACAATAATAGATCATTAGTGACAGCATTTAGAATGTTACTTTGCTCCTGCTGTCATTGTTGGGCAGGTTGATGCAGTGCAGAACTCCGTAAGAGTACCGTAAAGAATATTCACCTGGTTAAAGAAGTCAACCGCTGCAGGACAAAGAAGCACCATATAAGAACAAGACCAGAGTATATGATGACAAACATGCCCAGACATCCGATATTGATGTTATATCCATATTAAATGGAGTTGTTGAGAAACAGATGCTTTCGTATGCATATTTTACTGCGAGAACAGGTACATGTAAAAATACAATATCCTTTTAAGTATCCAAAAGCCTCATTCATCTACTTGTACCAAACACCATAAGGAATTTATGGTCCACAAAACTATCCAGTATCAGTCATCCCATAGTCCCATACTAGTGAAGGAATAATTAGATTTCAATTGAGTAATGTTTCCAAACAAATCACACTTCACAAATAGGCTGCTCTGTATTTGTAATCCCTAATAAATAAAGAAGCATATAGTGATTATTGAGTAAAAAAAATACAAGACTGAATCATATAAGAGCATCGGGGAGCTATACATAATATGAGACTCTTACATCAAAACACATGCAAATGATGATTGATAAATTAAAACATTAACATAATAAAGAGATCCTTATAATGAAAACATAGAACAATTTATATTTAAAACTCAATTCTTACTATTTACTGCCAGCCACTCATTAAGATCTTCTCCAGGGGGTAGACGCACAGCTTCCCTTAAGTTGCCACTACCCAAGGTAGCATCAATGTGTTTTTGAAGTTGTGCACCCTGCATAATAATTAAGGATTGACACCAGGATAGATAAACAGTCACCTCCAAATCATTTCGTGAGCTTTTTGGTAAGTTATGTACCTTACTCCCTGATGGAGCACTCTTTTTAGGTCGAAATGTCTTCTGATTCCTGAAAACATAAAGATCAAAACAATCCATCAATAGAAATATATAAACTCTGAAATAGAATGTGCGTAGTGTATTTTGTAAAAACCACCAATAGCAGAAGAAATTAATTGAAACACTGTATGAGAGCAACGCATTAAAAGAAAATTCACCAATATGCAGCCGTCAGTAATAACCATTTACACAATGTCAATGTACACATCTGATCTTTATGCCTTAGTTCACACTGTACATAATGCTTGTCACATATTCTTATACTATTTGGAACTCTTCTGTTCTTTCTACAAAATTAAAGAGCCGAAGCCAAATGATAAAATCAAACAACGTTATTAAAATAATCTAAGTTTTTAGGGTGCTCAATCGTAAACAAAGATGAGCTAAACAGCTGTTTAAACGCCAAGACTCCCCTCCACCCCCCCAAAAAAAACAAAGAAAGAAATTGCGGCGTTATCCTTTGAAATTTTCAATATGCAGATACTTTTCCTAGAATAGACCACAAAATACATATCCCCTTTTCTTTGGCCGAAAAATTGACGACATAGAACTTTAAAAAAGACAAATTTATTATCCAAAAGTTTCATATACCTGAGAATGAAGATCTACACTTTCTGCAGTAACTAGAATATCCTGATATACACGTTGTATGCGGCAGTGACGTAATAATTAATGAGTATAGACATGTGGAAATTACTTGATAGTGCAAAAAAGACCATTGATTTTGCAAAATTCAAGTCTCTGGCATTTCACATAAATCGTAAATATGCTTAAACAAATATTCACATATAACCTCTGAGAGTAAACTAATCCCTTTTCATTCAGTATCAATTGTTCCACCCTCAAAGCGCTCAGTGATTCAAGTTATCATCTAGGTATAGTGACCTGACACAGTATCACAATAATCTTTTCCCCTGTACTTCCCTTTTGACCGCCGACAACTACTATCTCCATTCCCCAACAAAGGTTTCACTAATTTTGTTCAAACTAGGTTATATAATTTTAAAATTCAAATTACG
Source organism: Centella asiatica (assembly GCA_014636745.2). Taxonomy (NCBI): domain Eukaryota; kingdom Viridiplantae; phylum Streptophyta; class Magnoliopsida; order Apiales; family Apiaceae; genus Centella; species Centella asiatica. Next base: position 52,799,423 of record CM025780.1, read on the forward strand.
GTGGGACACTATCAAAAATTTTAAGCAACAAAGGGTCTACTTCGTTGGAACTTTTATGTATTCCACACAATTGATCATTGCAGAAACAAAGTCAATTAAAGTTATAGATACTTTAAATTATAGGATTATGCAAATATACACAAAAAATTTAAAATGTCACTCTTTTTATAGAAAAAGAGGGAGTACAAAGAAACCCATAAACTAAACTAGTAAACTGTAACAATACTATCACACTACATAATCCCAGTAAAATGTTGATCCTTTCCCCAGAAATGTTTGTAACTGGAATGTCATCATTCATCAACAATCTGGCACTAAAATTTATATCTGATTTTACTCGAATTAACAAATCATAAACACATGTAGCCAATCAAAAACCAAAAAGTCGCAATCAAAACAGAATCATCTCTTAAAAATTTTAAAAAATACAAAAATAATGACACATAATTCAACTCCTGCCTACAGAAAAATTTCGATTGAAAATTAAGGGGAAAGGACCTGCTTCCGAGGCCGAAGAGACTCATGATTATGGAGCGTTCGCCTGGCTTTCACAAAATCAATTCTCTCTAAAAAAAAAAAAAGAAGGGTTTAATATGTGTATATATACATATAGACAGTATATATATGCATATATAGTCGGCTATATAGAGAGAGAGTGGGGATGTTATAAGATGACAGTCTGGCATTGGAGAGGTCAAGCAAGACTCTCTCTCTCTCTCTGTATAGTACTATAGTGTATGTGAGATGTTTATCTCTCTACTTTCTCTCTCTAAAATCTTTCCAAAAGCAGCCAGGTCTTCTTCTCTCTTTGCCATTGCCAGCTTACCTGGCTGATTCTTCTCACAGAATTTACATTTATAGTATATATACATACATATATAAGTAAATTAAATATTCTGTATTTTGACCAATATTCTGTATTTATATACGGAGTACCTTATATTTACATGATGTATCTTTGTCAATTGCGGTTTGTTTGGCGTCTATTTACTCGGATCAGAGCTATATATATGTTGTCCATAACTAGTTAAATCACTACAATTTCCTTATGTGTCCTTGGAATATTTATCATCCAATATAATTTATTGTAATAAGTCAAGTAACTTTTTTATACGTAAGTTTAAGTGAATTTTTTATATGTTAAATTTTTTATTTATATTATTTTTTATTTAAAATATTTGTTATTATTAATTTTATTTAAAATTAAATAAAATATTTAACATATAAAAAAATTCACTTAAATTTATGTGTAAAAAAATTAAATACTATTTATTATGAAACGGATGGAGTATTGACTTTTAAATATATACAAGTGATCTGACTTATTGATTTTTGAAATTCATATGTGAGTATTAATTGTTTTCTTATATACACAATAAAATAATGATGATTAATTGATTATGACAATTATGAATATATATAATTTAAGGGCACTTTTCTCTTATTATGAACGATGAGAGTAAAATAAAATTCATGATTGTGCTACTAATATTAAGTAAACTCAAACTATCAATTTCAAAATTGATTAAATTCAAATTAGCCGGAAAAGGTTTTATACTCCTTCCTTTTTAAAATATAAGATTAATTTGACTTTTGAAATTCACCTAATAAACCCTTCTTTTTTTAGAGAGAAAAGGAGAGAATTGATTTTGTGTTTGTTGTAATAAATTGTAGAACTCCTTGTGTTTGGTTCCTTTCACTTTGTTTCGTTATTCTTATATAAAACTCATTTTTCACATTATTTATTTTCTAAATTCCTACATGAGTTAATTTAGTTTGACAAAATTAAAATTATTATATATTCATCATCATTTTTTTCCATTGAAAATTTTAAATTAAATCGATCATTTTTTATTGTTCTTGTTTTCTATCTCCATCTCTTCATCCCCAATGCATCCATTCTATTATGCAATTTAATAAGTATAAACAGGCCAAAAGAACAACAATGAAACAAGAAACCAAACACAGCCATCACAAAGCGGATTGTGTGTGGGTGGGCGATTTGCCAGGGGGGTGCTGGGGGGCTGGGTGGAGGTTCTTGAACTAGATGCGAATAGCTGTAAATGGTAGGTTATGTTGAGATGGAATAAATTAATTTTGACAAAAGAATACAATTTGCTGGTTAAATTATTATTATAATTGCAATTTTCTCCCTCCGAATATTCAATTGCTTCGCTATCAATTTCAGTTGGTTAAAAATACTTGGACTTTTTATTTTTATCTAATACAATATTAAACTTCTTGAATTTTTCCTATTTTATTACTCCACCCTGTTTCACAATAACTAATATTTTAGAATTTTATTTATTTTTTCATTCTAGAAACTTATCTCTTATATTTTTTAAATAATCTTTAAATCCTCCCAAAGCTTTTCTCTTAAACGTGGATTATTGCTAGCATAGATGGCGGCCCTCCGAAATGGAGGCCTTCAAGGGATTCGCCAAGAACTTCCACTTTGACCGTCGTTGGGTTACAGAGCCAAATGAACCCTCAGAAGTGAAAATAATGAGGTTGATGTGTCATGACTATGACCCAAAATAATATATATATATATATATATATTTTTTTTATTTTTATTTTTATTTTTTTTTGAAAATGATGACTTTGTTTCGGACCACACACTATCTACAACGAGACTAGTATCCCGGAAAGGTCGTCTTTTTCTTTCTTTTTTTTTTTTGGGCGGACGGGGAGGGGAGTTGAGAACTTGAATACTCCCCATTATATTATTCTTCTAATTTTTCTCAATATATTTTATAATTTTAAATTTAATTTCTTTCATTATATAGATAAAAATCCTTTATCTTATAATGGTAAACTTAGAAGTTGGAAAATATCTAAAATTACAAATAAAAGTACATTGGGACGATATTATATGTCTCATTTGTTTTAATTTAAACTTTAAAAATTATAGATTTATACTATATAAATCTAAAATTGTAAAATTTAAACTAAAACAAATAAGTCATGTAATCAATGGTTTAAAAATATATATTATTTTTTGAGTCAAATAATAACATATCAAACATGATAATTATATAATTGCCAAAAATTTAGAATACAAATTATATTTTAGTTAGAAAAAATTATTATAAATGATTAAGTTATAATTAAAATTAATAAAATTAACATTAATTAAATTTTGATAATTTGTTGTTGACCTCATTAGTCATGAACTACCTTATTTAAAATGTAAAAATATCTAAATTCAAGTTTTATAGGTTAATAAAAAATCATACAAAATAATTGATAAACTTATAAGTGTGTATGTGTTTTTTGAGAGGTTTCCTATCTTAAAAAAAAAAAGTTATATACAAAACTCAGAATTTAAAGTTGGACGGAGAAGGAAAAAACCGCAATTACCGTACGGAAGTCCACAATCTATGTATAGAGTATCGCATTATTCACATGAATCACATCTACCGACCAATACCACAACGCGTTCGAAAAAGCACACGTTCTTATTTCCTTCTCTCTCACCAAATACCTTTATAAATTATACATATACAAATATCACCTGTTCAGATTGCTCCCTAAACATATTTACCCGATCAAAAAAAAGTCAAAAACAATTTATTCAATTTCGCCGGAGCAACTCCGACCACCATGGCGGAAACGTCGTCGTCCGGTGAGAAACCAACCCTTTTCTCTCCCTACAAGATGGGCAAGTTCAATCTCTCCCACAGGTCAGTACTACTATTTCTTCAGCTTTTCTCTGTCTTCCTCTGATCCGCTGCCGCACCATATTCCCCTGCACCTCCGGCTTCATAACCGTAGATCTGAGTAATGATCAAGTTCCAATTTACAATTTGTTGAGCTGGTATGACTTTTGAAGCACCAGAGAGGAATAGGTGCATGGCAAAGATTTTTGCGTGTGTGACGAATTTGCCCTTGTGGAACTAAGTTATTTACTTGGTTTTGTGCAGAGTGGTGTTGGCACCCATGACAAGGTGCAGGGCTATAAATGGGATTCCACAGCCAGCACTGGTGGAGTACTATACCCAAAGATCAACCGACGGTGGATTTCTGATCACCGAAGGTACCATGACTTCGCCGACGGCCGCCGGGTAATTCCGTAATTTTATTTATTAAGATATCCATTTTGCAGTTGCGAATTGGTGATGCACATTTGTCGGGTCATGGTACTGTACACGGTGTTACATTACTTTCTTGAAAATGATAGCATCCGACTAATCCCCTGAAAATATATGATCTGAATTTATGTTGTACAAAAATTTTAAAGTGCTCGATTCAATAATCTTCAGTGTCCAAACAATTATCGGATAATCATTTTTTGAGTTTACAGAAGTAATCTTGTAGTGTGTGAATATCAAAAATGAACGAACAGTTGTGCTTTTTTAATGTCCAAAGTGCCTCTTCGAAGTTAACGAAGTTGATAAAACTAATTGGTCCTCCCTCCTCCCTCCGTTACTAATTAATTTACACTTAAAGATATTTTTCGGTTAGAGTTAACATACTTTTAACTTAATTTTTTATTATTTTTTAAATATATAGGTGAGAAGATTATAATCACAAGAAAATACATATAATCTATGATACTACTTAATTCTTATATGTGATACAACTTGATTTAAATAATTGTACAAATGTAAGTATATATGTTTAATTTTAAAGTTAGAAACCGACAAAAAAAATATTTAAGTGAGAGATAATTTGGATGAATGGAGTATTTTTTGGGTCACAAAAATTATTTATTTAATTAAAAAGAAAACAGAAAATAAATTACCTACCAAAGAGAGTTCCTTTGGCAGTCACCTAATTTCCATGGCATTCTCCGAATTTATAACTACTAATTTTTTAATAATGGACCCCTCAAGTTGATCGGTCCATTATAATGTTCACTTACTTTTATTATTATCATTATTATAGATAGATCATAGAAATAACTTTTAACGTTTACTTAGTTCCCGTGTCCTCTTAACTAAATTATGTACGATTCACAACACGACAATGTTTCATTATTATCAAAGTGAGTGATTGGTGGGACCCGCAAACTGTTCCAATTGATCTTGGCCGTTGGACTGGATCTACTGTGAGTGGCAGAAGATATTTTTTATTCTTGCACTAATTGAAGTGAAAATGTGTTTATGGGTTCGTAGGTTTCCACACGTGCCAGGGATTTATAATAAGGAACAAGTGGGGGCTTGGAAGAAAGTGGTGGATGCAGTCCATGCCAAGGGGGCTATTATCTTTTGTCAACTTTGGCATGTTGGTAGAGCATCTCATCATGGTATGTCTTCTATTCCTGCTCATTTTTCTTTTCTTATATCCCTTTTTTCTTTTTAAAATTTTTTGTTTGGGGTGGAGAGGGAGGCTATTACATCATAAGAGAGATTATAGTGCTGTTTTAATATCAATTCAGTTCATATATGCTTATGATCTCATTTTTTTCGACTCCAATTTTAGATATTTTAGATTGTTATAATGTAAATTACGATATCAAATCTAAAATCTTAAAATTTAAACTCAAATAAACGGGATTTATATATCTTTGCCACTTTTGGAAGACTTTTTGTTTGTATACATTGCTACCACTCTTACGTACACGAGTACTAGTGCCCGACGCCCTGACGCTTGAAAAATAGTATGGGTGACATGTTAGTGTATAAACGCTCAAATAAGAGTGTGGGTGTCATGTTTTACTTTTGAGATTTGACCATTGCATATAACAAATGAGGTAATATAATTTCCTTTAGTTTTTACTTTAAGAATTTCGTTTACAAACTTTTATTTGAGGTGGACAGAATAGTATGAATTAATACAATAAAATGTAGTAGATTTTAATACTAAATCAATAGTTCATTTCTGGGATTACGTAACATGGTATTTTTATATCTTAAGGGGAAGTGTATATCTTATGTCAAAGAGTATTACTTGTGGTGCAATAGTATTGCATAACCATTTGCTAATAAGCAGCAGTTTGGTGTAGAAGGTTTTGAGCTTTGACATAAGGAAATTGTTATGGATGAACTTTAATGTTTGATTTTTATTATAAACTAGGTGTCTATAGTGCTGTTATTTATTAAATTGCTAACTTGCTGTAATTTAATTTTGTAAATTGATGACTTTATCAGTGTATCAACCTAATGGGGCTTCACCAGTATCCTCAACATCAAAACCTGTATCAAACAGGTGGAGAATACTGATGCCTGATGGAACATATGGGATTTACCCGAAACCACGTCCATTGTCGATCTATGAAATAGCAGAGGAGGTTGAACACTATCGCCAAGCTGCCTTTAATGCCATTGAAGCAGGTAAAATCGTATTTTCTGATTCATTTATCTTCGTGTTTACTTTGCAAAATGCGCTTGCAGTTTGTGTTTATTCCAAAATAGGTGTATCATGTTAGGATCAAGGCATTAGCATAGTTTGATTGTGTTGTTACCATGATATCTCACATCGGTTAATAATCATGGATTGCATGAGTTTATAAGTCTAGGTTTATTCTTTCATTGACCTTTTCTAGGACAAAACTGTAAAGAGCATGGTCTTTACCTCTCCAAAGCGGACAATATTTCAAGCACGCGAGAATATTCGATCGATTGCGGATAAAATGTATTATCAACATTGATGCTAAAATTTAAAATATTCATTGAATGTGCAGATAAAATAAAGCGTTCAATCGATTGCGGATAAAATGTATCATCAACATTGGCACTAAAATTTAAAGTATTTGTTGAGCGTGCCTTCTTGTCTAGTGATACTTTCACATTGATTGCTGTCCTAGTAGTTTGTAAAGACATTTGAATTAATTGATTAGTATTGTGATATTCAGGTTTTGATGGAATCGAAATCCATGGAGCGCACGGCTACTTAATCGATCAATTCTTGAAGGATGGCATCAATGACAGGACAGACGAGTATGGCGGATCACTGGCAAACCGTTGCAAATTTTTAATGCAGGTGGTGCAGGCGGTAGTTTCAGCCATTGGTACAGAACATGTTGGACTCAGGATGTCACCAGCAATCGATCATCTTGATGGCAGGGACTCAAATCCACGTAGTCTTGGACTGGCAGTGATTGAGAGACTCAATAAATTCCAGCTAGGCTCGGGCTCCAAACTCGCGTACCTTCACATAACTCAGCCTAGGTACACAGCTTATGGCCAAACAGAATCAGGTCAACATGGCAGTGAAGCCGAGGAGGCTGAACTAATGGGGACCTGGAGAAGGGCTTATCACGGAACTTTCATTTGTAGCGGTGGCTTCACGCGTGAACTGGGAATCGAAGCTGTGGCTCAAGGTGATGCTGATTTAGTGTCATATGGGCGCCATTTCATCGCGAATCCTGACTTGGTTCTGAGGCTCAAGAACAATGCACCACTCAACAAGTATAAGAGGGCTACTTTCTACACCCATGATCCTCTTGTAGGTTACACTGATTACCCTTTTCTCAGCGAGGGAAGTCAGAGATCTCGCCTTTGATTATATTGATATTGATATAATTTCAATAAATTTCTTAAATGTTGTAATTGTTGTTTAGTGTTTAATCATATTTGAGCACATATCTTCTGAGGTTTAAGAATATGCCATCTTGTGGTTGTGGAAATTGGAAAAGCTTGACCTCTGATTTATGAATATATAGATTTCTGTCCACAAGACACTTTGTTCTTGGTCATGTTTTCTGTAATCTTCAGGACACATTGTAAGCTTTGGGGAAGATGATTAACAGTGTCTGTAATTATATTACGATTTCAGTGAAATACATCAAATTATAATTTCTATATCATAGTTGTATTATCTATAATCAAAGAAACATCATAATTGCATTATCGTGTAATATTGCATTATTATTCTCAGTGATGTGTGATAATAGAAGGAAAAAGTATAACCCTTCATCATCTCAGATTTTGGAGCACTTAACCATCTCTTCCATTTCCCATCTTCTGTACCATCTTTCATGCTCTATTTTTATCTCCATTTTTCTAAAAAAAATCTCGTTTCAATCATTTGAGGGGAAAAAGATATAAACCAACGCATAATTTTTCCTGTTAATCTAAAAATTAAGTAGAAGGGTACAAGCCAAGTCGGTTAGTTTGTGAGCCAAATTAATGTACCAACGTATAGTTCGTCATGAGCTATAGTAGTTACACCATTTGTTCCACAAAAAGAGTAATATTTAAATTTTTGATAAATATTAATATTATATGTTTGACTGAGAATTATGTATATAAATAATTAGTTTTTCTTGTGAAATTTATTATGAATGTTTAATTAAATTATGATAAGAAAATTGTAATAACAAATTTGTAAAACTATAGTATTATAATGAAAAAAAATACAAATGTTATTTATTTTATTTTTTATGAATAAATTTTATTCTCAAATGAACGGAGAAAGTAATAGTTATTGGTAATGAAAATCTTTCATTTATGTTAGAGGGATTTTGGAAAAGTATTACAAATTTAATATAGATCTGTATGAACCACCAAATGATGAGTTCCATTCTTATTTATAAATAAAATTAAATTGTGAATAAAGAGCGAAAATTTGACTCCAATTTGATGTGAAAACGTGAAAGAGATAATATCATCAAATCAAATCGAATGGCCGAGAAAATAGGCAGCTCCTAAGAGCCACACCTATTTGCTTAATTTGTATGTATTCTAAAATTACAAGACCTTACAGCAAGATTCTTTTATATCATTTGGAATATATGCACAGTTTGTCTTATTCGATCAGATGCCAACTTTTTGCAAGTTCTTTTGGGCCATAACCATGTGCTTTTAGGACCATATTATATACTACTGACAAATTTACAAAATTAATATATACGGATTAATTTTATTATAATTATTTCGTCAATACTATTAAAAACACAGTTTATCGAATTCACTCTTAGTCAACTCAGTGAGTGTGAGGGACTCTTGTAAATTAATATTAATATATACAATATAATTAAATAAATGCGTAGAAGTATAAATATATGGATAGATGACTATCCAAAATTGACCTCAGGTATAAATTAGAATTCGACAATCGGCACACACTTTTCAATTGCTTGACAATTGACTCTTTTGTTGTCTATGAGCCGCATATGCATGCAATTATACATTCTTCGGTCCTTAGGGAAATTAGAATCAAGATAACGAAATGAGAGAAAAAAATAAATTTTATCTAAGTGTAATTAATAATTATTAAAAGAGATGATAAAATTTTATGATTGTTATGAGAGATGGTGATAAAATGAATTATTCATTCGATATGTAGTTTTATTTTATGAGTAAAAAAGATAAATGATCTATTTTTTTTCTTCATTATGGTTCTCACTCTCATTCATGCTTGTCATTTTTTTCACCACTATTTTTCACTAAATTGATTTTAATTTTTGATATATTCTCCCACTCGTTCAATTACTATCCATTAGGCCATTGATCCAACTTATGTATCTCTCAAAAGGGGCTCAAATTTTTATTTTTATTTTTATAGGGAGTATTATATATATGTTGTCTTTAAAATTGTAGCATGTCTTAACTTAAATTTTTTTAAAGTACATATCATTATATAACAATTAAAAATATATAATAGTAACAACAAATAAAACAACGAGTAAAATATCAACGTTAACCGGTAATCATATCAATATTATGGTATCATAAGAATATTTATGTTCTCTGAATTATGAACGGATATGCTCCAACTTATCCTATACAAATTCTTACAAAAGACCCTTTTTTGCTCTTGTTTGAGAAAATGTCACACAATCACATGCATCACAACCCAAAACTTGTCGTTTATTTTCCTATAACTCATGCACGTGAATCTATGCATGGCCATAGCTTTAACAACCAATGGCATTACGCTACCAAATATCCAATCCATACATTCCTCTCTGCATATATTATCTTCATTGCCAAACCCTAAATTTAAGTCTACCAAAACCCAAAAATCCATAATTTTCCAAAATGTTTCTCCCAATCCTCTTCACTTTCACTCTCCTCATATCATCCTCCACCTCCTCGGTGCAAGACTTCTGCGTCGCTGACTTGTCACTTTCCGATACGCCGGCTGGATACCCATGCAAGAAACCTACAACGGTCACGGTGAACGATTTCGTTTACTCCGGCCTCGGAATCCCCGGAAACACTAGCAATCTCATTGGTGCTGCCGTTACACCGGCATTTGTGGCTCAATTTCCTGGAGTCAACGGTCTAGGTATTTCCATGGCCAGATTAGATATTGCTCCTGATGGTGTCATTCCCATGCACACGCATCCCGGAGCATCCGAAATCTTGGTTGTTGTACAAGGAACAATATGTGCCGGATTTATATCGTCGTCCGCGAATACGGTATATTTCAAGACCCTGTACAAGGGGGATATCATGGTTTTCCCTCAAGGATTGTTACATTTTCAATTTAATTCTGGGAAAGGACCATCTCTAGGGTTTGTTAGCTTCAGCAGTGCTAATCCTGGTCTACAAATTCTTGATTATGCATTGTTTGGAAATGATTTGCCAACAGAATTGGTGACAAAAACTACTTTCTTGGATGCTGCTGTGGTGAAGAAGCTCAAGTCTGTTCTTGGAGGCAGTAATTAAGTAAGATGTTGCCCTTGCAAGTTGCTTCAAATTAATCTTTTTTATTTTGTTTAAATTTTTGGTTGGGGTTTGAGATTCTTCATTGTACTAGTAGTAAAACTACTACTTTAATTTGTGTTTTGTTAGTTTATGAGCTCAAATATTTGTAATGCATGCCTTTAATTCTATGTCAAATATATGTAAGTTGGTATAATACGTAACTAGTAATTATTTTATTTGAACCCATTCTTTAATAATCTGTAAGTATTACGGTAAATACTTTTGAGGTCGGTGACATGTTTTATCTATAAATTGAGAATCTCAAAAAAAAAAAAGCATATGTACCTGTAGTCTATTTTTTTTTTACACAAAAATTTAGGTGATGAGAGACTCCCAAAATCCATGGTCAAGACATGTCACCCGTCGTTTTAAAGATTTATAGCAGTATTTATAAATTATTCCAAGAAAAACGGCTAACATATGTGTAATCTAAATTAATCAGAGTAATTTGAATATCTTGTGATAGAAGAAAACTGATCACAATTTGAGATGGAAAACTAATAATACACTCTCTAGTCTCTAATATACGATAACCTTATCTCCTTTTATGTGGTCCAAACTTACTGCTATGGATGGTGAATTATTCGGATGTCCTTTTTCATTTTATTTTTTAGCAATATTATCGATTAGTTTCTGTTTAAAAACCACTATGATTACTCCAACTAACCATCCGTTAATTAATTTTAGGGATAAATGTGTATGAATTATTTTGTACAGACTAATTATATAACAGAATTAACGACTTACAACTATTACGAGTGACTCGCACTCTTAACAGTACTTATATATGTCAACTAATATTCTTTCATACAAGTTTTTTTTGACAATTCATAAATATTAAAATTTTATTAATTACTATATTGATTTTATATAAAATGTCAAAAATAACTTTGTACTTTTCTTATGCACAAGAGTAAGTATTTTTTTTTTCTCTCTATTAAATAACTAACTTTCATTGTATTTAATTGAGGGTATTTTAGAAAATAAATTATTAAATTTTCCTTAAAAAGTGTAAATAACTTATATTAAGAGACAAGGCATGTTTGCCATTATTTTGAAAACCTGTTTTCGCAACCCATAACACTCACTGAGAATTTTGACATACACTAAGTTCTTTGAGAATGGGATCATGGCCACGGGCCTGAACCACACCCTCATGTGCCTTATCCCGAAAGTTGAGAACCCCCAACTGATTACCCAATTCCGTCCTATTTCCCTCTGTAATGTGCTTTACAAAGTCTTGAGTAAGGTCCTTGTCAATCGCTTGAGACCCATCCTTGGTAGCATAATAAGCCCCCTCCAGAGCAGTTTTATTCCAGGAAGACTCACTGCGGATAACATCTTTATCACGCACGACATTATTTCCCACATAAAAAAGAGCAAAGCTAAGGTTGGAGGTCTAGTTATGAAACTTGATCTCGAAAAAGCCTAGGACAAAGTCAACTGGAAATTCTTAGAATTCAGTCTCAACCATTTTGGTCTCCCTGATAAGTTTATTTCAGCCATTATGAAGTGTGTGACCTCTTCCACCCTTCCACCCTCTCTGTTTTGTGGAATGGTGAGGCCACCCCTTCGTTTAAACCCACCAGAGGTACCCGTACCTTTTTCTCATGTATATTGAATGCCTATCCCATTTAATCTCAAAGGCTGTGAATGATGGAACTCGGAAACCTTACAAGCTGGGGAGGAAAGGCCCTCCTTCCCCCACTTATTCTTTGCCGATGACCTCATCCTTTTCTCTAAGGCAGCCCCTGGTCAAACCTTGAGTTTAGCCAAGTCTACAATTCTTGTGGGAAGCAAGGCTAATCCTGACCTTATCGCCTCCCTTGAAACTGTCAGTGATATAAAAGCAACTAATGATCTGGGGAAGTACCTTGGAGTGCCCTTAGTCCATGGGAGAGTGACCAAAGACAAATTTTATCATTGATAAAAGTCCAAAAAAAGCTGTCGAGTCGGAAAGCTAAAACCTTGAACATGGCTGGCAGAATTATGCTTATCCAGGCTGTAACGTCAGCCATCCCTAACTACACCATGCAAACTGCATGGCTTCCCACAAGCGCGTGCAACCAACTGGACAGGTTGAACAGGAAATTCCTGTGGACTAACAAGAGTCAAGGTAAAGGTATCCATATGGTCAGTTGGGAAGAGGTCACTAAGAAGAAGGCCGATGGTGGCCTTGGCCTTAGAAAAGCCAGAGACGTCAATATTTCCTTTCTGGCTAAAAGTGGGGCGCGAGCCATCCAAAAGAGAGAGAGTTTATGGGCTAAAACCTGGGAAGCCCTTTATTTCGATAAGGACAGGAACTTTCAGTTTACCAAAACCAAATGTGCCTCTTCTACTCGGAGGGGTGTTGAGAAAAGCTTGAATCTCATTGAAACTAACTAGTTTCAAATGGAAGATAGGTGAGGGAGATAGTATTTCATTCTGGTTTGACTGGTGGGTGGGAGACAAACCCATTGCGGAGGTGATGGGGGATAACATCCTGAATATTGAGAAACACATTAGAGTCAAGGATGTTATAGGAGAGGATAAACAGTGGGACCTCAATAAAATTGCTTCCCCCTTGCCCCAGGACATTAATTCGTCAGCAAGTGTGGTTTGAGGGGTGTTCACATCCCGAGATGGAATGTTGGTAAAGATAGAATAGTGTGGAGCCATGGTCCGGATGGCTCGCGCAATGCCAAAGGGATCTACAATTCCCTCCAAAACACAAGAGCTAACCAGATGGACATTAATTGGAATAAAATATGGCACCTAGGCGTCCCTCAGAAAATAAAAGTCTTCCTCTGGCTTGCTCCTCTTAAAGACGAATTATTAACTAATGAAAATCTGGGGAAAAGGCAATTGAAAAGTGACTCTAATTGTGATAGATGCCTCGTGGTATCTGAGAATTCCTTGCATATCCTTAAAGATTGTATCGAAATCAAATGGTTATGGCTTCAGTTTATCCCTCACGACCATATATTTGGAAAGTTATTTCAACCTCAACCTAAAAGCATGGATCATGTGGAACCTTCATTTTTTTCACCGCTGTGATCTGGAGTAGCTGGAAAAATAGGAATACAGCCCTTTTCCTTTTTGAACATGTGGAACCTCGCCCATCACAAACCCTGCTCACACTTAAAACCCTTGGCCAGGATATTGCTACAACGAGGGAGAGACCACAAGAGTATTTGGAATCGAGACCTCCGTGCAAAGGTTGGATGAGACTTAACGTGGACGCCAGCTTCAATTCAAACCTGAATTCTACTTCCATTGGCGGCAAAAAGGTTTTTATGGGAAGATTGGTGCATGCGACATCATCACAGCGGAAATGAAATCAAAGCTATTTTACGGGGCCTCATAAATGTCCTGGGATATGAGAATTGAGAAACTGGAGATTCAATCAGACCCCGCCATGCCCATCAAATACATAAAAGAAGGCAACTCAGAAACACATCCATTGGGAGGCCTAGTAGAAGACTGCAGAATGTACGTTGTTGATCAAGAAACCTTGGACAGCAAAGCTCAACCACACGCCCAGAGAGTAGACTTTCAAAGCAGACTTTATTGCTAAACTAGGACATAATTTGAACAATATTTGTATTGAATTGTTGGATGAACCTCCTGATTTCCTCTGGCGTGTAATTTCAAATTCTGAACTTTTAATCTAAGCCTGTCCAGGCAACCTTCGCACCAAAAAAAAAATTAATAAAACAAACATGTTTGATCAATGCTACGATATTAATGCATAATTTTTAGATGATTTAGCAAACTTTTATGCTAGTGATCTTATATAAGATCCATTTAAGCATCAAGTATTTGTTTAATTCTCTAAAAATTATATATTTATGTCTGGTAATACTAAAAAAGTGCGTTAAATCAATAATTTAAATAATAACTAAAAAATTTAGGTAAAATCAGTCCAATTGAAAATTATTTTTGAATTAAGTAATTGGAATAAACAAATTTGCAGTTGAGTAACCAAATTAAAATAGTAGTCCAGTAACTAAATAGTTATTTCTTCCTGTTAATGTACGAGTCTCAAACTTTGTATTTATATCAAAGTAGTATCACAGACAAGTGATAATTACTACTTATTAATTTTTAAATGTAATATAAAAACATAAGCAGCTGCGTTAATATTTCATTCTAATTAAAAGGATAAAAAATTAATTTAGGAAAAATCCTATGTTAACTTTTTATTTTACACGTTTATTGCATTTGAGCTAGTTGGCTTGCTAATAGAGGAGAAGAACGGTAGGTATTTGGAAATTTGAATGATATTTTGGGTAGGTTTATTCGTATCATCTTCCATGATCAAAAAATATAATATAACTGATAATTGATACTATTCAGATATATAATATGACTGATAATTGATACTATTCAGATAATTGATAATATACTTCGGTAATGTAATAAGCAAAGTTGTTAATATAATATGTAGTAATGTTGGATATATATATTTGACTTATTTTGGTATTTGAGTTATTATATTGTATATTTTACTTAATTTCCGTTAATTATAACAAATGAAATATATTATTATTATAATTATATTATATGTAATATATTAAAGTAATAATAATAGTTTTTTATATATAATATATAAATTATAGTATTGGTACAAAATAAATATATAATTTATAATATATATTATTGTTTATTACTATCCTATATATATTATTAAATCTTATATATAATTTGTATATATACACATTATACATACATATAGTATCATAATATTTAATTTAATTTGATGTTTCATATACATAATATGTGAGTATATGTAAGTATTCACCGATCGTACATACATGAAAAAAAACAGAAAACACATACATATAGCATTTGGGATTTGGAGAGATATGGAACCAAGCTGGATCGTATATATTCTTTTGGAGAATAAATTAATAACAAATAAGAACAAAAAAAATAGAACAAAATAATCAATTACCCAATTTATATACACCAAAGAATTGATCATGGGTAAAGATCAAGGATAGACACTTTTCAAGGTGGTTACCGGATAACACCGTAAATGATTACTTATGTGATAATCTTGTAAAATATTATCACTTATTCATTGAACTTATTCATTGAATAGTCATGTAAGATACACCAAACAAACATATTTATCTCAAATAACACCTCACATTATCATAATATAAGATGATCAAAAAATATGACATGAAACAAACATGACCTTACTTTCTCTTGTGTTTGTGTGTAAAAATAGTGATGATATGCCTAAAAATCTAAACACACACAATTCAGGAATCTTGATGTGGAAAAGTCTTCCACTTCCGCTTTAAAGTTTATATTTTATATATTCGTTTTTCTTTTCAACTACCTTATAAATTTTTTTATTAGCACATAAGATTAAAAATTCTAACGTTTTCGATAATCAGTGAGGCTAACCGCCATGTCTATTTTATATATTCCTTTAATTTCATTATTGGTGAAAGAGTTTAATTAGTTTGGACATTTATATATTTTTTTTCTTTCTGATAAAGACATTTAAGTATTCAACCTTTGTATACTTGCAACCAACTATAAATATATAAACAAACAAATATATATTCATATTGAAGAATAATTTACTTATGCAGTTGTGGTATAATAAAAAAAATTTATTATTCAATCGTCCCATTTTTCTTTTACATTTATTTAGTAGAATGTCTTTTATAAATAACGATAATGTGAAACTATTTTACTCTAGGCTAAGTTATACTTCGACTCTTTCAAGAAGCGAGTTACATTTCGAAAAAAATATTAAGTACTTTATAAAATTTTACCATTTAAATCTGATTCAATTTAATTGATTTTGATTTAAAGTAATTAAAACAACAAATTATATAAATACTCCAACAAATAATGACGTTCCTTATATAAGGTTGTCGAAATTATGCGTATTTTCAGATTTCGCAATAATAAAGCATAAAAAATATTACAATTCTTTTTGTGAAATACAAACTTCAAATTTGGATCATTTGGTGGATCTCGTTGTAAATATTGAATATCTTCCATATAAATTTGAATGCAGAATACTAGATAAGTTTAAAAAAAAAAAAAAGAAAGAAAAAGAAGGAATACTTGATAATTAGGAATAAAAAATTAACTAATCCATCTATTTCATTTTTTTTGCTAATTAAAGAATTACATAGTTCCCCTTCTGCACCTCCTTTTCGGGAGTTCTTCATTTCATTTCCACAAGAAGAAGAAGAAAGAACAAGAAAATTCTTTGTTATGTCCGTCTGAAACTATTTATCTGCAATTACTCTCTTTCTCGATTTCCGCAACTGTAAGTAGCTCGATTTTTTTTTTATTAATTTAAGGTGATTATGTTTTCCAATTCGTTCTATTTTATCTACAGAAGTGTTAGAATTGTGTTTGAAACAAACAGTTGTGATCGATTTGGTTTCTGATTTCATGTCCATCTCATGACTAAATTGTGTTTCTGATTTCATGATGAAAGTAGGGATTAACTTTTTTTGCTGTAAAATAGTGTTTGTGAAGCATTGCTCGAGCACATAATGCAAGCTCTTATAATTTTGCATAAGAAACTGCGCAAGCAAAAAAGTAGATGGGAGATAAAGAAACCCCTTTAGTTGTTGAGGGATGAACTCAAGGTGGTATGTGCTGGCTCATGAATTGTGTATGGGATAATAGAATAGAGGTTGAATTGTTGAAGATGATTAATTTACGTTTTAGAATATCCGAATTGGTATTACTAGGGATGGATTTATTTGTTTGTGCTCAGAAGGTACAGTGAAGAATAGTCCTATCAAAGTGAATAATATTAATGCAAATGAGAGATAATGATCAATTCCTTCAGCTGATTAGGTTTGTTCTCACAGCGAAAGAGATATGAATAAGAATAAGAAGGTACTAAGAATATTTTCTCTATGGAGTTAAAGAAGAAAATTTGCTCCGTAATTTTACTAAACAGCGCTCACTCTCTCTCTCTCTCTCTCTCTCTCACCCCTCATCTCATTTGTAATCTTTTTATGTTTGTCAATTACTTTCTATGAGCTTATACATACAAGATTTAATGTTAGACGCACTCCAACCTTTTTGCATTAAGGTTATTTATAGATGTTGTGGACCATAGGGTTTTAATAAAATCAACTTCAGAAGTAGAGTGCTACTTTCTATCTCACCCCTTATCTATAATTTTTTATGTTCATAATTTCTTTATATGAGCTTATATATACTAGATTTAATGTTAGCCCACTCCAACCTTGAAAAAAATTCTAACAATTAATAAGATCAAATAAGTCTTAGAGTATCAACCTTCGATTTAAACATTGAAAGTCTTGGATAGCCCGATAAATTCAAATCTGGCTCACCCCGTATTCCCCATTCTGACCTTTTCGAGTAAAAGACCCTAATAGGGTTAGGTTTGGGTCCCCACAATATCTAATTGAGGGTATAAAAGAAATTTTTGGTACTGAAAGACTCTTATTACAACGGAATTTGAATTTCTGAAATTCTTTTCTGTTTCTAGAAAGCACTTCATTTCTTGGTGCCAAAAAAGTTGGTCTAAAATAAAGATGGAGGATCTATTCTCTATTCTTGTTTTTTTTTTCATTTAAGGCTAATTTCTGTTGTTGTGGATATGATTTTAATAAAATTGAGTTTTGAAGTAGAGTGCTACTATGAGATGATGTCTTGTTTGAGCTTGTGAAAATAAAAAAATGACACCCGTTGGCTTTTATTATCTAGATGCCAATTATCAACAAGAACAAAGGAATGTCTTGGGGGAAGGAAAAGACCTAGGAGTGCTGCATTTTTTATTTTTATTTTTCCTGTAAAAGGGTGTTTCCACATTTTATATAATAGTAATGCATTAGGGAGGCTTCTCAGAATAGGTTTGACTTGAAGGATCATGTTGTTTGTACCTAAATACATTGACTTGGAGCCTTGAATAGTGCATCTAGGCGAATATTGGTACCTTGAAGAATCCGACATAGATACACCTCAATTTTAAACACATTTCTACACTAAAATGAAATGTCCCACAATAACACTCTAGTCCTGTTGTCAAGTTCTGGATACTGGTGCTTCAAGGCGAAATAAATAGTCCATCTAAGATAGGTCTGGACGATACATGTTGCACATTAAATGCTTATTGTCTAGGCCATTGAAGATTTAGGTTTCAATAACCAATTAAAATTCATAAAGGTGTTTTTTTATATATTAATGCCTTATTTAATATTGAACTTTTGGTATTGGCTTATAACTCAATGGTAATTGTTCTGGGAAGATTCGCCATCTTCCCCTTCATCCCATGCTCCTCCTTTCAATCACAAAACTGTTACTATTAACGTTTATTTGTTTACCTCCAGTATGGATGATAATTATGGTTCTTCATAGAAGAGAATTTATAGTATGGATAACGATGAAGGGTTTGGTAGCCCTGGTTGGGGTCCTGCATTACTCATGCAGACTACTGAAGATGTTGCCAGAGCTGTTGTTGCTGTAGCTTCAGCTGCCGCTGCTGTTCCTTCGACAAGACCGTCGGTAGTATTTTCTTCTAAAGATGATAGCAGTAGCCAACTTCAGAAGCTTCAGCAGCAAGTTTCTAGAGTCCTAAAAGGTTTTTCACACTCTCCTGAGGTGAAAAGTGGAGTTTATAATCCTGAAGTCCTAACAAGCCAAAAGCGTCAATGGGCAAGCTTTCACA
The DNA here is from genome assembly GCA_014636745.2 of Centella asiatica. Lineage (NCBI taxonomy): Eukaryota > Viridiplantae > Streptophyta > Magnoliopsida > Apiales > Apiaceae > Centella > Centella asiatica. The sequence continues at coordinate 52,818,692 of CM025780.1, forward strand.
TGCAGTCCCTGGTATGGTTTCTCTTCAAGTAGACCCCTCGAGCTCTCTCTCTCCATCCCCCACCCACCCCAACACACACACACACACACACACACTTTCTTAGCAAGCATTTCTATATCTTGCTGATTTCATATAGAGAAAAGGAGTGATAATGGTAAAACTTGGTCTCTTGCCTTTCCAAGCTTTCACTTCAAAATACTTAAAGCGTTATTTGCTGGATAAGAAAATAGCGTACTATAGTTTCTATTTTTATTTAAAGAATCTTCCCTGTACTGCCTCTATGTAAAATTATAATGATAAACATAGACGAAAGGTACATTGGTCAACATATAACGCATATAAGCCACCAATCCAGTTAATATGAACTACACAGTACTCACATATGCCAGCTGAACGTAAGATGCAGCAGCAGTAAAGTTCTTAGTTAAACACACAATTCACCAGCTGGCTACGTCAATGTCCATTAGAGTATCAAAGCAGGTCCTGGCAACTACTAGAAATAGAGTATTAAGGATGCCAGCAAATGAAATAAATTCCAACCTAGCTCATAACTCCATGAAAATCACTCGCGAGAAACAAGTTACGAAACATTCACATCCTCACACTTACACTGGAGTGGGAGAAACAAACGATGCAAAAACATTAAGGAAGAAGAGTTAGCACTAAAGTCTCAAGGCAATTGCAGAGGTCAGCCGTTTTCAAGACACTCCAAATTACTCAAGTGTTGCAGCACTCAAGACTTGCAACACTCAGCATGACCTCATTGTGTTTTTCTAATTTTCCTTCGTACAACCCCTAAATGAGACCTGAATTCTTATTCTGAAGCCGTACCTAATATTATCTGTCTATATACACCAAAATTTCAATTAAATAAGCAGCAAATCATCAAGTTCAATTTGTATACACAACCATGTATACATAATTATTTCTATGTCAAACCTCACAGAACAATGATTCATCGATCAGCTGACATATGAAATCATTACTTAAAATGTGGAAACGAGTTCATCTGCAGCATTGTAATGATTGCTGGTCACAGATCTGTACTCATTTCTTCTTGTTGGTACTACACTGGAGCTTGAGGTTTTATTCATTGTATTTGATAATTCTGATGCTATTACTCATTAAATTGATTTAATAAGAATGCTGTTTGATTATGCAGAATCACAGGATATGGAAGGAACCAACGAGGCTATTTGAGAGCATGGTAGTTGTTGGACTTCATCCTAACTGTGATATTCAGGCAGTTCAACAGCTTTACTCCAGCAGGAAGTCTGAAGGTTCAGGTAGATTTCGAAGTTTGCTTGGTGGTGATCTTCAGTCACGTGTGGAACCAAATCTTGAACCTCAGGTACTATATCACATGCATAATTTTCCATGTATTTGCAGTTAGACTCTTGAGATGAGGACCTATGATTGTCTGCTTTGCCTTTCAGGTCTTATTTGCTTATCCTCCTCAAAAACAGCTGCCTCTGAAATACAAGGATCTTCTATCATTCTGCTTCCCTGCAGGTGTTGAGGTAAGTTTGTCAAGTGATGTGTCTTTTGTGTTATATCTTTTAAAATTGACAAGTGCCGCACTCTAAACAATTGTTGCTGTTCTGGGTTCTGGTCTATTTTCTTCGAAGATATTCAAAAATTTTAGTATTTAAGCTTGGTATCTTGATTTCAACAGTTTGGTATGAAACTTTTGGAACGTGATAGATAGTGGTAGAAAAATCTGGTAAATACATTGAATCCACTACGGCCCTGGTAGTGGTTTATAGAGTTTGGTAAAAACCGAATTATACTGGTTTACTTGTTATCACCAAAACTTTGTTGCTACTGGGTCAGTCTACTAAATAGTAAAAGTGATATCAGGCATAAGAAGATTTATTTATTCATTTTGGCATACCTAAAGTAGCACTTACCCACCACTCTTCTGCCTCAGCTTCTCAAATCTTGATCTTCTGCTCTCATCTTTGTCTGATTTCTGCAGCTGAGTTCCCCAGTTGTAGTCTTCCATATTAAAATTATTTCAAACTATCCCCGATTTGCATCTGTGGCCATCTATATATCCTTAATTACTTCGCTTCCGGCTTCCCTTACAGGTTCTTTTCCTGCCAGTCCCTTCTCCACATCTTCCTTTATAACCCACTAAAGTTGAAGGCCCCACATGAGATGACTTGATGCGACTTGCTCAGACCAAGCAACAAGTATTCTTGAATCTTTCATTCTTTATTTCTCCTTCTTGTTCGGTTAGTAGCTTGTGTTGATCTATGTTGCATATAATATCTTAAATTATTAACCATTCATCTTTTGTTTCTCACAATATTATTGTAAAGCTGAACCCTGCGTTCTGGCTTCTTCTGCCCATGATTTCTTATGTACTATATAAATGAGAGAGAGAGAAAACCGGTATATAGTGTGTAACCTGTATTTTCCGTACCCACATGTTTGGGTAGGTGTTCACTTTTTAGTAAATTTAATGTTTGGTTTGGACTGTATGAACTGGTTTGCCACGGTTTTTCATAAGCTCCCTTATAGAATATGAGTTATTTATTTTATTTTTATGTTTATGGGTTCTATTAATCAAATCTCTTTCTGGTTTGCATTTTATTGGATATGTTTTACATACATGTGCTATGCAGTTAAAAAATCTGACTTAGCTCTGGAAGTTTATTCCTTATCTTGTATGTCGTCTTGTACTAGGATGTACTTTTACATCAATGTGATTTGCTATGAAAGAGTTCTGATGCTGGTTCTTGTGGTTGAAGGTTCATGCTGTTGAGAAGACTCGGTCAATGAGTGAGTTGAATGAAATGCTTCTTGGCCAGGTATCTATGTTTTCTATTACCACATTTATCTAAGAATGATATATTCTACACCTAATTGGTGAATCCTGATGAAAATTTAATCAGAATACTGAATATCTGTTGTGCATATTTGTTCCTGACATAAGCAAGGACAAACTAGGTGGTTAATATGCATAATCCTTTGTCTTTGTCTTCTCACCTTTTAGTTTTATGCTCACATATTTGAACTATGTTTCAGTCTAAATTAGTTGATAACCTGAATTAACATACTGCTTGGTTATGCAGGAACACTTTAAACGGAGTGATTTGTCATTTGTATTTCGATTGCAGGTAAATTTATTCCTAAAGGCCTCTGCCTTTTCCGGCCCCTTGAGGTTCATGTATATAGTTTTAAGGTGTAACAAAAACCATCTAATGGCTTAGCATATACTTGTGAAATTTGCTTCAAGTTGAAGAATATATGTTAGTACTTAATCTGAATCAGTTCTATTTTCTGATTTTCAATATGCACTCATGTTCTCAGATTGTTGCTACTTGAATGTTTCAAGTGTACCTGATTTTTTCTCATTATCTTTTTCTTGTCCCAGCAGGCTGCCACGTATTGTTATTCTGTTAGAACATCCATGTAACTGCCAGTCTCGTTTAAAGTTAAATATTATAGAAATCGTAGGCTGATGATTAGCCAAAGATACTTATAGTTGAATTTGAGAGAAATAGGTCTACTCCTGACCATCATAGTTAACCCTATGTCTTCAAGATGAACCCTCCATGCAACAACAATTCCTCCAGCTTTTCCATTTGTGATGCTACTTGGGCATAGTCCTGGTTCTGCATTGTCCTTATTCCGCTCTTAGTACAGGTTGAAATCACTACTACCTGAAAGTGGCATGATCATATACATTATGACATACTTGTATTGTTATTAAATCGGCTCTCTGAATCGCAAGGAACTTACCTGGTAATTGCTTGCCTATAAACAAATTTTGAGATGTATCATTCAGAAAAACAAAAGCAAGTTGAGACTTTCATCACTTCTCCTCTAGGTTACCTTGTTAGCGCTATTGCTTTTGCCGTATGCAGATTTGATCTGGCATGCTCTTTTGGTTATGGTTTCTTCTGAATATGTTAGTTGTTGATTTCATATCCTACATTGGTTGCTAATATGTTTGTTACATCTTTTTTCAATATGTAGCTTTTTGATCTCTTGGAACGTCTTCTAACATAGCTTCTGTTATCTAGGTTGCTGATGAAGCAACCCTTTATGGTTGCTGTGTTTTAGTCGATGAAATAATACAAGAACCCTCTGGCTTAGTTTCCATGATTTCAGATAGACAACCACTGCGATTGCCCTTGGGCCGCCATATATTAACTACACGTCGATGTTATTGCATTCTTTCGCGGGTACCGTGTTTTGAACTGCACTTTGGCGTATTCAATAGGTTTGTGAACAACTTTGATTGAACGGGTTCCATGTAGTCTAGTGACTAGAAATTGAAAGAAGTTAAATTTTGTCACAATATTGTCCCTCGTTGTTACTGAAGTAGTTGTGTGAATTCTTTTGTCTTTGATTTTGTAGAATATATGCATGACATCATATTATTTCCACCATCATTTTTTGCTTGATACTTTAATTTCCAACAAATTACTATAAGCCGAGCAATTAATTACGTTTCTAGATTCTTTTTCCCCCCATCCTTTCAAAAATTATAACCCCTCCTCTCTCTTTCTTCTCTTTTTCCATTCATTTATTACACTTGCCCTTGTAGTATATTCACTGAAGAAAGGCTGGAAAGGTTAACCAAAAACATTGGTGAATTAGATATGGAAGCACCTGTTGGGTATGATGAGGAAGAAAATTTGGAACATAAGGAAGAAAATTTGGAAGAAAGATCAGTGATTTCACCAGAACATATGGATGAAGGCATGCATAATGGAACATTAGAAACTTCTAAATCAAGCACAGGGGGTTTCATCCCTGGGGAAGTCATTGATGATGTGCATCATATGGAACAGCAAAATCTGGAAGGGTTACCTTCTAAGAAAGGTGCTGATAATCATGTTGTAACAGTTGATCTGGATGCGGAGAAGGTTCCCGCTGAAAAAGAATCTATAGTTACAGCACAGATCTCTGAAGCTTGTGATACCTTAGTTACACAAAGACATTCACCTCTGGTACAACATCAGCAATATGAAAGCTCTGAATCTTCCCCCAGGTACAACAATTTGTTTTGTTCTGGAACCTGATTTCTCAATGTTTTTTCATGATGTAAGTCATGATTCCTTGGTATGTAGATTTGGATGTGCCTATGTTTTTGCATAACCATCCATGTTTATAAGTTGATAAATAAAAAGGGCATTGTAATGGACACCAGATATAGTATCTATTAAATCTGTTACAGAAAGGATATCAAAATTTATTTTTAATGTCAGTGGTATTATTATTCTAGATTGTTATTTTTTGAGTATTTTCATCATTATCTGTTAAATTTGAGAATTGCTTGATTGATGCCTCATCATATTACTGACTAGTCGTTATGAAGGATAGAACATGTATTAAAGTTTCCTCTCCTTAGACTGAGTTCATAAGTACTTCAATATTTGTTTGCTCCTCAAGCTTGGCAACTAGCATACTGATACATTCTCCAGTAGTGCAAGTTATTTTGTTTTTCTTGTTTGTTGTCATGGATTCTTGCAGATGCCATGCAAAAGGCAAAGCTTGTTTAACTTGAGATATATTAACTGTCTGTATATATCAATAAATTAAGCAAGACATTTAAGTAGTCATAGCTAACAATTTGCTATTATTTCCTCAGTACTGTCTTAAGACACTTTGCAAGACAGCCTGCCCAAATACAGAACGGATTTATTGACTTTGATTATTATCTCTTGTTCTATGGTGTTACTGGTGGTATACATGCAGTTTCCAAGGTTCTCCAAGTGAAGATAGAAACAATAAAAATGTTACTGATGATACAGAGTTCGAAGAGGCATCTTCCTCAGGCCAATCCAGTGATCACGGTGATATTTTAGAATGGGCTAAGGTTTGAATATAATGTTAAATTATGATTTAATCTTCTTAGTTCTTCTGTACTACTTCAGTGTTTTCAATTTCCAATTCTTTTCCTTCCTCCATTCATTTATAGGTCAATGACTATGGATCTTTACGAATAATATCCGAGTATTACCAGTTACGTTGTCCTACGAGGGGTTCAACAATTAAGTTCCATCCTTTAGAGCACCTACATCCTTTAGAATATCACAGACCAGATGAAATGGTTCTACGTGTAGCTGGATCAGGAATCGATTTGAAATCATGCAGTACGAGTTTGGAAATGGCAGAGGTATTATGTATGGTGATAACTAAATTAGCCAATAGTATTCAATTTCAGAAAAAAGGTTTTATCATTTATGTTTAAATTTATGCAGGTGCTGCATTCACGTGACTTTAGATGTACAAGTCTTCCGTTTTGCCAAGAGTTTGATTAGTATTTCTGCACCAAAGTCTTTTCAAAAATTTATTTTTGATATCGACACTGTGCATTTTGGTTTGATTTTGTCTCTCCATGTATGAAAGAGGTCACACTCCATGGCAGAGGCATAAAATTTCCAATAAAGAAAGAATTCTGAATAAAGTGAATGTTTCAATTAGAAAGAGCAGGTCATACTAGTATAATGTTGCATTTTCATCCTACCTTCTTTGGAAAGGTTCTAATTAGCAGCTTAGAAATTTATTTGTTCTCAACCTCAAGGTGGGCCAATCTCCATGATAGGACAAGAGAGTCCACACGTGATCACATGTTAACAAAGCATTAGAAGTTTCATTGACCTTTCTTGTTCGCGATATTTGGGAAGTAATTCATAGTTTCCCTATATAATACGATTCACTGTATGTACAGGCACACAGTGCTCTCATGGCAGAGGAGGAGGCAACTGCTTTATCAGTATGGGCAGTTGCATGCTTATGTGGATCAATGCGACTTGAGCATGTAGGTTAACAACTTTTTTAATTGATAATCATGACTTATAAACAGTTAGCAGTGGGGATCCAGACGCTAAATGAGACTTGAAGGTATTGATTTTCCTTATGTTTTACAGGTATTGACTTTGTTTGCAGGGGCTCTGCTGGAGAAGAAAATTGTCTTTATTTGCTCCAATCTGGTACGTGCCCATTACTTACAGCTGGATAACATATTTCACTGATGACTGGTCATTGCTGCACAAGTGACATCTGCTGTAAGAAATATCTGAGTCAGTTGTCCTTGAATCTTATTTCCTATCCACTCTCAGACCATTTTGGAACTCTCTCTCTCTGCTGTAAGAAATGTCTGAGTGAGTTCCTTGAATCCTATTTCCTGATCCTTTCTGACCATTTCAGTCTTCAGAACCCACCACACACCCCCACCTCACCCCCACCTCACCCCCCTCCCTCCCCCTCCCCCTCCCTCCCTCCCTCCCTCCCCTCCCG
>CM025780.1:52826351-52929869 GCA_014636745.2 Centella asiatica
TTTTTTTTCCATACGTCATTAAGGAATTTGTAACGTTCCTTAATACGGTGTTCGCATGTGTGTAAAAACCTCTATATATTTTGAAATTTTGAATTGTTTTCATGATGTTCCAGGTTTTACCAGATGACATGCTGGACTTTTTGGATGCACCTGTTCCATACATAGTGAGTGCTCCGGTATTTTAGGTTTTTTCATCTCTTATTAGGTGATTTAAGTAGGAGCTATGAAGCATAAGGTGTTGGTAGGGGCATCAACATTATGAATTTGTAGGTTGATTTGGTTCATTTATCAGATGTCTAATCACACATGTTCTTCGAAGAAATTAGATTTATTTAAGATTTTCGTGCTATATACCATACTTTGTGTGTGTGTGTGTGAGATGGAGAGAGAGAGAGAGTTCTTATGCTACAATGTACTTGAATACATGGGAACCTGGAATGTCTATTTGAAGATTGTTGAGAAAGAAGATAATATGGAGGGCAAGGAGTTGAAATGAACAAACGAATCACTGACAAGTAGAGAACGCCTATGTGTGTTGCGGTGAATAAAAAGGTTATATTAAGTCTCACTAGCTTGCATGTTCTAATATTCATTTCTCACACGGAAAGATGGATTTGAGAGCTTGATATCAAAGTGCATACAGCATACTTGCTCTTGACGATCCTGTGCTAGGAAACTTAAAATTTCCATAGAGAAATGTCAACTAATAGCTGAGAAAGATTCTTAGAAACCAAGTTCCAAACCCTAGTTCACAACTACATGTTTCCGTAGCTTACAAGTTATCTTTCTTATTTTCACCCTGTACAAGAAGAAAAATTTAATTTTAGGAAACAGATTTCATAACTTGAGAACCCTCAGAAAAGAGTAAAAAAATGTATGAACAATGCTTATAACTAGTTACTTATGCCATTATGTGTGTGTAAAGAGGTCGTGTAGCATGTGCTTTATATCTTTGAGTGTAACTTTCTTTTGTGGATTTCTGCATTATTATGTAGAAACTTATTACTCTGTTGGCTTCCTAACATCTGAACTTGTAAAGGTTGGAGTGAAAAACAAAACTGCTGAAGTGCAGTCAAAATTGACAGATGTTGTTCTTGTTGATACAAACAAGAACCAGGTTAGTGCTGTACAATTGTATTTCCTTTTGCAGTGACCTCCCTTTCTACTGTTTTAATAATTGACAAACCACAACTTGTTTTAGTCATGCTTTCTTTAGATTATTCATCATCAATCAAGAATGCTTATAATATGATATTGTACGTAAGCATTTCGATTATAAAGAACTAATGATAATTATCATTAAGGAAAGAATAAAATCAGCATAGGTTCTGGTTGTTGACAAATTCAACCCTTCCTTATAAAGCCCAACCACATCGCCAAAATGGAATCTGCAAGGTTAAAAAATAACAATAATAGAATTTGAAAAAGCCAATTGTATAGCCTTCCATCTTAGCAAATTGCTCAACTGCTCAAGTGTGTTTAGCACTAGTATGTGAGTAGGTGCACGTGCATGTGCTATAAGATAGATTTTTGAATTTAATGTCAGGCTAGTTTTTGTTTCTGTTTTTTGAGGACCGCTCTTATTCGAGTAACTTGAGTTTCTCTACAGAGCTGCTTTTGTCTTTTATCCTGTGAACCAAACATCCTGGAAGGGAACCTTGCCCTCAGCCCAGTATGAAAAGCTGAAAAAGAGTTTGAAACAGTTGTGTCTACTTTGATGCCCTTATAATCACATTCACTTTCTGTAAGGTTATGAAATGACTTTCCCTTGTACGGAACTTCAGGAATAGTGAAGCTGCATAGTTTCTATCTGTGATTTCGTTAACAATATTACCATCATGTGCATGCACAATTGATTTTAAGTTGGACAATCTATTCCATCATTATTGATATGAGCACACTATGAAAATCTGATTCTAAAGTGAAATAGATGATGCCAAGTAGGTTTGTAACTATTCAACTGTTGTAGTTAGTTTGAACTAAAGTTACCATTTTCTGTTCATATTATTTTTCTGCCTGTGCATGTGTTGTTTTGGACTTGCTGAAAATAAGAGTCTGGGTTTGAACAAAGTTTGCCATCTAGTACACACACATATTGCTGCTTAACAACCCATTCTCTAGCGAGCAGCACTTTCTATAGTATTTTTATTAAATTGCATTCTTATTATTCACATATGACTATTTCATGAGCTATTATTTGACTATGATTCTGTTGTGTTGAGGCAACAGGTGAATTCTCCAACTATACCACAACTGCCCCGCCATAAGGAGTTATTTTCATCCTTATCTCCTTACCATGCAAAACTTGTAGGAGAGAGTTATCTGGGGAGAAAACGACCTATTTATGAATGCACTGACGTACAGGTATGTGTTTCGGTCATTACCTTTTATATCCTTATGTATTCGGTGATTTGAAAAGAGACTGACATATCAATTATTACACATGCTATTTTCTTTAGGGCCTACTTTTGAAGTGTTTGTCGATACTAAGTTGATACTGTTTTTCTATAATTTTTTCATAATTAGATTAATATGTTATTGCTTGTTATTTTGATACATGTTCATGTTATGAAATTGGTGGACTGTGAATAGCTTAGTGTAAATAGACTTTTTGAAGTTTAAAATAAGAAAATTTATGTTTAGAAGTATAATTATGTACACATATATTGGTAATTGATATGAAAAGGCTTCTTTTATTCTTTTTTCCCCCCTCTGGCAAGAGGCTGTGTGTATCACAACTAGACAAACTCATCCAATGTGTCATTATAGAAAGGCCTACAGTGTGGATGAATCATAAGACCTTACCCTTAAGTTATGAAATCTTAAACTGATTGTCCAATTTCATCTTAAGTTCTTCTCATTCTCCCTCCTAACCTCTGACCATCTGTACTACTTGTTAGTAGCTGTAGTTACCTATTAGCTTAGGATCACCACTGCATCCTAATACATCCTCTTTTACTTCACATAGCATGACTTCATTTACTCCACATAGAATGACTTCTTATTATGACTAGAGTGGGTACTAGTCCCACATCATTGTGTTTATTGTCCCACTAATTTGTTCTTCCAAGTGGCCTGATTATGTTTTCTCTGTTCGATCACGCATATTGCCTTATCTTGCATAACTTTGTATGTCATGTTTGTTTATATTAGTAAAACAGAAAATCTTTGGTGATGGGAAGAACTTATGACATGTGGAAGATAAGAACTCCTCCAAAATAAACATTGCATGAGTAAAGAGCCTGATAAAAGCCTAGAAAAGACGAGATAATGACCCTAGCTTCTGATGGTTTATTGATAATTACTTTTCCATCAACTGTGAATTTAGCAGCCGAAAAGGACAAGATTATGAGTCTCACATCTGGTGGTTAATGGATAATCACTTCTGTCAATATTTTTTTCTAAAAATATTATATGGAATTCGGGTTGTACAGTCTATGGTTTTGTTCCTCATATCTACTTTTGTTGGCTTCTGGTCCAGTTCCAGTTATTGAATTGTTTTCTGTGAGCACTCATGGTAATAGTTGTAGCTGTGGTTCTTTAATTCTTTTACCACTCAGTGGTACTTTTTAGTTCTCACATACTTTCTGTTTCCATAATTGCATGAAAAACAATACTAATTTGAAATTGTGTTTGGCTTCTAAACTGTGGTTTCATACTATTACTGTTATTTGCAGGTTGAAGCTGCAACTGGTTTTCTTGCAGAATTGAGATCTTACTTGGACTCTCTATGCTCTAACCTGCGTTCTCACACCATTACTAATGTTCAATCCAATGACGATAAGGTCCTTACTCTACCCCAGATTGAGTATTGCTAAGTTGCCAACATCAGATTGTTGGATTGGATCCATATCAACCAATTATTCTCTGTAACATTACTCTGACTCCTTTTTATCTCAGGTGTCATTGCTTTTGAAGGAGAGTTTCATCGAGTCCTTCTCTAGTCGCGACCAACCTTTTATTAGGGTGTGTTCCGTAAGCTTCCTTTATGGCATATGTTCTCCTATACAGGCTTGGATATAAATCAACCTAAAAATAAAGATTTATGCACATTGTATTTGCAATTAAACTGTGTAGATAATTAGAAAATTACAAGTCAATATCTATATAGATATCTGAAGCTAGCAAGGGAATTTAGTATTACAGCCAAACCATAGGAGTAAATTATTATTATAACTTGTAAGATAAAATAAGTTGTGCTGTTGTTCATGTGTGCCATGTAATTGCTCTTACGTTCGTATGCTATTTACAAGAATGTCCTTGCGGGTATTAGATGTGAATAATTTTTGTATGTTGTCCTTATAGAGTGCCCTATTATGTTGTCCTTTTTCTTTTTTTATATAATTTTTGTTGTTAGTTTTGGGGCTTCCGGGGGGTGGGGGGGTGGGCGGGGTGGGGAACACAAATAACTGCAAACCTTAGAGTACTGTTATTTATCCAGGGGATAGCCTTGACCAAGAAAAGAAAGACGAGTTTAGCTTGACCTAGCAAAAAAAGTGATTTAAGTTAAATCTGGCTCTCATTGTAGTAGTTAGACTATATAGAACCTGTGTCCGAGTGGAAAATAAATTTTATAAAAAATGAAGCATTAAGATTTAGCTAATGATTGGCAGCCGAACTGAACTGTGGAATTTGAAATGAAAAATAAGTTTGTGTAAATGAGCAGTTATGACCCAACATTGAATTAGCTTTTGTTTTCTCCCTTCGATGTTAATTAATAGGTAATATCTTAGGTACTTAAGGAATTAACTATGGTTTTGGCTGTTATGTAGGCATGGCAACGGGACGGATGAGTTGTTCCCAAATCCTACCCGCTAAATTTATATAGTCCCCTAAACCCGCCCCGCCCCGTTAACACTTTTAACAAACCCGCTCCCGCCCCCACCCCGTTACCCAAAATTATTTGTTTTAATTTAATTAATTTATTTCCCTTTGTTTTTTTTTTTTTATATTATTCTCTTACAAAATCTTCTAAAATCATTATAAAATATGTTTTATATATAAACGGGTTGGAGTTTGAGTTTAATGGGGTGAGATGGCTAATCCCATATCTTATCCTAACCCTATAGAGTTCAAATAATCGGATACCATTAGGGTCGGAGTTGGGCAGAATATTAATGGTTCGGGTGAATTGTCATCCCTAGTGTTATGCATGTATTTTTGTATGTTTATTTGTGAGTAATGCTTTATTGGTCACTTTGCCTGTTCTTAGTTTGTTTTGGTCTGGACGTAGATAAACATGCTAATATGCTTTTCCTCCTTGGACAATGAAACAGCTTTTCTTGGATACACAGCTCTTCTCTGTACATACTGATCTTATACTCTCTTTCATCCAGAAGGAATAGAGATGCCATTGAAGGTTGGCCTGGCAATGTATTTTTTTTATAGTCTATCTGTGGACACAGAATGCATGTTTGTAACTTAGACATTGTTCCTTAACTATATCCAATATAAAATTTTCCTCGGTGCATACATTACTTGCTGCCTGTACTCTATCATCCGTTTGCCAACCTGTAAAATGTTAAAGTATCAAGCATAATCTTTTCTGTTCCTTCAATTTTATGGCTTTGTATGTTAGGATTTTTAGAGGGTGTGAGAAAGCAATTTTACACGCTCCAATTTAGTACATATATTGTTTACAATATCTAGTTGACTGCCTCACTCTATTACTTTTCGAAGATAGAAACCTTTAAATAGTAATTCCACAGGAGATTTCACTTGATTGTAGGAGAAAACATCAGATCCTTGAAACCTTTTTGTTTGTTTGTTTGTTTGTTTGTTTGTTGTTGTCGTCATCGTCGTTCTTTTTTCTTTTTCTTTTTTGGTTGGAACAGAGGTATTATCATCATTTTTGTAGCTTCCATGGGGTTGTGTCTTCACTTTTGTCCAGTATGTGGTTCAGTCTAAAATGAATTCACATTCTTCGCTCTCCAATTACTGCGGTTATGATGCAATAAAATGCTTTGCTCTATTCTCACTGTATTGAGGCCATTGTGCAATGAAATTCTGTGTGCTTTCCATATTCTCTGTTCTGGTAGGGGCCTAGGAATTGTTGGTATTGACAATCCATGTAAATACAGTAATCTTATTCTGTCTTTGCTTGGGTCCACAACTTGAGTTGTTGAAACTGATTCTGTGTATTTTTTCTATTCTTTCATAGAGCAGATCGTTAGGGTTTTATTGCTTCTAACGCACAACCATTTGCTAATAAGAAAAACCAGACGATCCTTTTGTACAGAACTAAAACATGTTCTAGTTAATTGTTTCTGTTCCGTAGGCACAGTTTTTGTGTGCGTGTGTTTTGAAATCATAATCTACTTTTACCCACTTCTCTCGACCTAATGTTTAGCATAGGCACTCTTATCCAACCGAACTAACCTGCAACTTTCATATCCCTTATTTGTAGTTTAAATTTTCTTTTTGCTAATTTAATTTTTTATAACAAATCCGCTCCTTTTCTTTTCTTTTTGTAAACTCAAACACAATAAAAGCACTGCCCATAAGTTGCACCACAATATTTCTATTTTTTTATTTTGTGTTGATTGTAAACTTGTAATAGCCTAGTATATGCAAGTACAGAAAATGAATGTTTTACAAAAAGCATTTGAGTTCAAAGGCACCCAAAGAACCCCTTCTGATAAAGTGCCTAGTATGTATGGTATAAATGCATAATTTGAAAGTTGCGTGCAGAAAAAGTATGCAAGGACACGAGTGAAACTGTTGAGAGGTTATGAATTTCCTAAAAATTTTAGAGTTGAGTGTTTTAATGAGCAGCTCTCTGAGTTGGTCAGTCTTGTCAGAGTTTGCCACCAAATGGAGGTACCATATTTCCTTTGGAGAAAAGCCCTACTGACGTTTGGTTGTAATAACAATGTATATTTGATTTAAATAATAAAAAAATTCTGTGTGTTTTTTTTGGCAGAAATGATATTATTCTCTACTACTAATTTCCAGTTGTAAATTTTCTGTGGTCTAAAATACCACTATGAATAAAGTAAATATTATTTTCACAATTTCCAGCCGTAAATTATTTTTCTAAGTCAGGTTGACTCAATCTAAAAGTTAATTCATTTTTTTTTCTTTTGTTCTAATTTAGAACCTTGGATAATACTACGAAGTGTTATTATATTTTGAAACCGAAAGAATGACCCTAAACAGTAGTATTTGTGAGTACAATACATAATACCACAATTCCACAAATATAACTGTTCTTACAGCTTCATACTTTATGCACTATAGAGTAGTTATCTGAGAATTTCATGGATAAAAAAAAATAAATTAACACCACTAAGTGGCAAGGGGAAACAATGATAACAATAATAATAGCATCTGGTCGTTGGCTAAAATAGTTACAATTATCTTTTCACATAGAAAATGTATAAGTTCTAAAGATTAAAAGTTACAAAAAATATTATTATATCTAAAATATTATTACGAGATATGCGTGAATATTTGAGTAATAGTTTCCTATTAATAAAAAAAAATAGTACCGTAATTTACTAAAGCTTTAGGGAATAAATGAAGATTGATATATTGAAGAAATGCACCTGATGGAAGTTGGGGTTGGAAAGTGAATGAATGTAGTGGTAGTATGTGTCATTGCTTGTGAGTTTTGTTTGTGTCAGCTCCTTCAATATAACTCGTAAAGTGTTTTTTACTCTTGTTCATGGGAAAAAAATGTAACTAGAGATTTGGAACATTCTCATTATCTACCACATATGGTTATCTTTGTCATTAGATTTTAATGTATACTTGGACTTTTTTCTTTTTCTCTTTGAACATCAAATATAATTGAAGGATACTCTACAGAGAGAGAGAGTTTCGCCCTAACATGGGTTATAAGTCTTCGTTTTCTTAATATAAAAACTAAATTAGAAACTGAGATTGAAAAGTTAGTAGTTCTTTTTCTTTTTTCTTTTTTCTAAACAAGTAAATAGTTAAATGATTGGTACAAGCCTCAACTAATGGAGAGAGAAAAAAACAGCTATACAAAAAAGGGAAAAAGTTGCCACAATAAAGGGGGGAAACCCAATCTCAACTGTTGTCTAGAAGAATTGGTTTTGAGATAACAAGCTAAATTTCATTTAAATATAATCCTACTTATGATGGATAGTGCAAGATTCAGTTCTTGCAAATGGAGTTTGTAACCAGTTTATATGATTCGCCCCAGCTTTTATTCTACAACATCAGTCCAACAAAAATAAGTTTTAATTTCCATAAGAGGTACCATTCAAATATACTGGGCGACTAGTTTTTTTTTTAATTTTAATTTTAACTAATGACTCAAAGTTCTTTTTTTTTCCTTCCGTATTTGGATTTGGATTTGTATCATTTTTTATGTAAGCAACTTATAAACACGCAAATAATCATTTCGGAATCTTTTCTTGAATCAGTAGTCAGTGACATTCATACTATCACTATTTCAAATTTTCAAATTTGAATTTCATCTCCCTTCCATAAAAAAAATGAACTAAAACATCAAAATGATCCTTACAAATGAACTAAAACATCAAAATTGAGAATATATGGAGGGAATAGTACATATATACATAGATGCTCATTCATTGTTGCTACCTTAGTTGGATTAGATGATGTTTCATTCAGTCTATGGCGGAAATTGTTTCAATACATCACAGTGAATTTAATGTATATACATTATGGTTTATTGTCAAAAAATATAACTCAAAAATATTATGTCATTAGATATAACTTTATAGTCATTAAATGTAAGTTTGACAATAAAATATATAACTTTGAATATCAACAAATGTAAATTGTTTGTCAAAAGGATGTAATTTATAAAATTGAGGTCATATGATATAACTTTATTGTTAAATATTATAGCTATAAATATGAATAGTTGTACATTTCATGTGAAAATGATGTAATATTTTTTTAAGTCAAAACAACCTTGAAAACTGGGTCAAACCGTTTGGCCACTAAAAGTTAAAATAGTTGTAGATAAATTTCAAAATTCCAATAAGTTGCCCATTTTTTTTAAATATTTATTATTTTATAGTGATAAGTTTTGTGGTTAAAATTATGACACCAATCATGTATATTAAAAGATGTAATTTATGAATTTTTTGTCATTGTGTGTAATTTTGTTGTCATTGTATGTAATTCTAGTCAAAAAATATAATTTAGTTGTCAAAAGAAATGTAAAATTCTATTTGGTCATAATATATAACTCTGTTGTTATACTATGTAATTCTAGTTAATAAATGTAAAAATGTAAGATTTCACTATTCTTTCCATTTTTGTTGTAATATGTAATTTTAATTGTCTTAGTATGTAAATCTTGTCAATGTATGTAATTTTTGTTGTCTATAGGATGTTAGAACACAATAAGATAAAGTGTTTATAGAAGGGGGGGCCGAATACAAACACCACAATTTTTTTTATTTTTTAAAAGCTTAACAAGCACAAATTGAAAAAGCTACAATATCCAAAAAAAAATAATAAAGATATTTAATATGCATACATAAAAATTCAAGTTAAAATAGTTGTATTATAACTTGTGTATTTCTGAAAATCTATATAATCACAAAGTGATTAAACAGCTACAAATCTATAGAGGTTTACAGCTTCTTTTCTCACACACTAGCTACTTTTCTCTCTTTGAATATTTCTCTCAAGAACTATTACAGAGTTTTTTGTCTGGCGTGTATTTTTCTCTTTGGTTTCGTGTAGCTACTCTTACATATATAGGAGAACAGATTTAGAAATCATTTGTAAGATATGTTTCTTTTTCAACATAGTTGTAGTATGTCCATCATTGTCTTTTCAGAGATGCACGTGACACACTGCTACATGCTATTATTGCTTATGTTTATGTTCCTATTCTCCATGTGTTTGTGGTGTAAAGGTTGTTATTGGACCAACATATTTTAATGAATATCTTCCCAATTATACCCCTTACTTTTTTGCTAAGTATCAATGAATGTCTTTTAATCCTTGATGAC
Organism: Centella asiatica; assembly: GCA_014636745.2. NCBI lineage: Eukaryota > Viridiplantae > Streptophyta > Magnoliopsida > Apiales > Apiaceae > Centella > Centella asiatica. Next base: position 52,836,317 of record CM025780.1, read on the forward strand.
ATGTAGTTTAGGTCTGATGACATGTATAACTTGATCCCCTAATGTAAAGACCCAATGTTGTCCACTGATATAATGTATAGGCTATCCCCTGACAGTTAATCTATTCTTTCATGAAATTCCCTGACGTTCAAGGTATCTCCTGATAACTTCCCCTTGTGGTCAAGTTTTCTCCTGACGATTTTCGCTGACGATTAGGTTATTTTCTGATGAGTTTCCCTGACAATCAAGTCATCCCTGGCAGTCAAGCCATCCCCTGATGCATTTTTGTACACTAACATTTTTGATAACTGATATTTTGCTGGCTTTTTATTGGAATGTCTGATGTGCAGAATACTTGAATCGTTAAATACAACAACAGACACTATCAAATCCTTTTTAGTTATCCACTGATGACTTACCTAGTGCAGTTAAAGTCATCTCCTGATGGACTGAGTTGTTCATAAGTGAATGTTTATTTATGCAAATATACTAAAATTTATAGAATATATTGAATATTTACAAATGCACATTTACTTGTTAACATCTAAATCATTATTAACATCATTTAGACCTAACATATGTAAAACATTATTTTTATCATAATATGTACATTAATTGTCATAGTATATATAATTCTAGTCAATATATATAATTTTTTATGTGAACAAGTTGTAATTCAAGTGCTTTGTCAAATTTTATCATAGATTTATTTTAAGAAATTCAACTATATATAAAATACATTTTTTTTAATTTTGATATTTAATTAATTTTTTAATCAAATAAATTGAGTTGGGTTTGAAAAATTATAATTTTATAATTTCAAGTTTTAATAATAAATTACCATCTTTAAATTTTTACCTCTTATAAATATATACATATATAATCTATAATAAAATTGACAAAAATAAAATTAAATTAGTACACTATAATACAAATTATGAAAATTAAACGAATTATAGTCAGAAGACAGATAATAAGAATTAAATAGCAAAAAAATATCGCTTGCACATAGAAATTTTTTTTATTGATCAATAAATATTCAAAGTAATTTCAAACAAAAAAAAATCTTTTCGAGAATCAGAAAATACATATATTTAAAACCTAAGAAAAATCTAATAAAAATAATACAAATGATAAAAAATGTTAGTTAAATATCTTACAAATATTTTTTGAATTTCATAACTCTACAACCATACGAAACATTAAAGTGTGTGTGTAAAAAATAATATTTACTATAAATATCTTAAATATTTTCATTAAGAAAATAGAAAATGTTATTTATTGTAAATATTTTAGATATTTTTATTATAACATCTTATTTACTAAAAATATTTTAGATATTTTTTATATATTATTATGTTATTCTTGAAATATTCATTTTTCAGTTCTTTAACTACTAAGGATATATTGATATTTTTCATTTTGATTTATGTACATTCTAACTTCACGGTGGATTATTATTAATTTCAACATTCTAAAATCAATGAGGAAACTTATTTGCTTATATGACATCTTAAAATTTATATTTGTCTTTGTTCTTCTTCTAGGATCTTGAGTCTATAAATACCCTTATAAATACTCTTGATTTCTCACGTTATAAACACGTATAACCATAGTTAAAAAAAATACCTCATAGACATTGGTATGTTCTTTAGATTTTGCTAAATGTAGTTCTAATAAAGTTTTTTTTTCTCACACAAACACAGTACACTTAGACTATAAATTGTAAAAATACGAAAACATCACAAAACCTATCCCAATTTTTTTATATTAATCTGAATGTAATTTGGCCTTACTCTAATTTTTTTGAATATTTTTAAATTTATTTACTAATTTATCTGATTAATGGTGTTAAGTAGTTAAATTAACAATTTGAGCTAATAATTATGTCTTTGACATGTAAAAATCTGAAATTTTTTATATGATTTCTGTTAGGTGTAAATGATAATGATACTTAGAGTTTTGTTTGTGTATTTGTACATAATCAGGGTGTTCTACAAATCTAAGTATATACACGTATTTTGCATCCACTGATGATCAACTTAGTCAACATGGGATGAAGTATTTCATACTAGACAAGTCATCAGTTAAAATTTCTAAAGGACTTAATAGTGAAGAGGAATGATTGTTGTTACTCAAAAATATTTAAGTATTTCACACATCAAACATTTCAAACAAATCAACAAAACTTCAGTGATTAAAACTGTGACGGCCCCAAAAATACCATACTGGACTTCGGGTACCGTCAAAAATTGACAAAAGAAAAGTATTAACATCCAAGCATGCATAACATTGAATTAGAGAATTAATTAGTAATCCCTATCACAATAACCCAAAATAATTGTCTAACAGCGGAAGTCTATGAGGGGCCCACACAGGCCTTACAATCTAAACATTTCTATAACATCCTCATGCTTCTCCCTTCCCTAGAAGTCGTCCGCAAGAGGACGATCGGGAGCATTCGTCAAGCCATTCTTTCCTTGCCTTTAGAAGACGACTCGGTCTTCTCGCCAAAACCTGTAAATCATTTGGTAATAACAACATGAGCGATTTACGCTCGCAAGTATATAATCAAGAATTTGGTAAGTTATGAAAGATGGATAAGTGAATGGGTTTAAGTGTTTATGAGGTTTGACGGAAACAATGTCGACACCTCTTAATATCTTGAAAGAAAACGGAGGGTCCCCGAGTGATAACGAGGGATTTGACCCTTTACTTAAAAGAATAAAGAATATTATCACATGCGCCTTATAACCATGTCCGTTTGGCGCACGTGCCCTTAGGAACTTTGTATCAAACAGTATATCAGCTGGCCAGCCTGACCACCGTCTGACTTCATCATAATGACATACGTTGTCAATTGCAGAAACCTTTTGTCTGCGAGGGTCCGGTTACCGATGCCTCGGTTCCCGTTCCCTATCAATCTTAGGCCCGGGGTGCCAGGCAAATGCATCCCACTCGCCTTTAGTTACCCAAACGGATATACTTTACAAGTATGGGGTGAAGAAATAAGTTTTCTACATCCGTATAGGATTTTCTTTGGCGTGTTAGCGGAATTAAATAGCTAACGACCGCCCAAAGATCATTTGATTCAAATACAACATTTTTCACGTACATCGGATCAATGGATCGTACGTTACTTAACTTTGAAGAAATTAAATCATGAATATTGACAAAATAATATCTTGAATACATTACGTATATCGAAAGAATGATCATACGCATTAATTGAAAGAAGCAGAGTGAGTATATACTTGCCTCAAGTCCTTAGTGAAATTTAACACTCGCGTAGAAGTAATTCTGTAAAACATGCACATGTAATAGCATGAGAAAATCTTAACTTAATTACGTATGAGGATGCACGTGCGGAGTGTTCATAAAATTTTCAAGTCTTGTGATCGGCTGATCGAGTCGTCGAACGCTAGATTGGGATTCGGTTGGAACCGAATCAGAGTCCGAGAGATTGGTGGACTTGATAAAACGTCGCTCATAGGCTCTCGATAATTTAAATTTAATTATTGGAGTCCTCAGATTAATTAATAAATATCAATTAATCATTTTTAGCTTGAATGACTTAATGAAATCATTTAAAAAAAATGTTTCTTAAATTATTATTTAATTGTTTTAATTAAATAATAATCATTTCATAATCACAAAAGGTTTATAGACCTTTTAGCAATTATTAAACATTTATTCATAAATTATTATTTAATTGCTTTAATTAAATAATAACTATCGATCATTGAAGTAATTCATTTCTTAATTACTTTTAAGTTAAATGATTTATTGATCATTTAATAATCATGTAAAATTTATTCATTAATTATTCATTAATTATTTTAATTAAATAATAATTGGTCTTAGTTCTTCAATTTAATTAATTAAGGATTATTCCTCAATTAATCTTAGCTTAAATGATTTATTTAATTATTTGATAAAATTTTAGAGTTTATTCTTTAATTATTCTTTAATTATTTTAATTAAATAATAATTATTTATGGATTTATGACTCGTCACTTAATTATGATAATTAAGAGACTCTAACATCATAAATAAATTCTAAATTTTAATCATGTAAAAGATTTATTTACATGTCAAAACATTTATTCAAAAGTCATTTATTCAAATAATTTAAAATATAAAAGTATTTTATTATTATTATTATATTTATTTATTTATTTTATTTGGGTTGGACCTGATCGGGTCAAACCGGGTCAACAGGGTCGGAACCGGGTCAACAGGGTCGGAACCGGACCTGTCTTCTTCTTCTTCTGCAGAAGGAACCCTAGCGCCACCGGCGCCGTTTGGCTGCCGCGGCCGCGATAGGCTGGCTGCCCCACATGCACACACGCACAGATTTGGATGGTGAGGCCACCACCGTGAGAAATCGCATAGGCTAAACCCCGGTTTCCCTTCATGCCATCGACTGAAATGGACGGAAGAGGCTAGCACCAGTCGCCGGAGGTGAAACCTCCATGAACGCCGGCAAGACCTTCGGGTCTAGCCGTTCACGGCCCTCCCGCGGTTATTTCCATCGATTCAAGCATAGAGATGGTTCCGGAGACTTCCAGGAATTCATACATGCAATCGATTTCCGTTTCCAACAACACAATCGCATGAAAGATCAAGAACAAACATTCGGGTATTTAGGAAATTTCGGTCGGTCAAGAACATCCGAAATACACAACCATTTTCCAAATTGTTTGAGGCAAAAAGATCCTTACAAGTGCAGAAACAAAAATATAAAATCAATTCGAACAACCACCTACAAATCTAGCCGGAAAATCTGTTCGAAAAAATTTAGGGTTCTTCGGTTCTTGTTCAAGTTCTTGAATTTTCATTTTTCTTTTGAATAAACTTTGAAAATTAATAACTCCTAATTTACAAATGCTATGCACATGTGTGATACATGAAAATGATACTGAAAAAAATAATTTACACACTGGAATAAACATAAATGACAATAAATGCAAAAATAAGAGAGCAGTGGGGTACCTCCTTAAAGCTTTAATGAACAAAATCCAAAACTTCAATGATTTCTTAAATGCAAAAATCCGAATTTTGAGAAATGTTTGCTGGAGAGAAAAATATCAGAAGTGGAGGCTAGGGTTTCTATAATGGTATATTTATATGACATTTAATTTAATTTTGGCCATTGAATTAGTTTTAAGAAAAACTTACTTAGATAGGTAAAAAAAAAAATTCCTTGTTTTTGCCATTTAGGGATAAGCTGAAAATTTAAATCTAATTAGTGTTAAATTTGATTTGTTTAGCCACTAATTAAATTTAATGGTTATGCAATGGTTTAACGGATAAGCTGATAAGTTTTCCCGCACCGGCGAGGCGAAGAAAATACACACATATGATTATTATAACGATTAATGCTTTAAAATTTTTAAAAGGTCATGTTCGTTATAATTTTCGTTAGTAAACGTGCGCGCGTCGATTTGCGTGAAATGCACGTAAATCTAAACATAAAATTTATCGATCGTTGAACGCAACAAGAATTCCATTTTAAAACGAATTTAATAGGATTACATTTAAATGAATTTCCGGTTTCTCACAAAAACCGTCAGAGAAACCCATCAGGGGATGATAAAGGCAGATCAACCCGTCAGGAAAACGAGTCAGGGTATGGCAGTGGCAAGCCAAACTCATCAGGAAGAACGTGTCAGGGCATGACAGTGACATGTCAACCTGTCAGGGGGACTCATCAGGATATGACAGTGTCAAGCTAACCCGTCAGGGGGAATTCTCAACACTGCATCAGTGGATGCTTTGAGTCTTAACGTCAGGGAATCACTTGGATAACTCAAGTAAAGGTTGAAGCACTGATCGAGTCTTAGACAGGACTCATCATCAGGGGGATCCAGAATCACTGATCAAGTCCACATCAGTGCTTGCTATCAGTGGACAGTTATGACTGCATACACTCGTCATCAGGTCTTACACGCAAATCAATGAAACTTGTTACAGAAGCAAGAGATATAAACTGGAAAGATATTTCTTAAAGTTTGGTGGTCCCATGACAACTCTCGATAATTAAATGCATGCAGATCAGAGGAAGAAAAAGAAGCAACAAAAGTAACAGCAATCTGACACATCATTCATAAAGGAAATCGATATAACATATATGTGGCTAAGTTGAAAAGAGCAGCACGTCCAAGCACGTGGGTTCAACTATTGATCTTCTATATATGCAAAAGAGTTCTCATTACACAAAAATATACATTCAACGAATCAACCAACACTTAGAAGCACACAAACACTAGAGAAGTTTTGAAACATCTTTGTGAGAAAATATTCAAAGAAGTATTGTAGGTAGTAAGTGTGAAAAAGAAGCTGTAAATCGTTACATAATTTGTAGCTGATTAATCACATTTGTGATTAACCAGATTTTCAGAAAAACTTCAAGTTTTAATACAACTATTTTAACTTGAATGCTTATGTGTTCATTTTAAAGTCATTATAGTTTTTTTTTTTTTTTGATATTGTAGCTATTTTCATCAGTGCTTAACAAGTGTTTAAAGATCGAAAAGTTTTGAGTGTTTGTATTCATCCCCCTTCTACAAACACTTGACCCTATTTTGTTCTAACAATCTCTTTGATTCCGGTTTTAGTGAAAAACAAATCAAAAAAATTATTTCTCTACTTTATTATTTTTTTAAAATTTATTTAGTATTTTGTTTGTTTTATAATTAATTAGTTAAAAATTAGTTACATCTTACAAAAAATAATATTTTTATTTTTCCTAAGTCTTTTGATAAGTTTTAGATCATTTATAATTATTTATAATTTTTTGGAATCTTTAAGAATTTCCTATAATTGTTGTGTAATAATTATTTAAATTTAAAAATAGAATTTTATAGAATTAAAAATTATGGGTAATTATGAAATTTTTCCTAGAAAATATAATTATTTTGTGGCTTTTTCCTATTTTCTAGTTTTCTGATTAATTAATTACAAACAAAAAATTGCTAGGGTTTGAATTTAATTAAAATTAATTTTTCGGATTTATGCGACAAATCAAAAGAGTTCATTTTATTTCATAGCCACGAGTTGGTATAAATTTAAAATTTAAAGATGCACCAACTCATTCTATTAATTTTGAAATTTTAATTAATTAAGAACTCTTTTGATTTTGATGACTCGTTGTCAACGAAACATAAAGTTCTAAATTTAGGGGCTTGATTATACAAAGGGAAAGTGTTTGCCACTCTTCACATCCATGAAACTCGATCATAGTTGTCAATTCTCTCTCTCTTATTTAATACTACCTATGTCTCATAGAGTATAGTTTAAGTATAACAAAAATTTGTCCCAAAAAGGATAACTTAACTATACTAAAAAGTTGCATAATAACTTTCTTTAAAAGAATAATAATTACAATTTTTATATTTAAAAAATATTAAGTAAACTCATCTCAAGTATGTAATAGAAATTTTACTTCTAAAAAGTGATCTCCTTAAATTGTGTGTAAATTGTACTTCAGTCATCCTTTTTGGAACGAATAGAATATTTAAGACAATTATTTACGATTTACAATTAATTAATTAAAAGAAACCCAAATTAGTAATTAAATAACTAAAGAAATATTTACATCATGAACGAAAGATATGACTGGGTGGCAAAGAAAACATAAAAAGGAAACTAGAATATAGAAAGAATATTTACAATAAATGAGAAACTTGCAAGTAATGAGAAAAAATATTACTAGTTAAGAAACTTTCTTAGTTGCATTAACAATTATAAATATTATAAAATAATTATTTTATAGATTTTAAATTATTAATGATAGAGATATGGACTAATATTTATTTAGGAAATAAAATTAAATAAACAAAATCAATTTTAAAAATTTTTGTTTAGTAAACTAACTAATTAATGGTAGTACATGCAATTAATTATAAAAATAAGATAACAATAAGTAAAAATTATTTTTATATTTTTTAAAGTCTTACAAAAAGAATCATTTTATTTTGATTTTTTTGAAATAGTTTGATATTTATTATATCAGCAAAAGTACTAATTTTAAAAAATTATTTGAAATCTATAGCTTTTTCCATGAAGATTTGAAAGTTTTACCGAATTAAGAACACGATATTAACTACTTCAAATAATTTACAATAAAAAACTTACCGGTTTGGCTAGAAACAAAGAAATAATTTTAATTACGAATGAAAGTTTGTAAAATATTTTTTTCCAAAACATTCATGCATGAAAGAAGAAGAAATTTTGTATTTTTAATTTTTCGAACAATTATTATATAATAAACATTACTGTTCATAACAACATCATCACATAAGACGTGCTCAAACAATTTTTTGAATTTTAGATTTTGAATCTACGGATTTTGCCAATGGGAACCGGTGTGTTTGAGAAATTTTGAAGATAAAAAGGAAGACGAACAAAAATTATCAAAATAATTCAAATTTGCCGATTAATTAATAAGAGACGAAATATAAATCTGAAATTTATAAAACATTTTATGTGGTATCTACATGATAACAGGAGGCTAACAAAACCAACGAATCAAGTTTTGGACATCGTATGAATTTATGATGAAGACAAGCAAATATAAACAATTAGAACGCAAATACACAAAATAAATTGAATCTTATTGAAATATACCTTGAATCCGAGTAATATTATTAGGAGCTCTCCTTTACAAATGTTGGGGTTTTAAGTGGATCGAATGCTTCCTTTTCACTTGATAGTATTTAAACTAATGAACTACTAGAAAATGTTATAATAATTAAATTCTAGAAACTACTAGAAAATGTTATAATAATTCTAAGAAATGCCTAAAATCAAAAATATAGATTTACATATATTTGAAACCTACAAAATATGGTAAAAACAATACAAACGATAAAAAATAATCAAAAATTATTCAAATTTTAGATAATAATAATTACATAACAAAAAATTAGGTTTTGATTCCTTACACATAGTACTTCAACTAAATAAAAATGAATAATATGTATATGTAAATAACTATATTATACACAAATATGTCAAATTTTATGTGAGATAAAAAATGTTAAATTTCATACAAACATGAAGACATATTTCAAAGAGAAAAATAAATTAGAAGAACAATTGAAATGAAAATAAAATATAAATTATATTTAAATAAGCTTGAAATATATCATAATATTAATCTAGTATTCATTGGTTTGATTATAATTATGGTTTAGTTAGAATAAACTGATTTAATTAATGATTTGATAATCATTATTGTAAATCACATTATTATTTATGAGTATTAAATCTATTATAATTTTTTTAATTGGATAAATTTCATCGGGTAATTGATTTTATTATATATTAAAATAATTATATTTTAATTTTAATTTAATTTACAAATGATCTCAGTCTAAGTCACCCCAATATATAATCGGCTCTTGTGAATTTGTATATTAATATTACTATGATATATAGACAAGAGTATAAGATAAACAATTTGTTAAATAATTTTCATCATTCATGTAATATTTAGAGAGTTTATATTTGTAAATTTCTATTTTATATTATAATTATTATAATATAAAAGGAAGACACAATTTATATCTAGATCAATCAATTTTTAATATTTTTTTAAGGAATTGTAAATTCTATTTACTAAGTTTTGATTTATTAATCACTCATCTATAATTCAATTAAATTACTCGTAAATAATTTTAATTGAGAATTAAACCTTCGTCATCACGTGATGATTATAGTTCAAATGAGTTAATGTATTAAAATATGATAATAATAAATTTATATAATTATATATTAAGAAATATTAACTTTTATACTATATGTATATTAATTATCTTATTTAATAATTAATAAATCAAATAATAAGTGTATATATATAAATATGTTAATTAAGTATTCTATAATATTGCAACAAGTGCCAACATGGTTACCACCTAATCTAAAATAAGTATCTTTTTACTTATGTTACATACTTTTGACAATTAAAATTGCATCATTCAACTAAAAATATATTAAATCACATAAAACTTTTATTTTTTGACTTAATCTCAAATCACATCCTTTGACAGTCAACATACATCCTTGACTTAATTACATTTATTCTCTAAAAAAATACATAATTAGACTTAAATTACTTATGTTTCATCATTTTGACAACAAAAATTACATTATTTGACTAGAAATACATTTAATCACATAAAACTTATACTTTTTGACTTAATCTCAAATTACATCGTTTTGACGATCAACATACATCATTTCACTTAAATTACATCAATTCTCTAAAAAATTACATATTTTGACTTAAATTATTCTAAATTACTTTATTTTGATTAAAAAAAATATGCATCATTTGGCTAAAATTACATAATATCATAAAGAACTTATATCTCTTGACCAAAATTATTGTGTATATATTTTAAAAATGTTATTACATCTTTTGATAACAATTTACTTAAATAATATAATTTTAACCGATTTAATAAATATCAAATTACTAAAAAATATAAAATATGTGGTCCAAATTTTTTTAAATAAATAAGTGACTAAAATTTAATGTGATGTACATGGAAGACAATCCCGTCTATGGCTGGGGTTCAAAAGTTACAAAAGGGCTTGGGCAATGGCAGGGTCACTGGCAGTTTACAGTCTTCTCATGATCCAGGCTCTGGTTGCCCTTTTGAGTCATACAGTACTACTACTGTAATAATAATACTAAACCGGAAATAAGTTATTAATTTCGTAAGTAATAATTTATTTATATTTATTGTGAGTTTCATTTCTCTTCGCATCATCTTATATTTCAAATTAAATTTTGTGATTATTCACGTCCTTAAATAATAATAACAATAATATAAATCTTTGTTTCTTTCTGGCTTTCTTTTCTTTTCGGTATACAATGCAATACAATAAAATTTCAATAAAATAGGACAAGTAAAAAAAAAAATAATGGCTAGTGAAAATACTACTCCAGTAGAGTATTATTAGTACTCCTATTACTATTCTAACCTGACCCTGACCTGCCCTTTACTTTTGTTTTGGCCTGGCCCTCTATTGTTTATGGATTTCCGTATAAATGTCAGAAAACCATAGCCCTGCCATAAAGCCAGCTGCAGCATTGTTGCAGAGATGCATCAGACTGGTGGTGCCAGTCTTATTATGAGCCCACTGTACATTTTCAGAAATCTCTCTCTACTCACTAGAGAGAGAAAGCAAGAGAGAGAGTGTGTGTCTTTGTGTAAAATAAATAAACCCCAGTGTGTGTAATGTGTGTGTGTGTGTCTGTGACTGTGCTTTTCCAAGAGAGAGAGAAAAAAAATGTCAGCAAGCAGCAGTAGTAGTAGCAGAACCACCACCACCATGATCAGAACCATTAGTTTTATCCATGTACAGAAGATTCTGCAACCCCAAAATCAATGGTCCCTGAATTAAATATATACCTACTCCTACTCCAACAACTCTCTCTATCTCTACATATCTATCTATCAATCTCTCTCTCTTTGATTCAAAAAAACCAAGTTGTTTTCATTTCTCTGTCCTTCAGAAAGAAAAGAAAATCTTACTTTACTCTGTGGAAATCTGAATTTTTAAAGATTCTTTCTTTCTAAATATTTCCTGTGGATACAACTTACTGGGCTTGCTCATAATCATGATGACTAGTAGTAACACTAGTGCAAGGAACAATTACAGGTTTCCCTTCACTGCATCTCAATGGCAAGAACTTGAACACCAGGCTCTCATCTTCAAGTACATGGTTTCTGGCATCCCCATCCCTCCTGATCTCCTCTTCACCATCAAAAGAAGCACCACCTCCATGGACTCCTCCAAGCTCATCCTTCACCAACCTCAACACAGTAAAAAAGAAACAAACCCCCTTTACCACTTTCTTCAGTTCTTTTTATATATCTACCATTGACGTGTGTGTGTAACTAACTAAAGTCGAGTTCTTGACACTTTTTTTTTGGGTTGAGTAAAATGGTTTTTTATTTGTGTGGGTATTTGTGTAATAGTGTTTTTTATTCATTATTTTTGTATTTTGTTGGTTGTAGTTGGATGGAACTGTTTTCAGATGGGTTTTGGGAGAAAAATAGACCCAGAGCCAGGGAGATGCAGAAGAACTGATGGAAAAAAATGGAGGTGCTCAAAAGAAGCATACCCAGATTCCAAGTACTGTGAGAGACACATGCACAGAGGCAGAAACCGTTCAAGAAAGCCTGTGGAAACATCTTCAACTTCTTCTTTGCCAACAGCAATTCCCATCTCATCAATCACCAGAAACAACCAGTCCACAAATCCTTCCTCTACTTGTAGTCCTCCTTATAATAATAGTAATAACAACAATATCCATCAAACCAACTCAACTTCTCATCAAGCTCTCTCAACTCTCACATCAATATCCTCTTATAACAACACTGCCCCACTTCACAGTCCCTTCATGTATTCAACAAGATCTTCAGGAATTGGTATGGAATCTGGCCCATATTCCCAGACAAACAAAGACTACAGGTCTGCATCTCTTTCATTGTCATATTACAAGAACTACTATTTATTACTTTTCTCTCTCTTTCTTTGTTTTGAAGGAGATAAAATCTTCAATAATATAGTTGATGGGAATTGTCTCATTAAAAGATTTTCATTTATATTTTCCAGTGACCCTCTTATGTCCTTATTAATTAATGGTATTGTAATTTGTAGAAATAGCAGTTATGGTCATGGGATGAGAGATGAGATTGATGAGCATCCCTTTTTCTCAGAAAGTTCTGGGACTGTGAGAAGTATGTCTGGTTCTTCAGTAGGTGATTCTTCTTGGCATTTAGAGCCATTGACAATGGGTGGTGGTTCAACACTAAAACAGAGGACTTGCTCTGGTTTACAAAGTGGATACTCTTACTTGCAACATAATACCTCAAAAGAAAAACAAGATCAGCAGCAGCAACACTACTATGTGCTAGATGATGAGGTACAAATGAAAATGGAGAGAGATCATGATGAACCCCAGAAAGTTATGCACCATTTCTTTGATGAATGGCCCAAAAACAAAGATTCATGGCTTGAAGCTGCTGAGGATAAACATGTTTCAAAAACTCAACTTTCAATCTCCATGCCCAACTCATCACATCATGACTTCTTTATGACTCACAAGTGGTATTTTATATTTTATTAATATGCCACCAAGTTACAATCTTCTCTTCAGCATACTATTTCTATTGAACTAATGCATACTTACACTTGTTTTTGCAGAAAGTGAGTTTTGCAATGGTGGTTTTCTGAGTCGAAGGCCAAAAAAAGTACTTACATGTTGGTGGGTCAATGCTTTTATGTTCCTAACTTTCCAGTATACATGGATTTATATATGGGTATATGAAGTCTGAACATGCAGCAGCAGCAGCAGCAGCAGCCTCTTTCTCCTGTTTGTGCAAAAGGGTTTTGTCTTGGCATGGTTTTTAATTCGAGTAGTAGTGTGGTAATTTGATATGAGAGTGGTGAAGCATGTGCTTTACTTTTCTTGATTTTATAGCATCATCCCTGCTTTTTACTTCTAATAATAATAATAAATACTGTTTTGAGAAAAATAGGGTTCAGCCAAAATATTTGAGAAGTTTGTCACATGCTTGCTTGGATGTTTTCTAAGTAACCACAGACTGATGACATCTTCAACATATTTTGGCTTTTTTTCTAATGGTTGCTTTCAAACACTAGTTAAAGCTTCTGTTTGTTGCTGCTGCTGCAATATGTTAAACCTGCAGCACTCTTGATTGGACCCCACTTAGTAATTTGGCCTTTTGCTAATGTGTCATTTGGTTTTGTTATCCATTGTACTATTCTCCCAAGAAAATTTATGTTATCAAAGTTAATCAGACAATCTATTCACCACATTTAAGTGCAGAAACATTAAGATTATTCTTGTGTGAAAAGTTTGTGCCTGTCTCTAGAGAACTTGATTATTTCCAGAAACTTTTTAATACATTTCTCATGGAACATGGGAACATTTTTAAATTATTCATGATAAGGCAAAATGTATTATCTATTCCAAAATATAAAATCAATTTTAACTTTCAAAGTCAAATTGCCTCATTTTTATACAAATAAAGTTGATCATACTAGATTCACACATGAAGTTCTGTAAATATTTAATGAATACTAAATACAAGCATTATCTTCCTGAAATTTTACATGATTTTCACAAAATTAATCTAAGTTTGAAAATAAATTCAATTAACTTTGAAAAGTTATGTTCTTATATGTTAAGATGGACTAGAATGTATAAAATATAAAAACTTTAAATTCAGTCTCGTCTAGAAGGGCTGGCTAGCGTCATTAATTATTTAATTGTAGTAAAAAGTGCAGAAAGACAAAAATCATACTCCCTCCGGTCACAAAAAAAATAATAAAAGAATAATATTTGAACTTTTAACGATTTTTAATTGTACATATTTAATTAAGAATTATATATAAAAATAATAATTTTTTTATATTAAATTTGTTATGAATGTCTAATTAAAATTCATATAAAAATATTGCAACGACAAATTTTAAAAAAATATGACATTATAATAAAAAAATTATATAATTTTTTTTTATAAAATAAATATTATTCTTAAATGTTACTTTTTTTTTTTAAGAATGGAGAGAGTATTTTAGTTTGTAGAGATTAGGCATCCGAATGTTAAAAATTAATCCGAGTTACGGTTAAAAAAAAAGGGAGGTGATATCACCCTAAACAAAAATTATATGAGCAATAAGTATTACTAAAAATATTTTTTATTATTAAAAAATATTATGAAATACTCCGTATCTAACAATATAATTTTTACTTTTTGTCTCAAATTATATCGGTTCTCAACAATTAAGTTAAATATCATCTTGGAAGGAGTAAAAATTATAATGATTCATAAAAATATTTTATGGGATTACACTGGATGAATAAATGTGAGTAAAGAGAAACGGTTCAAGGATATGATACTCGCTCGGTGCCATTATAGAAGTCATTTTGGAGAAAGTTTCTTTATCTTATTCTATAAGCCATTTACATTTTCCTAAAAAAGTTTAATGTTTTAATTTGATTTTTTAAAATATTCTCAACAATATTTAATGAAAACTATTCATTTCACTACGATAGAAGAAAACCTTACTTATACATTAAAAAAATAAAATGTTATTTTTAATATTATATAAAAGTTTAATAATAATAATAACTTAAAAAGTGTATTTTTAATATTTATGCATTATTTGATAGGTCCCAAGGAGTATTAATTGGGTCAAGAGTAAAGAGGAATAATCAGGTTGGGGGAATGGTCATATAGCAGTAGCAAATTACAAACATGGTTCAGTCTGTGGCGCCTTCAGTCTAGTGTCCTTAGACCAGGACTAGACACTCCAGCTTCAGGAGAGAATGGAGGATAGGATAGCTCCATTTTCACACTCTTTTTCCCTCTTTTTGCACACAATCCCACAACCATAAACATACGCGCGCGCACATACATATATATATATATATATATATGGGTAAACGATATTTTAATATATATTGATATATAAAATATTATTTTAATAAATAGTATTTATTAATTTTACTTTAACACTAAAATTATTATAAAAATTACTAAAATTATTACAGAAATATTAAAATTACTATTAAAAGTACTAAAATTAAAACGTATAATATTTGTTTGACTGAAGTAAAATTTCTTCCCATAGCATTACCAAAATATCTTTTTCTCTATATTATATTATATAATCTCCATTTGATTTTAGTCTAACTCTAACTAATCTAGCTAATTCCATTTAATCTCCATTTAGA
Source organism: Centella asiatica (assembly GCA_014636745.2). Classification (NCBI taxonomy): domain Eukaryota; kingdom Viridiplantae; phylum Streptophyta; class Magnoliopsida; order Apiales; family Apiaceae; genus Centella; species Centella asiatica. The sequence continues at coordinate 52,852,083 of CM025780.1, forward strand.
CGAAGACGTTGGAATGTTTAAACACTCATCAGACCATATTTAAATCGTCTCGCAAAAAAGTTATCCTACGTATGTACAACTAATATTACACACTTCCGTTGCAAATTGAAACAACTAATATTACACACTTCTATTGCAAATTGAAACATCTAATTTCAACGAGAAAAATTTAAATAGAGCTAATTTTTTTAAGCGAGACAATCCTAAATATGAATTTTTTTTGACACATTTCAACTAGATTTGAAAAAAAAAAATCAATCAAGTTCAACTAATTTATAACATTTAACTTGTATTAAACTTAACTCGATCAGAACATTATTATCTATCTGTGTGGGAAAAAAACCCTGAATCAATTCGATTAACAAATAATGCCAAACCCAACCAAATCTCGACTCAACTTGTAAAGTGTATATTGAACACATTTTACTTGACACGCAAAAGCATTTTCTTGGTGTGTTAAAACCTTGAAACGCACTTTAAACAGAGGTTATGAGGGGTTGATACAGTGCTGAAAACCCTCCTGTAAAGTTTATTCGATGTACGTAGTAGTGTTGGACTGTTGGTGCAGCTCCCACTCCAAGCCAGGGTGCTTGAATATTAACAACAACAGAGCAGCAGAGCAGCAGCAGGAGCAGCAGCAGGAGGCCCACCATTCCCATGGACTGACTCTATGAATGTGTCATGTCAGATTTTGTCAGTTATCACTTAAAAATGGCAGGGGAACTCACTCCTGAGCATATAATGTTTCAGCCACCGCCCCACACCTTTTTCACCTTTTACTTCAAAAAGAGGGCATCATCAATATATGGCTCCTACAGTCCTACCCCATCCATATCCACCAAATTATCATAAAAGTAATGAAAAAAAAATAAATTGATTAATAATAACAAAATAATACTAAATTTTGAGATAGTGGTAATACTACTAATAGTAAAAGTTGGAGTAATAAATTGAGTAGTAATAATAATAATAATAAGAAACAATAGATGTTTGTTAGTTGTTACTATTTACCGATCAACAGTTGAAAGAGATAGATCACAAACATCTGAAGCAGATGAAAGTAATATGTTTTCCTCAAATAGTTGTGTGTAAAACAGTCTGTCTATCAAAATGAAAGACAATTGATGCATGCCTGTACAATATTCAGCTATATCCCAAGGTTTTGTATAAGTCAGAATACTTAAACAAATATGACTCCATACATATATGTTGCATTAGTAGGGAAACTAGAATAATGCTAGAGACACAATCACCAAGTATAACATAGGAGTACAATAGTAACACTCTACTGATTTGAGAAAAGCTTTAACCTTAATTTTGCAGTTCTTCGGATATAGTTTGTGCTACAGATTGTATAAGAAGGTTTATATAGTACGACACAGCTGTTGTATTCTCGTGCTGCACGAACTTAATATCATCTCGAGCACTACTCGGAAAACAAACATAAACTGTGAAACATGTCGTCAGCATCATTTTGCAGGGAAATACACGTTAAGGCGTTGTATTAGGCAAAGTAATTCATCTAATTTCTATAATTCATGTCAAATGAAGCTCCATCACCATAACGCTTTGTCTAGCTGTAATATCATTAACTTTAGTCTCCATCACTAACCTGCATCTCCGCAGAACTCTCTTATAGGACTCGACTCTGCGCTGGTTCATCAAATTCTGACAATGGCTGCCTCCATCGACGGATTTGCGGTGTACATCAAGGAAAAAAGAACTTCGTAAGCAGAAGGAGAATGGGGATATGTTAAATATTAAAGGTGGGTATTTTGCTTTTCTGCCTATATTTATGTGATATTTTCCTACCCCATTTCGTGAAAGGAGAATCCAATAGATATTACACTTTGCAAAAGAACAGAGGAAAACAAATTAAATATCTAATATCCGTGACTGGTAAGCTTGTCCATGCAGTTAGGAACGCAACATTCTTTTAATTAACAAGTTTTACTAGAAGAGGAAAAAACTCAACCATTACTATACACATAAGGGGATGATGATAGCAATAACCGGAGGCTGCACAAAGACAAGTAGATGTTCAAAACAGAGAACCATAGCAGTCAGATATTAACAGAGAATCTCTAGCGGTTAAAAGTTAATTAACCTTGCCGCTGTGTTAAATTATGATTCCAGATACAGAATTCAAATTTAGCATGTGAATCTGATATACAGAATCTGAATCTGAAATACTGCTTATTCTAAAACCAATCATCACTGATAAGACATTCCATGAAATCTAATTTCAAGTTCTCAATCATTGATTACACCAATCATGGAGTTTGATGCTGTATTGTAGCTACTAGCTAGAAATCCCAATGTCTCCATTTCCATGAAATGTAGTTTCAAACTCTCAATTTTCCACCAATTTACCTTCCACTTACACTACAACAAAACATAGCATATGCTTAGATCTCCTGATATATATTTCAAACAAATAGAAAGAGCTTAAAGCAAGCCAGAAAATGAATATAAGCTTTACTTCAAACCATCAGTTAAGTTTTAAGCTTCAAGCCACATCCATAAGATGTTCCAACAACAGATTCCTTGATCAAAGTTTTTAATTATACTTTTACACTTTAACCCACACTTAATTACTTGATATATATGCATATTTATCTCAGAATGACCGCACGACGGCAAGGATAGGCAAGCAAATGAAAAGGATGGAGAATTAGTTTCTTAGTATTATAAAGCGAAGGACCAATTGGTACCTTTGCCAACCCAAATTGAATCCTCATGCCTATCTATTTACCCTTTGTTTATTATACTGTGTCACTTTGATGAAATACACATCTTTTTTTCGTTTTGACTCAATTTTGCCTAACTATAGCGTGCTCCAAGAGCAACGAGGTTCGCAATCCTCTCATATTTAACTTCGGCATAATCTTCGTGAATTCCTATAATTCATTTTATCGGATGACTATGTAATATGGTCTACAAAAAAATCTAGAGAATTATTATTTACACATTTCTTTTTGTCATTTTCACACGCGTGTCGCACTTTTTGTGCATCAAATACTTTTTCCATGTGTATTAAAGGGTATACTAATGTGTGAAAATAACAATTTTCAAAATCCAAATATCGGCAAAGAAGAAATACCGGGAGTAGAACCTTCCTCCAGAATTTGACGAAATAGCTCAACCTTTACATGTTTAAAATACTCCCTCAACAATATTAGCCATTAAAATGACACCAATCATAAAACAAAATCGGGAACTAATAAAGCTTTTTCGTATTTATCGTTTAGAGTTGGTTCATACTTCAACAATATCATTTTTTAATTAGGAATATGTTTTTCTATTTCTTATTTGGATGTGTTTTATTTTCTATTCCTAATCAAAATAGTTTTGAATTTGGTTGTATTTCTAATTCTTTTTGAGTTTCTAATATTATGTCAGAGGTTTATAAATATAATTGTGTTTATGGAAAAATACCATAACATTTAGTTTTTTGCAAGGGTTTCTTACAAGGGGATAAAAATATTATGTAACTATTGAGAGTTTGCAGAGATAATCTACCATAATTGTATTTTGGAGAAAACTTGGATCAATAATAATAATATTCAGACAGGCTGGACGTACTCCGAATTTGGGTGAAAGAGAGTAAATTTTGTGTTTTTTTCTTTTCTGTGATTGAATTATTTTTTTCTTGCAGTTTAGTATTTGTTAAGATCTTATTCCCAACATCTGATATTTAGAGTTTGGTTTGTGTGCGAAGTTTCTGGGATTGATATGAGTTTAAGATATCGGTGAATACATCTAAAGTTGAGAATGAGAAATTTAATGGGAAGAGTTTTGAGTTGTGGAAACTCAAGATGGATGATCTACTCGTGGATTGTGATATGTGGTTGGTGATTGAAGATCCAAAACTGGTACTTACAGCAGAAAAGGGGGAGAAGGGGATGATAGTTCTTCCTCTATTGTTGATATAATGACAAAGGATAAAATTATTGAATGAGAGAAACTGAATTGAAATGCTCGAGGATTGATTCAGTTGTGTCTAGCTGATACTATTTTGGTGAATGTTGCCGGTGAAAAATCTGCAAAGGACCTCTGGACTAAATTGGAGAACCTCTATTAAAGTAAATAATTTGTCAACAAATTATTTATGAGGAAAAAATTGTAAAAATTGCAGATAGAGGATAGCGAATCGTTTTGGGCTCATCTTTAGGAATTTAATATCTTGGTAAGTCAATTGGCTTCAATTAATTGTGATATGAAGGATGATGACAAAATTATACCTTGCTTTGTTCATTGTCGGACTCGTGGGACAATTTGATTGTTGCGATTGGTAGTAGGAATACATAGATCTCATTTGAAAATATTGTTGTGACCTTGTTATATGAGGATATGAGACGCCAAGGTATAGAGAGTTCCACCAAGGAGGCCTTGATTGTGAGAAGCAGAAACCAAGACAAAAGTAGGTGGTCAAATGGCAGATCTAGATCACGTGATAGATCTAAAAGCACTGATCGGTCAAAGATGCAGTGCTGGAAGTGTTAAGAACTTGGACATGGTAAAAAGACCGTCCGAACAAAGCAGCCAAATGAGACAAAGGTGATCCTAAGTAAAAGGAGGATGATGGCGACTAGTGATGACACTAATGTAGCCATGTTGTGGTATTAGCGACTTTCATATAGGATAGAAGGGATTTTCTACCATAGCCTCGAAACAGCTAGTTGAAGGGGTCTTAAATTGTTCTATAGGATTTGACTTTTGTGAATATTGTTTGTATGGAAAGCAAATCCGAGTAAAGTTTAAGGTTGAAAGTACAAGGACTACAAGAGTGCTGGATTTGATACACATTGATCTTCGTGAGTCTTCAGATGAATCACTTGGAGGATCAAAGTATTTAGTTTCCTTTATAAATGATTATTCAAGGTGCTGTATGCTTAGATTTATTTTTTTTGAAAACGAAATCAGATGTGCTTGAAAAATTTAAGGAGTTCAAGGCATTAGTTGAAAATCAACTTGATAGAAGGATCAAAGTTCTTCAAACTAACATTAGTTTGGAGTATAAGTTTGTGGACAAGTATTGTACAGAAGTAGGCATTGTAAGGCATAACATCACAAGGTATACACCTCAACAGAATGGAGTGGCAGAATGACTGAATTGTATCCTCATGGATAAATCTAGATATATGTGAAGTTGAGCAAACTTGGAGCTTAAGTTTTGGGTAGAAGTAGTTCTTACAGCATGTTACTTGAAGAATCAAACTCTACTTCGGCGGTAAAGGATCAAACACTATATAAGGTTATATTTTGGAATAAGCCAAATATGAATCATGTCCGTGTGTTTGGTTGTGATGCTTATATGCATGTGTCTAAGGAGAAAAGGACAAAGCTTGACTACAAAACTGAGAAGTGCAAATTTGTTGGCTACAAAGATATAGTCAAGGGATAAATTGTGAAATCCAGAGACCCAGACTATTGTATACAGCAGATATGTGGTGTTTAGGGAAACACCAAATGTTGATGTTGTCACTGAAGGTTTATCTGAGGAGACTATTGTGTTGAGTTTAATGTGAGCTCAGGCAAGGGATGTTGAAGAGAAAGACCCATATGGTACATCATAAGTTGTTGATGATGATTCAGATAAACAACAGTCAGTTCAACAAAATGATGGTGATAGTATTGAATCAAATCGTAGAGAGGAGGCTAAACAAGAGTTTCAAGCAGAGCCTACATTGAAGAGATCCAGACAGGTTAGGAGAATACCTAGCAAATATTCACTTAGTGCCTCTTATACTTTGACAGTCACTAGTGATGAACCTGGTTCAGTTAAAGAGGTGAGAGCCTTGGATGATCCTAATCTGTGGGAGGAAGCAATGAAGGATGAGATGCAATCACTTGATCAAAATCATACGTGGAAGCTTGTGAGATTGCCTATGGGTAGGAAGGCAAGTGGGTGCAAGTGTGTGTTCAAAAAGAAGCAGAATGCAGATGATAAATTGGAGAAGTATAAAGTTAAGCTAGTTGCGATGGGGTATTCTCAAATAAGAGTGGACTATATAGAGATCTTCTCACTAGTGGCAAAGCTAACTTCTATTAGAATTGTTTTATCTGCGACACCTGCTTATGATCTTGAGGTTGAGCAAATGGATGTAAAGACAACTTTCTTTCATGGGGATTTGGAGGAAGAGATCTACATGAAGTAGCCAGAGGGGTTCGTGATTAAAAAAAAAAAAAAGACTTGGTTTGTAAGTTGGATACATCCTTGTATGGCTTGAAACAGTCATCTCAAATGTGTTATCAAAAGTTTAATAATTATCCTCAATGGATTGGATTCACTCGAAGCCAAACTGATCATTATATATATATGAAGAGGTCAAGTGAAGTTTTTGTCATTCTAACTTTGTATGTTGATGATATGCTTTTGGTGGGTAATAGCAAGAAGATGATTAAAACTATTAACGGATTACTAATACAACAGTTTGAGATGATATCTTGGGCATGCATATACGGAGAGATCAGGAACAACCGAAATTGTGGCTTGGGAAAAGGAAATATGTTGAAGGAATTTTGAAGAAGTTCAACATGTCTGTTTGCAAGCCAGTTGAGACTTCTATGTCAGTTGGAGTTAAAATGTTTGTGAAGCTATCTCCTAAAAGTGATGAGGAAAAGGAGCAGATAACCCACATTCCATATGCTAGTGCAGTTGATAGCTTAATGTATGCAATGGTGCGAACTCGACCACCAAATATTGCTCATTTAGTGGGAATATTGAGCAGGTATATATCTAATCCAGGAAAGGAGCATTAGAATGTCGTCAAGAGGGTGTTCAAATATCTTTGTAGAACCTCAGATTATGCTTCATGTTTTGAGGATAATGGAGATAAGGTGTTTCTTGGTGTGACAAGGTCAGTTCATGCGAATTGGGGTAGTGAATTAGATTGTCGAAGATCGACAAGTGGTTGTGTATTCAACTTGTTCGGTTGACCGGTTAGTTGGATGAGCAAGAGACAAAGTTTGGTTGCTTTGTCGTCTATTGAAGCAGAATACATGACATTGCCTCATGCAAGGAAGGAAACAATATGGCTTCATCAGCTGTGCAAGGAGCTTGATTTTAAGGAAAAATCCATTGTGGGAAAATGTGATAGCCAAAGCGCTATATATTTGGCAATGAATCCAGCGTATCACTCTAGGACGAAACATATTGACATTCAGTATCACTTTATCTGAGAAAAGGTGGAGGATAAAGTAATGCACTTAGAGAAGGTTGACATAAATCGAATTCAAGAAAAAACCAAACAATCACAATAAAATGAACCGCTATAATGAGGTAGAGAAGAGAGGAGCTTGTTCAACTTTGAGAATGTCAAGAGTATCAGCATTGTTGTCGTCGGGAAATTGATCAAGCGCGACACACTAACTTCTTACCGGAATATACATACACACTATTGGATTCTCTAGCGACTTGTAGTTTCACAGTTTGCATCTTTGCAATTTCAACTAGGAGCAGATGACTTATTGCGGTAGAGTGTAATCGAAAATATTTTAAGGGCTCGTATACAAAAATTTAAATTAATAAATATAGATATTATTATTTAACACCAATGAGTAAATTTTAAAAAATTATTAATACCAAAAATATTAAAAATTTATGAATACAAAAATTTTCATCATTTATTTATTGCATTTGTAATGTACGCAAGTACTCGATTAAGGTTAGAAAAAAAATATTTTATACAATATTTTATAAAATCGAATGGGAACACATGGGGATCGGCACAAGGAGCCCGTAATCGACCCGAGTCGGGTATTATCCATCATAATAGTTTATGATCAAACTCGATTTAAAATATTATTGAGTTCTTCACGCGTAGTTCGAATAAATACAATTTTTATGAATTTTTAAGTATTTTTAAGTATTTTTCGAGTATCGAGTAATTATTAACTAACAAATTGTTTTTCAAGTATATTATGAGTTTATATTAATAATTACCTAGTCAGGAGCAATGAATCTATAAATCAATTATATTTTTTCAATAATTTAAATATTATATTATAAGTTGAAAATAAAGAGGAAATAAGGATCTTGGAGAGAAGCAGGCCTAACTTTTCTTGCCAATGTTTTTCTTTTCTAACATATAAGACCTTAATAATACAAGAATTGGATTAAAAAAATGAAATTTTCTCACTATTTATTTTCTTCTCTCTCTTAAAAAAAACAACTCAATAATTTTTCTTTTTCGTACAGAGGGCCGCCAAACACCAAAAATACAAAGATCGTTTCGTCAAAAATGTAAAAAAGCAAAATCTGCATTCAGGACATTGCTAATTGATTTGGTTCATCTCAAACACCCAAATTTCTCGTTAGTTCAAAGAGATGCCCATCAAATGGTAACAACGAAAAACTTTATTTCAAATAAATTCAAGATCATTGATCACCCCCTACTGTTTCTCTGTAATTTGTAGTTAAATTCAATTATTTGTTGGATATCTAGGGTTTTGCATTGGCAACCAAATGCAGGAACAACCGTAAACAGTCAAATCCTCACCGAAGTATCTCAGTGTGTTGAGAGCATCAATGGCGTCAAAGAAGGTCGATGGAAAGCTACTCTCACCTTCTACAGACCCATGGTTAAAGGTTCTATTCTTACTACTATATATGAAATACCAAGTACTCATTTTCCCCAAATTCAAATCATGTTTGTTGGCTTAATTATCATGTTTCTGTTGATAATTTCATTAGAGCAAGCGAATGCGGCTGAGTTCCCTCGTGATTTTCTGGGGATTGCGTTACCAGAGCAACCCAGTAAATACTACTTTGTGCTTCGGGGGCAGCGCTTGGTTCTCGAGGCGGATTCGACTATACAGACCATAATGGAGAAATTGCAGTCTTATAAAACAAGGGTGGCACTTAATTTTGAGGTTTGTTTCTGGGAGATCCTGGCTTGATTGTGTTTTGCTGAGGTTCTTAATTGTTTTCTTATGGCAGGGTGATTTTCTTCAGTGACCATGAGCTTAATTATCTTCTTCATGTTAAGTGCAAATGTGGGTTTTTTTTTTCTTCCTGTATATTTATGTGTGAAAATTAGAGAAAAAATGGGGTTCTGCTCAGTAGTGTTGTGGACTAAAATTGATTTAAATATCTTTCTTGCTGTTACAAATAGTGGTTATTGTTAAACATAATATCTTTTTTGGGCAGAACGACATTCATATCGATGCTTTCATTGTGCAAAATGGTTTTCCTATCTTGAATTTACGAAGTTGTGACTTTTGCTCTTTTGAATAATATGAAGGGGTTTCAATATCAGCTTGGCGACTTCCAGTTAAGAGTTGGAAAAGTTGTTCCAATGCACTCTGAAAGTTTGAGGGGTATAATTATGGAGGTAATAAGACTTTCACCTTTGCTGTTTACTTATTTGATTGATTTGAAATTGATTTTTGCCCCTACTAAGTTAAGTGTGGGCTTGAGGTAGAGGTACCCACTTCACCAATACTTTTCATCATTTTGTTTTTATGATTATATTTAGGGTGCATTCTTTAACCTATATTCTGAGGCAAAATGTCACCTTGAATTTTTTTTTCCCCCTCAATACTTTACATTGGAAATCAATGTTCATACTTAAAATTTGATTGACTAGTTGAAGTGAACACCCCATGTATAGCATCTATCATTGTCTCTATCACTGTTACTGTATAGTTGAAGTGAACACCTCACTGTATAGCAAATGAATCAGCTCGATGGGCTGCCTCTGGGGCCTCATCATTGTGCGTTTTTGTGCCTTTAAATCCTTTTGAGATTCGGAAAAACATCAGAACTCCTATAATTTTCTAGAATTTGTCCTTTATTTTGGGTTTGAAGAAACCATATTCACTCAACTTAAATGTTTTCAGTAAATCAATATGCTTGCAAACCTTTTACTGTCAGCAAAATAGAACAACTTGATGGAAATTTTTGCCAACTTATAGATGGTCATCGCTATTTCTTGGGGTACTGCAAGATTAGACAAGAAAGTTCTGCTGCTTCGGCAAGATGTACTAACCATTCGAAGGACACAGACTCAAATGATAGTGAGATATTATAGATGCATGTACCATGGCAATGTATATAAAGGTCGATACATTGGCTTGTTGCTACCAATGTTTCACATGTAACTGAGCTATGAGCCAATTAACTCTCCACCTCTCTGCTTGGTATTTCTGAATATCTTAGTATGCCTTTCCTGATCTACTCATTACTAGGTGCTATGCATTAATCTGTGTCTATCTTTGTGTAACATACTTGCTCCCTAATTGAACGCCGCTTACGCCCCAATCAACATATGACGGTTCTAGAGATCACTATCTCACTTTTTAGGTTTATAAAAAGGCAATTTGGTCATAATATCAAATAGACATGAAAAATTCTCTGGTTTTTGATAAGATGAAAGCATAAGAGTCAATTTTGGTCTAGGATAGCATAGTGCCATTCTTCTCAATATTCTCATTTCAAATATTGAATTTTTCGTCATATGATTTATTATTCGTGGCTGTCATTGATGACTGTATCTGGTATGATATGCAAGTAGTACTGTCTCTTTCTTATTTTGATAGTGATGGTTCAATAAGATTTTTGTGCTACATTGTCCAAGATATGTCAACTATATGTTGACGAAGTACGTTTTGAGTATGTTTTTCATTGTATTAAAATTTTTGCCGTATGCTTCAAAACATGATAATTAAATTGAGATCGAGTAATACATTATTGGAAATTATTTTACTCATCGCCATTATGGATAAGAATTTTAATGCTCATTTCAGCATGGAATTTTCTTGTTGGCAAGACCTGTGTAGAGGCTACATCAGTTAATGCACATTAATGTATTCAACTGGTAAGCATGGTTCTCCGAGAAGCCAATCGAACTGCTGAAACAGTTCTTCTGGGATTCAAATTCTCCGGGATTTTCGGGGATTCGCAAACGGGATTCAGTCACCGGAGAATCAATGAATCATTGACCGTAAATGAAACTTTAGGGGCATTAAATGAGAAGCCCTAAATGAAACTTAGGGCACTAAATGAAACTTTACAAACTTAAAAAAGAAAAGAAGAAAGGGGTAGAAAAGAGAAGCCCTAAATCAGCAATTTCGTACATTCGTATAGAAGCCTTAATCTCTTTCAAAAGAAGTTCACTCAATCACTTAGAGGCTCGGAGTAGTTGACCATCTCCGTCATCATCATTGATCTCTCTCGCCTTTTCCTTCTCTCTGTTTCTCCCAGACATCTTGGATTTCAATTTCTTTGAATTTTCTCCGTCTGGTTCTCATTGTCATCTTTGATGTTGGATTCTCCTCACAACCCTTTTACTTCTGTTCTCATCTCAGTTTGCGCTCCTGATAATAAATATATACTGTACTTGTTTTCTTATGTGTAATGATAATATAAACTAATAAGATCGTGTACAGACTAATGTATTTGTTTATATTATAATTATTATAATTTTTATTGCTTTAGTAATTAATTTATATATCAACTTTATCTACTGATCTATGCTAACATAGTGACATGTTGATAGTAATTTAGTAATTTAGTAATTTATTTTCAGTGAATGATTTTATGAGGTAAACTAATTAATATTTATTACTTACTAGTTATACTTATAACTTAATTTAAAATTCATAAATATTAATATATCAAGAATTTATAAAGAATATATTTTAAGTGTATATTCTTTATCAAATTTTGATAAAGAATATATCAAATTTTGATAAAGAATATATCAAATTTTGAGATTTTCCAAATCTACAAATCCCCATAAGGCCAGCCCGAATCCTTGCTTCTTGGGTATTCAAGAAATCTATATATCAAAAGTATGGGCTGAATTGATAAAGGCTGAGTGCAAAATCCGGTAACAAAGTGACATGTATTCCATGCATTTCTATTGGGCTTACGAAGATACACGAAGTTTCCCTGATCATTCTTTTCTGCATTCTGAAACTTTGTCAATGTTAAAGTGTTGTATTCTGATTATTCATTTAGATCTTCACATACTATACAATGATTGCTTGTTGAAGTAGCTAATTTGTACTTATGGTATATGAATTTGATGGTATCTCCATGGTGGTTGTACTGTCAACGATCATGCCATTAATAGCAAATAAAAATTACAAGTTATTTTGATGAAGTTCAGTTTAACCGGAGGTCTTCTAAGAGTCATTGCCTCTTTTGCAGATAGAGTATTTACCCATTTCATCGTGGGAAAAGTCGCAGCAAATCATGGCAGAGTTCTATGATATCTGTTTTGAGGCTCTGCAAAAAAGATCATTACCAGGTCACTTTGTGCGCATGGAACCAAACTTTGTGGACTTTGGCCTCTCAGACCAGTACACTTCATCCCACACTGTTGTTCAATATGCTACTATCATGCTCCAAATGATTGCAACTGCCCAATCCGTGAGAAATTAGACGACGTGTTTTATGATTCACATGTTTTTCTAATCACCGACTTATTTTACACAAGTACTATAGTGTAAGATGCCTCTGTGTTCCAATTTGTATTCACTGTTTCAGTTATAAGATGTAGATCAAGTTGAGGTAGTTTCATTTACAACTAACTGGGACAACATGAGGATGCAGTGTAATACAGTACATTGAGGCTTGAACCATTGGTTTTAGGGAGAAGAAAGAAGTTCCATTACTGATATGTTGTAATTAAAAGTTTTCAGCTTTCCAGTCAATTGATCTAACTGTTAAATTTGAAATTACTTGGGTTAAGCTGGGAGCAAGCTGGTGTTCATGACTCAGTTGAAGTAATTGTTTCAGTATTTACATGGATTGATCAAGTAACTTGGAATTTACATCTGCTCAGCAAAGGGTAGTCTCAAATTTCTGGTAGTGACAGGTTTTCAGTATCTAAAATGTACCGTCTAATCTAACTTTAAGTAATTTGATTTAACAGAGTTTTACTTAATTTGTATTGCAAAAGTCTATTAAAAGAGTTAAATGAAATTCTACTCATAACTCTTAAATTTAAATCGTCCATGTATTAGAAAATAATGAAACCTATATTGCCTTAATGGGATTTTTATATGGGAAAAATACAAATATGTATATAACTTGGACATATATTTCTTTTACCTGATTAGTTTCAAGTCCTCAAATATTGTTTCTTTTACAATAACAGGATCTTCTGCTGCTTTTTATGTGATATATTTAATTAAAGTCCAAGTGAAATGCTACTTCCATATTACAAATGCAACAATTTTAATAGTTAAAAATTTTGTTTGAAGGCAATTTCGTGAAATTACAACATTATTGGCAACAGTCAGAAGATTTGCTTTCACTCTAGTTCTTTTTCCTATATGAGTAGGATTGGTTTCATTTACAAAATATCAATTAATACCCGGTCTTTGGATATTTTAAATGCAAGTATAATATTTATGAAATCTCTTAAAAACAAGTTGTGCAAGCAAGTGTTACATATTTTATGAGGTCATTGCTTTAGAATATTAGAAAGAAACTTGTAAAAATAGTGATTTTCTTTATAATAATAAATAAAGAAGTAGTAGAAGCATTAGCATATTTCTGTTGGAGTGTTGAATAAAGTGGTAACAGAATAGTTGAAACTATCCAAGTCTATTATTGCCCTTTTTTTAATAACTGACATCTAGATATTTGTTATAGTTAATCTGATTATTTTTTTTATTTTTAAAATTACAGGTGTATATTTATAATTTTTGATTATAAAAATATTATATAAATTTATTGTAGATTATATAATTTTTTAGTGATTTAGAAAATTTTAGTTGTTATAATTTTGTTACATAATATATATATATACATTATATAAAATATTTGTGTAATATATTACAATAATTTCATGCGGGATGAGCTGATAATCAAATCACAAAATTCTGAATTTATTGTTACGAAATAATCTTTTAAGGCATTGTTGATGCCCATGACTAAATATTTGTTACATTTTTTTGGATAATATGGTAATAATAATTTGATCATGAGAAGAGTGAGGGAACTCACATGATCGGCCACATGTGTGGAGATGAATATATGAAATCATGACTCACATAACTTTGAGTGATAAGTATGATGTAAAACCATTGAATATTTTTTTTGACATATAAAATGTGAAAATGATCATATATCTCAAAAATGAATTAAATAAACTATCATTTCATCACATTTATTTTATTTTATTTCTGGATTGTATGATTTTAATCATTATTGTGAAAAAACATTAGATAAATCTTAACAATAGAAAAAGTGCATAGCATCGAACATAAAATATAAAGAATTAATTAGCGTTACAGAAATTAATAATATTGTAAAAAATATTAGATGGATTTAAATGGTAAGAGACTGCGGATTGCCTAATATTTAAACGGGAGGTTCAATCGAGATTAAGTAAAGATAAGCGAAATAAGGTGTTGAACGGTAGAAAACATTCTAATTTACGACGGTGAAATTAATTAAATTGAAATATTATACGCAAATTACACAAGAAATCTTGATCAATCAAAATTAATGAGGATTTTATTTTTTATTCATATGGACTATGTGGAGCCAGATTTACTCTAACATCGATTCAAATCGCACTATGTAATCATTAACAATTTGATTTTTAAAATTTTCTTCCCTCATTGAGAAGTGTTCGATAGATAGAGGGTAAATTGAGAAGGAAAATGAGAAAATAAAGAAAAAAAAGACACTTCGGCCGGTTCAGTTTCACAGTCAGCAAATAACATTCCAACATCCAACAAACGTAGTAATGTCCGAAAGTCCCTGTTGATTCACTTGGAGTATATATATGTCTTTTGAATTTTGACGCCAACTTTCTTCACAAAAACTATAAAACCCCACAAAAGGAAAAACCCTAGCAGTCATCTAATTGGTCTCTTCTCCTTCTCGCTCCACTTGGGTAAACCCTCTCTTTCTCCTTCTCTTTGATATTTTAGATGATCATTTTTTATATATATATGGACAATGCTGTGATTCTTATCAAAACCCCACAAATTCCTTTTGCCCCATATATATATATATATATATATATATATATATATACGTATACATGTAACTATGTGTATATGTAAATGTATTGGATGAAATAGTGAAGTGGGAGAATTTGAATTCAATCAAGTGGATTGAAATGGTTCAGATGGAACCTTCATAATGTGTGTTTCGACTTAAAATCAATCAAAGTATCAGAAAAAAGATTCATTTAATTGTTGATTGATTTATTTTTGTATTGCATATGAGCCAATTTGTAGTTTTATTGGGATCAATGTTCAAATCTTTATTTTCTTGTGATTTTTCTTACCAGAAGTTAAGCCAATGGATCCGGATGCACCTGGCCAGACCAATGCTCCTAGAAAGGTCCATTTTTTATGTTCTCCATCTCAATGTAGCTATATTCATATATGAATGCTTACCCTTAAATTATTTATTTAATTGAATGGTAATGTTGTAGGTGAAATTTGCTCCAAAAGCTCCTCCTCGAAGAGATCGGAAGCTTGTTTTACCCAAAGTGTAAGCAAATTTTGTACAACTATTCTATACTTCTACTTGAGATTGAAACATACAGTTTACCTACATGTTTTGGTTTCAACTCGTGTCAAAATCATTGCTATTTACAGTGAAAAGGTTGAAGATGTAGGCTCTGATGCTGCCAAGGCAGAGGAATTAATGCAGCGTTTCAATGTATTTCTTAAATTCTCTTGATTCTCTTTATTGATTTTGAGTAAAAGAATATTTTGGTTGAACTTTTATAATGCTCCTTTATATCAAAAATCAAACTTCTCATTGTAGGAAGCTTCTACGAGGACAAAACCTAAGATTGAAAAAAAACGTAAGTTTCTTTCTTTTATAATGTTGATAAGATGGATTAATAATGATAACACTTGCAGTTACGTTATTCTTTATTATACGGCTAAATGGCGTTCAATCTCTCCAATTGCCGAAAATTTATTGCGCATATGGAACTTGCTTGTTATAATATAATGATTTATTATATGGTTTTATGCTTTCAGTCCTGTAGAACAAAACTTTAGATAAATAAAATCTCATATGACTACATACATTTCATATAGGGATATGCTGCACTTGCATTGGGTTATATACTTTGTGCAACTTAGATTTTCCCCTAGTTAATAGATGCATGTAGACTCTTGCACATATCCAAGCAGAATTCTCAAATATATTTTCGTCTCAACATGTTTTCTCAGATCGATAATTAAGAGCCAGTAGATCATGTAACGGTGGCACCCTCAATCAAAAACCATATTCAGTTTTTTGTGGATTGTGATGAAGTACTTCATGATTTGAAAAACTACACGAGTGTTGCCCATATATATATATATATATGGGACACTATATATATAAATGGTGTGACCCACAACTACACCTTTGTCTATGAGTCGAGTGTCGGACAAATGAAGAGTCCATGTAACATAGGTTGTATATTGGTGTACATATTTTTTAGAAGAAAATGCTTCCTAATAGAGTTTACACTAAGAATTTCAACTGCAAATAAACGTTTATGAATCTTTATTTTTTATATTTTGCAGCCACACAAGTCCGTGTTGCTTTTGGTGAAGAAAGTGGATCTTCTTTAAATTCATTTGGTGGCAAGGGTGGGTTTGGCATTAAGAAAAATCAAGGCTATTCTTTTGAAGGTAATTACCTTTTCTAATGGCATTTGGTAGTTAACTTGATCAAATATATATTGCTTGCACTTTATCAAAAATGTTTTCAACAGGTGGAGGTTCCTATGCAAGCGTAAGAGAGGTCAAAGAATATAAGGAACCATGGGTGGGTAAAATAACACTAGATTTGTGATTATCTACAAAGTTAATAGTCTCCTTATCAGATTTATCCCACTCATTATTTGGTCGTTTGGATTTTACCTCAGGATTACTATGCATATTATCCTGTAAATCTTCCTTTGCGAAGACCGTACTCAGGAAACCCAGGTATGGCTCAAGCCCTTTGCTAATTCGTATGATAAAACAGGTTAATTCAACACGCAGTGCAACAATATCCTTGTTAAAAAATTTCACAGATCTTTGTGCATAGCCGGACCAATTACTTTTCCCTGGACTTTCTAGACTTTCGCATTTATACAGCATCCTGATGCAGCTTTCTTTAGGCTTAGGAAGGAATTCATTGGTTCTTTTCCTTGTAGAATTACTGGATGAAGTGGAATTCGGAGAGAATTCAGAAACTATTATGAGTGACGAGTCTTCCTCAAATTCAGCTGTAGAACTTGGCCTTATGGTTAGTTTTCGTAGTGACTTCTAAACACTTGCTGTGAACCTGTATGACAATTACAAAATTGTTACAGGAGGAGGATTTGGAAGCAAGTATGCTCTTTCTTCAATTACCAGAAAGTATGCCTGTAGCAAAACAATCAGTTAAGGAGGAGGACCAAAATAAGGATGGCACCTCTAAACCATCGAAAGCTCCTGGACGTTCAGGTAAAGCCTGCAGTTTGAATGAGCTACCTGCTGGATTCATGGGTAAAATGTTGGTTTACAGGAGTGGTGCTGTCAAGCTGAAGCTAGGTGATATCCTGTATGATGTAAGTATGCAGCTTATTCAGAATTAAACTGTGCCAGTGTGTTTTGGAAAGGGACAAGTATCGCATTTTGCAAAAAATAAACTTGTCACGCTTGTTAGGAGCTATCTAATGTTGTTTTCACTTTTGCTGGCACCAGGTTTCTGCAGGACTGAATTGTGTTTTTGCTCAGGATGTTGTTGCCATCAATACAGAACAAAAAGAGTGCTGCATTGTGGGGGAACTCAACAAGCATGCCATCATAACACCAGATGTAGATTCTATATTGGATAATTTATCTAATTTATGATAGTTTTGGTATGCAACAAAATTTTGTTATACACATGGCACACCGATTATTTATTGAACTTTCTATTCAAAAATTTTGTAGTGGCTATAATCACAAAGCTGAAAATGTTTCACCAAAAGTGTTTTTTACAGCTGAGTTTTACAAAAGAATGTTATACATTATTATACATATTGAATGAATAAAGTGAAAACTGTTTTGCTACTTTTATAGCATATCTATTTGATTGATGGTTGTTTTCAAATAGACCAATAAGCTGGCTGCAACTTGTAGCCATCAGATGAATTGAAGAACTTCCATTTATAGCATAGCGTGAATACGTCAGTATAATTTGCTTGAGTTTCAAAGATCCTTTGATCATATTAATAACATCTGAATTGCATGAACAGGATGTGGATATGGAACAGACTGCTTGGTTCTTTTGTACACATTTAGTCCTGGTGCTTGAGCATGCATCAAGGTTTTCAATAATACTGACACTTTATTCTCTTTAATGGTGTTTTGATAGACTCAAGACAGTAATCACTTATGAGATGATGTGAATTATATTGTTATTGTGATTATATTTGTTGACAAACCAACCCACCACACCTCAAACTTAACATGTAAGACTAAGATATCACTTTGTAATGTGAAATCACATTATTTGATGCTTTTACTGCAGACTCCTTTAGCTTATAATTTAAAGTCGGTGTAGTGTAATCTGAGCTCCATGTTGTGGTTGAAGTGTCATAACAGTATGAGGAGCATGAGTGTAGGATGGTGACAACTTGAAGGAGAAATGCTGTAAAATCACTGCCAATGCAACCTTAACTTCTATAGTTGCCAGATGCTCTCCTATACAGGTCCTTGGACTCCATCCAAAAGGAAAGAAAGCTAACCAAGCCCTTGAAACTCCTTCAGAGAATCTTTCTGGCTTAAATTCATCTATACCGTCGCCTCAAAGTTCTTGATCGTGATGGATATGGAAAATAGGTAAAGTGAGATCAACCCCAACTAATAGACTATTATTCCCAATCTTTGTTACCTTTCTAGTGTGAAGATATAGAGCAATTACAGGTGAATATAGTCTAAACTTCATATAGTATCATATTAACCTACAAAATGGAATCATAGATCGTATTAGAGGTGCTTGATTGTGTGTACAGGTCAAGTCAGAAGAAGAAAAGGACTGTTATGTTCTTGGATCAGATAAAGATGAATACTCACATTTTTCAGGTGGCTTATAGCTTCGAAAGTTGGATTGTTTTTTCCACATACCCACAGGACTTCATCCCTGGCCTTTCTTGCCAGTCCTGATGCATGGCCGGGATGATCATTGTCCAAGTCAACCAGCTCGAGGTTGTCTCATGTCCAGCAAGGTAAAACAGCTTGCACTCCTCGATAATCTCTTCTATTTATCTGTAACTTTTTGTGATTTGTTCTGCATATTCGATTGCAAGAGCAGGCCTAATAGGTCGTCATTCCTGGATTCATCTGCTTTCATTGCTCTGTCTTTCCTCTCGATCATTGAGGTAATCTTTTTATCTAAGATCTTTCTTCTCCTATTCTTCTTTGCTGGGATAAATCTGAATTTTGTAATTGAAAATATAGCTGCTCAGAAATAAGTTACCTCTAAGAAGAAATTAGAACGAGGTTGATAAGATACCTGAAACCAGGTAGATATAAGGTTTGCATGGCTTCCACAACTAGCACTTGAAGTTCTTTTTGAAGTTCTAGGACCTTCTTACCATCTTCGTAGCTGCTTCCAAAAGCTTCCCGGGAAATAATTTCCTCCTTGAGATCTAGGAATTCGAGCCAGACATTCTTTCTCACAAGTTCTTCAATCTCAACCGATTTCTTACATCAACTTACCAACATCATGCAGCTGTCACAAAATACTGGTAACATCCCCTTTTAAAGGTAAAAAAGACATTGTCAGAAAAATTATTTATGATAAATGAAGCAAATTTTATGTGAATGATTTAACTCAATTAATCTCACAGTATCTCTTCACTGGCACCTTGACTACATACAATTCGTAACACCCTACCACACATCGAGGTGGTGGGGATTTGTTAAGTGGTTCATAAGGCTAAAATGCTACTACTAAGGTCACCTACATGTCTAGACTTTTTGGGATGTGCCCGGTTCAGTGCACTTTGGCCAGTAGATTCAAGCCGGGTTGTTAAACATATGATGCCATGTTCAAATATTTTTTAGATATGTTCTGATTTATAAAGACGATGGTTATTTAACTGATCTGAACTTTTGAATCGAACATTCTACTCCTTTGTATCATATTTCTGGAAACCTCCTTTATATCTTTTCCCACAAAGCCCAAGTACCAAACAAATGTAGGAAGTGTATAAACAGAAAAAGATGACAGAATGGAACCTTCAGCTTGTCTATGCAAAGCAGGATTGATTATCCTTCTATGTATAACCCATTTTTCTCCTTCTAGAGTTGTCAATTGATTGGTCAACACCAGTATAAGAGGATTAAGTGATGGCTTCTGAAAATACCCTAGCTTGTTAGAAAGCACTTCTTTCACCAACTCTGGTTCCATAATATTCAATGTAGGCATCTTCCCCAGCCAAAGCAGTTATATCTTACTTGTTTTCACAAGTAAAAACTACTTAACCACTGGTCTGTTTTCTAACATTTCTCGACAGTAATACCCGGATTTGAAGTCCATAACATAAATCTCAGCTATCAAAACTTTAAAATCAAAGTTTATATGCATGAAACATAGTTACACTATGTTTAGCAGCACAACTTCATATTCGTCTTCAGTTCCATAAAACAAAGATTTGGTAAAAGTTTGCCCAAGTTCTAATTATAAAGCTCGGAATTAAGTTGCCAAACTTAACATTAGTACTGCTAAAAACTCTGTGATTATGCATTCATACCATATTGTTTCACAAGATTATGCGTAGAGGGATCGACGCGCGACAAAATCTGGTGATTTGGACTAGCTGGTTTGGACCATGCTTCTGTTATTTGCTTGACAAACTCTTTCGTGTCCCCAAACAATAGCTTGTAGGGAGTGCCTTTGATACCTTGCAGATTCAAGCACTTCTCAAGCCAAATTGAGTAAAATGCTTTTCCAAAGTATCGTAATTTGCTCCATTATTTTAGGAAATGTGGAGAGTTTACTGTTAGTATAAATAATTGAATGACATACTAAAGCTGGCTATATAGGGATTTTAATACTTTATCAATATGAGGCGTTTGACTCTTAATTCACAGTCAAAAGTGTTTGAGATATTCTTATTTTATAGTAGTATGTAAGTTTCTTAAAAAGTCTCATTTGCAGAATTTATAAGAGCACTTGCAGCGCCACGTTTTTACTTGGTGGAGTATCCGGTGTACCGTACTACATGGGACTTTCATTAGGTTTACTTCAACCGCCTATTTAACTTGGTGTGCTTCTACATTAAAAAAATACAAATTTATAATATTACTGAGTTGGCATTAGTCAATCACCACTTGTCATGTGTCTCATGCCAAAATTATTTCTCTTAATTTTTTCTAAAGTCCATATATTTTGACTCATAACCCTAACAACAGAAAATAATCTGTTAATGCACCCTTGTTTATATTAATCTTGTTTAAAAAATTTTGATTTTACTTTTATAAGAATTGATGATGTAAAATAGTCTTTATTTATTCGATATAAAAGAACTTAAAAAAATATCTAACTTGTTAGGTAGATGTATTCAGTTTTAATTAAGTATTTTGATAACAAATGAAAATTCTGCCCATTGATTAGGAATCATGCTGAAATTGCGAAAAAACTTTTAAGGATAGATTTGCTTATAATGAAAATAAACAAGGTCTGATATAATAAGATCTTTTGCTTAGAACAAAGCAAGAATGTCAGAAAATGATCATATATTTTGTCTTACTTAGTCAACTTTTAGAAGGTTTTTCAAAAAGTATTAGAAAATAAAATAATGACCATCTTTTTTATTAAATAAGGAACAACGGTAAATGTACAATTCACTGTCAAAATAATACAATTTCAACATATCTATTTAAAATTCTTAATGGATAAAATTTTGTAGTAGTATAAATAAGAGTCATAAATTTCATTTATGACTACTGAACAACTAAAAAATTGCTTCAACAATCTGATATCTTAAGCATTCAGCAAGACACGATTTTACAAGTTTGACCAAGTGTTATCTAATCTGCTCAACAAGAAACTTACTACTTAGAGATAATAAACAAAAATCTTTTATATTTTTTAGTTTGTGTAACTTTAGCAAGTCTTAGTGACCCATTGTATTTCGGACTAAGTGTCATGTTGTACATTGTTCTATGTGAAAAAAAGTGAGTGTTTTCTCAAGTAAAAGAGAAGAATAGTGGAGTAGGCTAAACCGAACCATTATAAAAATCTTTTTACTCTCTTTTCTTTACTATTTATTTAGTCTACTTATTCATCTGTCCTTATTTTGCTCGGTTCTTGTTAATCCTCTTTAGTAAAAACTTTAACATCATTGTCACTTTAAGTCATTCTGTTTTTACTAAGTGGTATTTTGCTAAAAATTCGTTACTAACTATTTTTGAAATTTAAGTAAGATCTTTTATATGCAAAAAGTTTTTAATTTGCTAATTATATTAATTTTTAAAAAATATTATTCAAACCCCTTCTAGTATTTTGCCGTTTAGGGCCTAACATAATCTAAATTCATTATTTTTCACGCTCTATATATTCTAATATTGATATATTTCTTCAAAACTTTTTTTTTAAAAAACTTTTACATACTTTAAATCATCTCTCTCTCCTAATTTGTTTCCTTCAATATTTCTTTCATTTCTTTTCATTTTCACATATTAATCGAATGTTTTTTGTTTTTAATATTTTCCAATTTTTTTGGTAATTCTTCATTTGAACTTGTTTTGCTAGGACTATGTTTTATTCTTGAAGTTATTTTTTTTTATTATATTCTTAATATTCTTTATTTTAATTTTAATTTTGTTTGTTCGATCAATCAAATTTTTAATTTTTTTTGCTCTTCTGAATAATTTGTCATATTCGTTGATTGAATTAAACCGTAAAATAGATGAAAATAGCAATATCCTTTCTCACCCAACAACCCACAAAATTTCAATTTATTCATACATCTCCTCTTTATCAAGATAAAACTAAATATCCATAACATTCTTCTAACATGTTACAAATAATCCGTTTCATTTCACATAATCCTCCAACTAACTCTTTTTTAATGCATTACTTAAAGAATTTTGATTTTTTTCCAAATATTATCAATTATGGATATTATTTAATTAATTAAACATTAAATTATATTGAAAAATTATTCAATTTATTTTATTTAATCGGATCCATAAAAAGTTATGTTTTAAATATTGAATAGAATATAGAATAGAGTGAAAAATGAAGTTGACGGAATATTGAGTTTGCGTATGATGTAAGAGCATCCGCAACAATGACCCTCCACGAACAGCCATAGGATTGCCAAATCAACTTTATTTCATTCACATTTTCATATCCATAATCTTCAACTAAACCCTAAATTTCTTTATGCACTAATGAACTCTGATGACCGTTCTTTTACAACTCAGTATTCCACTAGCTAAATTTTTCACTCTCTTTACACCATTTTTTTAATTGCATCTATATTTTATATTAATATATATATGTAATAACATTATTTTAATTACAAATATATAAACAAATGTAATTATAAATTTCATAATTAATTATTAGAAATGATTATTTTATATTGTCATTATATTAAAAAAATTGTACGTTTTTGTAATAGTTAATATATTAACACCTTAATTTTTTTGGAGTTATTAACAATATTTTGTGATGTTAATAATGAAATAAAACGAATACGATGATTTAATTTTACTTTTCTATTATATAAATAAAATTTAATTTATGAAACGATTTAAAGAGGGATATAAGAGAAATATGAAACTTGCAAGAAATATATGCAATGCGGGTCGTTATATATAGAGCACAAAAACTGATAAATTTATGTGTGTACCTGTATTTTGGAGTTGTGAGTCAAAAAGTTTTGGGATATAAAAGAAAAATGATTTATTACTTTGACATGTGTTATGATCTCATTGGTAAAACAAATATCTATAGAATTATGTGATTTGACAACAGCTTTTATTTGTTTATTTCTTTTAATACTCAAGACCGAGGCTACTGCCCAAGTCATTTGACGACCAAATTGACCAACTGGTCATTTCTCATCATCCCATGTGGCATGCCATATCAGCTCCAAACGATCACATGATCACAATTTCTTATGTGTTGCAGATGGCCTAACCAGGCCTAACCTGATGGCTATTACATGAATAATATTATATTTTTTATTGAGTTGTAGTTATAACTTATAAGTATGTAGTTGAAAAAAAAGACAGTTGATATTTACAGATTGGGTCTCTTTTGGTGACCTATGCGAATTTGAAAATAACATATCTTTTTTAATATTGATTTCTATCATTGAACCTTCTTGTTTAAAAAGCAGGTCTTTTTTAAATAGAAAACTGAATTGTTAATCATAATACTTGTCGACTCACTCGAAGCAAAAGGTAGAAACCGAAAAGGAGGGAAGATTATTAAAAAGTGCTACTAGTTGATAGTCATAGACATGACAACATATTTCTTGACGGTGATCAAATATTAAATAACTTGAACATGGTTAAATTGTGGATCAAGTATTGGCCTCATTGTGCACTTGCGCATGATGATGATTTAAATAGATCAATTTTGTTAAAAAATACAGGTTATGACAATAAATTCAGCTTACTAATTATGAAACGTTTAATTGCTCGAATGTATCAGTATCAACATAATCATTTAATTATTTCTACTAATGATTTTAACCAAAATATCTTTTGGGGGCATAACAAGAATTTGTATTCTCAATTGATATCAAAAGGGGTTACGGTCAGTATGAAATTTCCTTTTTTGTAAGATTAATATCTTCCCTAGAAAGAAAAGAGATAGTTAAATCTCATAATTTACTATGGATTCATTCTCAAGAAAAGCTATTGAGCTCAATTATCTAATTTGGGGCACCATTGCTTATGGATCAAGTGTACAATGGCTCATGTTAGGAGACTTGGGCTAGCCCATTCAATTTTCTAGGCTTTTGAACCATAAAATCAAGTAATATACATGATTTATGGGCTAACCACACTCAAACTTTTGTAATAGTTCCAAATACTTATCACGCGTTTTTATGGCAAAGCGAACCACTTTCAAAGATAAGATTCTCACAAAATCATTTTCATTTTTCACGGAAAAATAAAAATGCTCTTTGGTGCTAAAATCATATAAGTATATTTTTAATAGTTTAGTATACTATTTTAAATATTATTATGAAAAGAGGGTAAGATTTAATTCGGGCATTTAATATGGAAAATTGAGTATTTGCTATTGGAACGACTCGCGGTCTTCATATAAGTATATTTATTAGACCCGATAAATAGGTAACAAAAATGGTTATAAAGAAACAATGAATAATCACTGAAGAATAAAAATTTTATGCATGAGTAACTCATTTATGATGTATAATATTTATCGTGTTACAATGTATTAGTGAAAGATTTAGTATTTTCTCTACAAAGGTTAGGAAGTCCAAATTTGCAACTTCCTAAAAAATTCATTTAACACGAGTCTCTAAAAATGACATAAATAACAAGCACCCTTTGATAAACCATCTAACATCAAAATACTTTTTAAAATTATGTTTTCTACCATATATCTTACCTAGATTGATTTATGTCACCCAGTCACCCACCCCACCCCAACCCCCAATCCCTCCAGAAAAAGGAAATAATAAAAATAAAACAGGACCGATGTCAAAATGATTAGAAGTCAAAATTGTTTGGCGTGCCGTACCCTCTATTGAGCCTTGGCTTGATCATTTGGGAACCGGTGGACTTCGATTGGTGGTTAAATTCTACTTTCCTCTCCGTTCTAAAAAAATATATATATATATATATATAAATAACATTTTAAAAATTATCTAATATTTTTGGAAATTTTTAATTTAAAATTATTAATTTTGATTGGAAGTGGTTAATATTACAAAATACAATAAAATTCCTACAAAATAAACTGTTCATTATACTAATATATTTAGAAAGTTCCTTTCGTTTTTGTTTTTTTTTTTCTGGTTAATGTCATCGCTTAGAATTCAGGCACACACTCACACATTTTATCCTGTAAGATTCGAAACTCATATTTTCTCAATTTTTCAAAAGAGGTAGTTGATGACGAAAGAAACCAACGACTGAGTCAAAATAAAATTATAAAATCTACTCAATATTATTCTATAAGGGTGATATTTTTTTTTTATCTTTGTGAATCTATGAGTATAATATTTTTTTTTTTGGTATATACTTCATTTAATGACTATATTAACTATAATAAAAGGAATCTAAAGATTAAAAAAAAAGATTTAAAAAAATACTAGTACGTACCAAATTGGTGAATACATCTCCACTATCTAGAACACTACGACCATGTGATCTTATGGGTGGCATTATGTCACGTGCAAAGCTTATAGCAGTCCATATTTGAGTTAGATATTGTGTAGCCATCAAGCAATTATTTGATTGACTCTAATTGATCAAGCAATTCTTTAATTTATCTTATTTTCTTAATTATTACTACTTTCAAGAATCTTATGTAATATTAATAAGTTATGTTTCGTCTCGTTTTGTTCATGTTATGATTTAAAAACCTACAATCAGAACTATGGTGTTATGATTCAATAATATTTACTGACTCAGTTCTAAATAAAAAATTACATTTATCAAAAAAAAGAGAGAGCTATATTTGTATATTTTTTTCTTATTATGATACTATATTTTCAAAATTTTATCATGTAATTTTTTTTATCATATCACTAATTATATATTTGTAACAAATTTTATGAAAAAAAAAACTTATTATTGAACATGAATTATCAGTTAAATATACAATATTATTATCTACTAGTAATTTAAATATAACGTTTTTGTAGAATAGAAGAAGTACTGTGCTGAAATTTATATGTATTACATACGCTACAATTAATAATGAATGTAATCAATAACAATGAAACTTATATCAAATTTTGGACATACAACCCTACAAAAGTAAAAGAAAATTCCCAAATGTGACTTTTCCTCAAAATGGAAGAAGCCCCTTCTAGGAGCAAATAATTGCTTAAAAATTGTATATAAAAAATTTGAACTGTTTCACAAAATATGCGCACTTTTCCCGTTTGAAAGAACACAAAATCAGTCATGTCGATTTTGAAAGTAGTTAAATTTTATAATGAATTTAATTGTACGCTTTCTTGCATCGTACCAAAATCACTACGGGAAAAGCAGGAAATGATAAGATTGTCAAAATAAAAAAATCAAGTATACTAAGATTCAAACTGTTTCTTGTAATTAACATGCATAGTTATATCGTAAACTGCTATTATAGTGTTGTTAAATATAAATTTTACAATAAATTTTATAGCAATTGTATATTTTATTTGAATTTAAATATTTTCTAACTATACTTAGATGAAATTAGAAATAGATCTTCAACTTTAAAATTAATAAAATAAAGATTAAGTAATCTTTTCACCCTAAACTTTCAAATGTTTTTTATCGCACCTGAGAATTAAAAAATATATGGACGAACACTAACATCAAAAATCAAGTTTAAAATGCATCATTTTTTTTATTATTTTCAATAAAAAATAAGGAAACTCGCATATTTTATTGTGTCGTATACATGTCTTTTAGTCACGATGCACATAATTAAGAAATATTATAGATACACCAAATATTTTCTTAAGTTTATATTTATATATATGAAATTGTTTTGGAAGAATAGTATTACAGACATCAACTTGTACACAAATAAATGTGCACAAACTGATGTGGATTATATAAAAAATTGGTGAACCTTGATGCCCACAATTAAAATTTTAACGATTTATAATTTGTCATATATGTTTTTGTACATTTTTTGTGTAAGTCATTGGTGCACATAGTATTTCTCTTTTCGGAAAGAAATGCTAATGTACTAATCCATGATTTATAAAAATGAGAAAGAAATAATTTACAAAAATATGTAACTGATTTCATCAAAATCCATGAACGACTGTACTAATCCTTCAACTGCTCATTAAAATTAAAAAGAAATATCCCATCAGTTTCACATAAAACGCTGTTGCAAAAATAT
This sequence comes from Centella asiatica, assembly GCA_014636745.2. Classification (NCBI taxonomy): domain Eukaryota; kingdom Viridiplantae; phylum Streptophyta; class Magnoliopsida; order Apiales; family Apiaceae; genus Centella; species Centella asiatica. The sequence goes on from CM025780.1 coordinate 52,880,092, forward strand.
ATATGGGTATACAACTATAAAATTAATAGAAATTTCTAAATGTATTAATAATAGTTGTAAGCTATTCATATATCTCACCTTCACCATATAATTCCTTAATATCAAAGAAAACATGTTTCGTAAGGGAATTAAAATCATTAATTTGTACTAAAATTTTCATTATAATTAATTCTATTGAATTTGAAGTATTAGTTAAATCAACTCAATAAAATAAATTCTACTAATGTGTATCAGCAATCGGATTCCGTGATATTAATAATTAGGTACTCATTATTAAATAACAGCATCGATTCCGAAGAACACATTCACCAAAAGTCAAAGTTCAAGATTTATTTGGAAAAATAAACAAATATAAACACAATATCTGTCCAGATTTGGTGATAGATGTGGCGAGTTATATACCGTGAATCAGAGATTTGGCGGAACTATTATTATCAAGTGGGGATTGGTCTTGGACAATACCATTTTTTAAAAAATAAATAAATACTGTATATAAATAATACTCATATTTGAATGATTATTTTTATAAGATATTTGTCATTGGAGACGCAATTAATATCGTAATCAGTGTATGATGTAGTAGTAAGGTTTTTTTTTAATTATTGACAATCAATAGATATTATTGTATACTTTAAAAAAAGATCTTTTACACTTTTTATAACAACGAAAAGTTATATAACCCATATATAGCTGGATTTTTTTAAAATTTAATTTAGAGATAAAAGGACGAATGAAAATACTGTGGAGATACTCATTAAGAAAAATAAACATAAATTTAAAGTGATTTTGTTGGGATCTTCACACACAGATTATATATATATATATAGGGGTCGATTCATAACTAACACATTTATAACCGTTGATCGAATAATCTAACGCTGGAGATTAAACTTAAAATATAAAAAAACCCCTTCCGTCAGTCTTACTGGCGAAAGGCAAAATAAAAAAAAATTTGGCATTTCTTATTGGCAAAAGACAAAAAAATAAAAATAAAAATTGGCCTTTCCGCCAGTAACACTGGCGGAAGGCAAAAAAAAAAAAATAATTTGCTCTTTATGGCTATTTTTTTTTCTTCCGTTATTAATACTGACAGAAGGGACTTTTTTTTTAAAAAACAAATTCTTTTAAAAAAATTTTCCCTTTCGCCAGTGTAGCGGAAGGGGAAAAAATTTAAAAAAAAGTCTCTTCCACTACTAACACTGGCGGAAGGGACTTTTTTTTAAAAATTTTTTTTTTCCTTCTGTTACTAACACTGGCGGAAGCGGAAAAAAAAAATTTAAAAGTCCTTTCCGCTACTAACACTGGCGGAAGGGACTTTTTTTTAAAAAAAAATTTTAAAAATTTTTTTCCCCTTCCGCCAGTGTTAGTAGCGGAAGTGAAAATTTTTCTTAAAAAAAAAGTCCCTTCCGCCAGTGTTAGTAGCTGAAGAGATTTTTTTTAAAAAAATTTTCTCCCTTCCACCAGTGTTAGTAGCGGAAGGAAATTTTATTTTTTTTTAAAAATTACCCTTCCGCTACTAACACGGAAGGGAAAAAAATGACCATTTTTTTTTTACCTTCCGCTAGTCTTACTGACGGAAAGGCCAAATTTTATTTTTTTTGCCTTCCGCCAGTAAGACTGGCGGAAAGGCCAATTTTATTTTTTATTTTTGCCTTCTGCCAGTTTTACTGGTAGAAAGGCCAATTTTTTATTTTTTACCTTCCGCCAGTCTTACTTGCGGAAAGGCCAAATTTTTTTTTTATTTTGCCTTCCGCCAATAAGACTGGCAGAAGGGATTTTTTTATTTTTTAAATTTGATCTCCAGCGTTCGATTATTCGATCAACGGTTATAAATGTGTTAGTTACGAAAGACTCCGCAGCTAACATTAGTTATGGATCGACCTATATATATATATATATATATATATATATATAATTTATTTATTTATTTATTTTTTTTTTTTTTTTTTGTGCATTATAAACTTGTTACATAGGTATTAAAAATTCAACAAATATGAAGTGTATGATGAAAAATATTAAGATAATATGTGACCGAGAACAAGAACGAAGTATAAGGCTAAGACTTGTTTGTCTCGACAGTTAAAAGCAGCATATGTCACGTTTCATGTGACGTGCAACTCTTTAACAGTGCCAAACATTGACCAATGCTATCAAACAAATTAATAAATCAACCCACATGTTACAATTGCAATTCTTAGTTTTGGACGAATGACTTCATCATTTATTAAAATGGTCATACATTTTTTATTTTTTGTTAAAAAGATTTTTTATCCTAGAATTATAAATTTTACATACAGAATAATGCGTGTGTGTATAAATTTTTGTCTCAATGCTTATATTATACAACTAATATATAACGTGATGTAATATGTATATAATAATTTAAAAAAAACATACATGCCTATACCGTCTCTAGTGAATGGCTTTCCAAAAATAAAATAATAATTTCTAATTAGTTTTACTATTTTGTATCTTTTGGCCATTGGTTTACGTTTTGTTAGTTATGGTTAAAAATTGTAGATTATTACGGTCTCTCGTGTTAAGTGTGCGATGATTTTGTAGATATGAGATATTAATAATTTTAAATATGCATAAACTTTTCTTTTTCACGCCGCGAGATGTAAGTGATTATTAATAGAAAAATAGTTATAAAAAAAATATTTTCCGTTTTCTCTTTGTTCAATGTTTTTTATTGTTTAAATTTTACTCTATATCTCTCCTATTCATTCCAAATTGGCAAATAGCGCACTTGAAGCTGTTTTTGTATTAACTTTTTTTCAATTTTTTTGGGGGGCATTTTGTAGAGGTTTATCTGTCAAATAAATGGTCAATACACTTTTTAAATATGAAAATTATCGAATCTTGTTAATAAATTATAGCGGTAAAAATAAACTAAGTGTTGGAAATTGAAATAATAATAGTTTCTATGACACTTAGTTTATCATAAAGTATAATGAAAGTGAAACATCAACAAGATTAGACAGTTTTCATAAAATATATGAATAATACTTTTTAATACAAATTTTTATATTTCAATACTTTATAATTCATATCATTAACATTAATAAAGACTATTATACTAAAAGATAAATGTATCTATAATTTTATAACAGAATAATTTACTGTTGGTAGTTTTTTTGTTTTCTATTACTATTTTTTTCCCACTTTCCCCTCATTATTGCACAATTTTGACAACTGTCACAGCTTCATACAGTAACAACATTCACACAGAACATGTTTGTACTCCAACCAATAAAATCAATATATCGGCGTTACAAATATTAAATTTAACCGAATGGCATGAAATACTGGACGGTGTATAACATACATGCTGCAAGTACAATATTTTTAACAGTTCGATTCAATTTAGTAAATAAGCATCTCTTCAGAAAAACCAAAAAAGGAATTAACCAAAGACATTCAAGCTAACAATTATATGTACTTATTCCAAGAAAAATATTCCTTCTCACGCATCATTAAAATTTTTATATTAATTTTGAGAAAATAAAAAATAACTATTTTTAAGAACAATCATCTATTTACACTCATTATGAGATATATCTTCTCTCTCTTCTTTTTTATATCAAGTTAAATTTTGTTACTGTTTTCATCAGCAATCACTTACATTCTGTTACCCCATTAATTTTATTTTAAATTTTAAATAAAAAGATAGATTAGATTCCTCGGTTGATAAAATCGTAATCTTTCTTAATAAAAAATGAAATTGAGAAAAGATTATCTCAACCTAAAAATTGAGAAAATACTACCAACTTCAAGGAGAACTTAAATTAATACATACGATCATAAATACAAGAAATGTAAGATAAACAATTACACACTACATATCAAATTATGGATTTATGGTTGAGTAAATTATTAACTGAAATGACGTAGTTGTTTTTCGGATAGTACTTCTATTATTTTTCTATTTTCTTTTCCTTTTTTATAGAAAGAAACATATACACGAACACATTCACAGTTACATATACCATATATATTAATATATGTGTTTCATCACTTAGAAAGTACTAGAGAAATATTTAGCAAAAAAAAAAAATAGTAGTAGAGAAATCATATATACTAGGTGATAAGAGTTTGGTAAGTTTTATGAATGTCAACATGTTACAAGTTGGGGTAGGAGGAGCACTCATACAGTGATAATTAATAAGCAGTTGAAATTTCGTATAAATGGAAAGCGTCAGCTAGCATCAAGTAAAGATGCCATCTTGCAATCAAGGAATGGACACCATCACACCCAAATCCCCCATCCCCCCCACCCCCACCCCCACCCCCACCCCCAACACCCCAACAAAAAAAAAAATTGCAATCAAGGCGTCAATTCAATACATTCTTCTTATAACATATTATCTTTTCAACCACTTGATTGACAAACTGCAATTTCATTCCCAATATACTAAATAATTTTATCTACTTACACAAGCCGTGCCCACAATAACCATTACTCATAAATATACCATTTAATTCATGTATATCTCGAATTCAATTAGCTTCTGTACTTTTAAATAATTTATTCGAATTTAATTTGTCTTTAAAATAAATCTTGGTGTGTACGTATGTACACAAAGAGCTACGAAATGTAACCCCCCACCCCAAACCAATAGTGATAAGAATGAATTTTGTAACTTACCAATTAAGAGTAAGACCTTAAAGTAAATTATTCTTTAGGTTCGTTGTATCGTTTTGATTTGAAATGAGAATTCAAATCCACCTCATTGTGAGATTTTCTTTTAAAATTATATGAAAGTTGAATTTAGTTAATTTGAAACATTTTACATATTATAAATTTATTCAATTTCTTAATAATTTTCTACAAGTTGTAAAAAAAAAAAAAAAAAGGAGTTAATGTTGTGGGAATGCAATAACGTAATGAAGACACCAACCTAATCAACTGCGACTCGATGTTTATTGTAATACTCGGTACTCTGGACTTTGAAGGTATGCTTCCCTTTTTTCATATTTGAAAATTGAAATTTGAGTTTTGCACGTTCTTTGTTTTTTTAATATTTTATTTACAACTTTCTATGAACGTATAAATATCTTATAACTCCATGTGATTTGGACTTCTTTATTTTTTTACTCTTTTTTTTACAATCTGAGTTCATCGAGATTGATGAAACGTCTTGTCAATTTGCCATAATTTTAGGAGTATGAAATTTTGGAATGAGCATATTATTTATTTACTTTTTCCCATCTCTGAAAATTTTAATTCAGACAAACTTGTTTTGTGCACAACAATAAATGTTATGCATTTGCACTGAAATCATGATCCCATACAGGAATGAGTATTATTTTTATATGAAATTTTTTGATATTTTACATGTAAAATTCATCACGTATAACCTATAATATATACTTTGTAAACTCATATTCATAATATGTACAACATATATGTGAAACAGTATCAAATTTACATGTGAGGGTATCAATGTTTTGCATATAAATATATCATGCCCCTCCAAAAAAGAGGAAGAAAAAGTTGGATGATGAGAAGGACAAGAACAAAGGAAATGTCTTTTGATGAGAAGGACAAGAACAAAGGAAATGTCTTTTTCTTTCTTATTTTTGTTTAATTAAAAAAAATTATATCTAAATTAATTACTGCTAACATTACAAATTTTAAATTCTGATTTGAAATCTATATATTATTTGCAATATCAATTTCGAATAAAGGTGATATCACATGCACATTAAACTGTCGAGAGGATAAAATTTTAGAATACAGATATTTTGTCTCATTTTCACCGGTGATATATATCTTTAGAATTTATATGTTTCTTGTATCATAATTTGGACACAAATAGAAAGAAGCAAACTAACAACATTGAGCAAGAGAACACTTGCTATAAATCTCAACAGAATTTACATTATTTTTTGAGCAAAAGTACAAAACCACGCCACTTTATTTTTTCTCCTGGTTAACTAAAATGCTAAAAATGAAATGGACTTTATATACTTGTACCAAACACCAAATGCCAAACCTAATCAAGCAAGCCAATCTCCCACTGATTCAGAAATTGAAGCAAAATAATGGTCAGTAGAATTAACCACATTTGGATCAACAACATCATCAACACTCCAATACTCCTCTAGCATTTCCATCAGTGGTCTTTGGTATGAACAAGGTGACAAACTTTTAATCTCATAATCGCGATAATTAGCACCAAATAAGCCCGAAAAATCCGAATTGAGAAGCTCGGTTAAGCAAATTTCGCTGGAATCGACGTCCGGCTCGAAATCCAATGTTGGATTGCTGTCTAATTTTGGAACTGACAACTCTTGTTCTTCGATTGGTTTCATTGTGCTCGACTCAATAGGCGAATCGGATTGACTCGAGTCGATGATGGGCTTGGTGCACTTGACCGCCTTGGTCCGAACCACATTTGAGTCCACATTGTGCTGAGTTGACTCGGATTTTTCGCGCTTTTTCTTCTCTTTCTTCTTGGATAGCTTAGGGGTATTCTTGGGAGTTGAGGATAAGGTGTGATTATCTTGAACCTTTTTTCTTAAGGTCGTGTTCCAATAATTCTTGATTTCATTGTCTGTTCGGCCTGGAAGCCTACCAGCTATCAAAGACCATCTATAACATTGCAAAACACATAATAATTAGTTGCCCATTCGTTCTTAAATGAACAATTAAGACAAGTTGAAAGATAAAAGTCAAGCGTACCTATTTCCCAACAGCTTGTGAAGCCGAATGATGAGTTCTTCTTCATCAGATGAGATGTTGCCTCTCTTGATATCTGGCCTAAGATAATTCAACCATCTAAGCCTACAACTCTTCCCACATCTCTTCAAACCTGCCATTATCATCATTTACATTTCCATGTCAATTCTACTAGTTTTCTTGAAAAAATAAAAGATACCCATCTACCCAAATTCACAAAATTTTCAAATCAAATCGTAAAAATATAAATTATCCCAAAAAAACAGAGTAGAGAACGAAGAAATTGTATATGTATATATATACCAGCTCTTTTGGGGAGGTTTCTCCATCTGCCTTCACCATGGAGCTTAATGTAGTCGGTGAGTATTTTGTCTTCGGCAGAAGTCCATGCGCCTTTGTTCAAACCAACTTTTGAACAACAAGGGCTCCTCCCCATTTGGAAACTTGGAACAAATGCTAGTTTCTTATCAACCACACAACAAGCTAGCTCCCTACTTCTCTGCCATTTAATCTCTATTTATATTAAGAAACCCCCACCTTTTTCAAAATATATATGCCTATTAAAAAAAAGAGTGCACACACATGTGATGTGTGTCGTTTGTGATCACTTGTCAGGAGACTTATTATGCAGTCCGTATTTATAGGAGCACTTCATTTCCGAAACCTTGTTATAGTTTATTTTATTGTGGAAATTGATTTCTACACTAATAATTCTTTTTTACAAAAAGAATTACATGTAAATTTATTAGAGTATTAGAACACTCAAATCCTATTCAAATTAAGATGTAATAATGTTTGTAAGCTTTTTTTATTGTATAGGAGACTATTGCTTAAATAATTTTTTAAAAATTCACGTACACATTTGTAACTAAGTTTAAAAACCCTGAGTTTAAGTATATATTTGCTCCTGTAAAAAAAAGGCTCATTGACAAGGGTTCAAATCACTCCTCCCCCTTACTCCCTCCATTTTTTTTTGTTAACGTTTTGTTGTTTGTTCATTTTTTGTTTTTAATTGTCATTTTTCAATTCTCTAGGTGAATTGATTATTTACATTCCAAAAAGACCCTTTTTTGTTATTATACTTTCATTTTTGAACAACTAAAATGTACATGATAAATATAGAATAGTATTGGTATAGCGTTGTTATATTTATTGGTTTAATGTACATTAAACGTATTTCTAAGTGAATAATGGAGAGAGTACATTGTAATAGCTAAAATTTCTTAATGGCATAGAAAGAAAGTTTAAAAATCCTGACAGATTCAAAATGTAGACTCTCATCAATTTATTTGTACTTTGAAATATAAAAGTAAAAGTTTATAAATTTACTAAAAGAGTAAAAGATGTAATTTTATTCTGAAACAGAGAAAGTATACTAGTGCTAGTCTCATTCTCTCACAAAAATAATTTAAAGAAAACTACACAAAAAACCGTACAAATTTAATTTTTCTTGTATTTTGGCAAAAGTTGGCTGAAGCGGGCGACGAGGACATGTTCGGCCGGTTTTAAACAAAGGGAGTTGTTAAAATTAGGACCGTGTATACTCGGTTGCCGTGGTCCCTAGGGCATTAAATAAAAAAATAAGCAATCATTATGACCAAATTTTGTAATATCCAATTTCAAGTGTTTTTCAGATTTTCATCATCTCTCATTTGGAAAATTATTTTTCAGAATCCATGTGCCAATGGGACCAATCTTACTCTATACTGTCTCACCTTTTTATTATTTCGTCATGCTAAGCACATTCTGAATAAATAAGTATTTTTCACATATTTGAATTTTATTGTCAACCTTTTCTTTTTATTTAATATTTATAGAAATATATTATATGTACTTTTGAAGATTGTGGTGTACCTTGAATGTGAATAGGAATCTCTGTTCTGTTGAATTTTTATTGTAGCAAAGCAATGTGTTTAAAAAAAAACTTTGCTTCTCATTGATTCCAAACTCTTTGGACTAAAATATTTCAATTTTAATAAAACCTTGCGCCTTTTACTGAAAAAGAAAAAAAAAAAAGAAGAAGAAAAGGAATACGAATGTGGTATTATAACTTGAATTTGTTATACCTAACATATACAATTTTTTACATTAAAGAGTTTAAAAGAGGTATGAGTCAACTTAAATTTAAAGTATTAATTTAAATAATGTTCAATTCATATTAGTTCGAAACGGGCTCAAATATATTACTTAAATGAGTCAATTTTATAAATAATTTAAACCTTATTGGATTCAATTAAAATTCAATTTGAATCATCTCATTAACATATATCCTTAGTTAAGATTTAAATGAATTTTAAGAAAGTTAAACCAACAACTCTTTGTGCATGCAGAAGGGAGGGGATCCAACTCAGTTGTCCTATGAATTTTTTTAATTAAATTATCTAAAATTCTAAATTGGCACGAAACTTACAAGAGAATATGATATAAGATAAGACATCAAATGAGATGGGATATTTCAAATTACAGCTAAGGATAGTATTAAATTTATAAAGTTGTTATTAACTCAAATTGTTAGAATGCATTTTAAGAACCTAAAAATTTAGGGATCAAACATTCTTAGATTAAAAAAATCACCACCTCCTTTTCATTGATAGCTTATGCATTATAGTTTTCCTTTAATAATGCGTAAGAGAAGACTTGGGAGTTGAATCCAAATATTTATAACATATAAAATTATATTCTCTCTATTTATATTTACATGTTTTTTTTAAAAAGATATTCTCTTTTATATGTCATTTTTAAGTTCTAATGAAACATTAATAATTTAAATTTTTATATTACCCTTGTATATAATATTAATTTTTTGGTCTTTTATTGTTTTTAATAAACTTTCAAAAAATAATATTAACTTTTTATATATTTTTAGTCAATTAAATATAAAATTAATACACTCCTTAATAACTGTATTCTTTTTCTAAAACGATATGTATAAGACAATGGAACTAGTATATCATCAATTATATTAGTGTTTGTAATTTCATTATAATTATAATAGTGCCTCAAGTGGAGTTGGAGAATGAATCTCGTTCCAATTAAACTAGAGAGGTTGATTATATCAAGATGTGATTTGACTTATAACATGGCAAATTGACCGAAGAGAAATAATTTAGAATCTAGCTTTAAAAGATCATAAATGTATTTTAAAAAGTTATGCACTTTTTTAGGCTAATGAAAACAACACTGTGTTACTCCCTTCCTTTATTATTAGTTATTTTTTTAGTTCAAATTACATAGAACAAAATCAATAATTAATAAATATAATAATATTAAAAAAATTATGTTATACTATAATTATCCCTATTTAATATGTATGAGAAAAAGAGATATTTATATTTTTTTAAAATATGTAAAAAATAATTAAAAAATTTTTATTTTTATTTTAAAATGTGATAAAATCAGATATAAAAAAAAAAATCAAACTTTAAAGTAACAACTAAATACAAATGGAAGGAGAATCATATTTCCTCCACGTCTCCTCTGAAAGTTACATATATGGTGGAGGTAATACAATTAATAAAAGCCACATAATGATTCTGTTGTAACAGTTGTTGGCATTTATTAAAACAAATAATTAATGTGCACGCTCCAGCTACGTTCTACCGATATAATAATTAATAAGAAATCTACATACCAAAAATTTGTCTATTTATATATTATCACTCCATCAATTCTAGAACGTAACTACCAATATGTTTTATGTTATTACCGAATATCTTTTTTAAATTATAAAACTTCACATTTAAAATAATGCATGTGTGATATTAAATAGATTTTTAATTTTAAAACAGACCGAGTACGTTTGAAAACAGAGATTAGAATTTTATAATACTCAGTAAGGAAATATATAGCCTAACACAATTAACATGCTGGGCTTTTATTACTAAAGGATTCCTATCAAAATAAAGAACTGCATAAAAATAGGCTCCTTATAAAGTACTCACTTTGTTTTATGATAAGGGTTATTATAGCTATTTATACACATATTAAAAAAACTAAAATTTATGATAAAATTTTGATGGGTTGACATTTTCAACTTTCATTAAAATCATATAATAATATCAACAAAAAAAAAATTATACAAATTAAGAGAGAGAATTGTACAAAGGGGGAGCGTGTGACACAAAAAAAAATGATAAAGAATAATTATTTTAATTACACTAAAGAGTAAATTAAAAAGTTTAAGAAATAAGTTGTTATGAATATATAAAATGTTATTTGTTATAAAATAAAAAAAATATATTCTAGAATATCATTTATTATAAAACCGAGAAAGTATATAACAATCCTTTCCTTTGTTTCGGCATCCATAATTCATCAAATTCTACTTTCCATTGTCCTTTCTTTTTTAATAAAAATAATAATTCATTTTTTTCATCAATAATTCACTTAATTCCACTTTCCAATGTCCTTTCCCTTTCCACTTGCTTGCTCTTCCAAAACTCATGGTTTGGCCACAGCCCACTGGTTTTTATTTATATAAATAGAAGTAATCATCATATTTCAAAGCTAAACAAAATATAAACAACTATATTATTTATTTATTCATTTTTTTGTTTTGTGTAGGGGCTGCTAGATCAAGTTCATTAATATTATTAATTTATAAAATACATGTCCTTTAGAAGAAAACTTCATATGCACATGTACTGTAGTTGACAACTACTTTTGTCACATACAATTATGATTACGTTTCAAGCTAGACATTACAATACTTTTGCTAGGTGCCTAATTTTTACAAGGCTTTTGAAAGAATAAAACAAAATAAAATCGCAATTAAAAGTTGGATAAACAAGTTGAAACACAAATCATTATCGTATGTTGTGGACTTTTTAATTTTCACTTTGCAATAGCTTTAGTGCACTTCAATTCAATCCATCAAACTTTAGATTACGTGTTTGTATGTTAATATTGTTTATTTTATCTTCTTTTTTAAAACGAATTCTTTGTTTAGCTAATTTTATGTGTACGGAAAGATAATGAAAATCAGTTTCAATATTTAATTGCCTATTTTCTTCCATTCTTAAATTAGTATTTTTAATTTATTATATTCACTAAAAAATTGATTTTGAAATACTTCCATAATAGTTATTTTCTTGAGTTATTATCACTAGGTCGATTTATATTTTAGGTTTAGTTACTTCAATCTCCTCTACTATATTTCAATCTCCTCTACTATATTCTAATTTCCCAAGTATAAATTTAAAAATTAAAATTATTTCATCATCTTAGATAGACATATTCCCTAAGATCTACAATAGACTGTCATACGTCACTTATCTATTTTTTTAATTCATATTTATTCACCGTAACAAAAAAGAGAAATAAATTTATGTCTAATCGTTTTAATCGTGCATCAATTATTTCGTACACTTATTGCAAATTTTATAAAATGCTTTTACGTACAAAGACTTATATTTTATGTGACACATTCATGATATTGTTTATTGAGAGGCACCGCAACACGTGATTTTTGCTTTTAGGAAGCTCGATAGATCTGATCCAGAATTTTTAAGTCAATAATAATAAATATATATGAATTTTATGTTCATAACGAGTTAAGAAGTTAAGATCCAAAATCTGAATAATAATTAATAATCTGATTCTGATTCAATATGATTGGAGGTTGACTTTTATTGCCACGAATCATCTCATTTGTTTGAACTGCACTAACGAAGAATATAATATAAACTAAATACTATATCGACGTGATTGATAATTTTACTGATTATTGATAATTCTAAGCAATGGTCTCTTATGTAATTAAAAAAAATACAATTAATAATATGGAGTACTTTTCTTTTTTCTTTTCTCCTTTTTTTTTATTTTTTTATTTAAAGGAAGTAGATTCGATGATATTTGATTATGAAGTTAACCTTCCATTATTGTTCTTGTGAAATAAAGCTTATTCAGCTGCACAATCAAATTTGAAGGTAGAGATGATACTGGACGGGTTTTGTACTTCCTAGCCTCTTAAAATTTGTTTAATTTACAATCATTACTCCGTAGGTAATTCAAAATATTCATCTTTGTGGGGAATTTATAATCTCCGCTATCTCATAGGTCCATCCCAATCAAAGAAATATAACATTCAAACAAATTGAAGAAAAAAAATATACTATTAATAAAATTAATTAAAAATATTTCAATTATTAGTAAAATTAATTAAAAAAATACTATTAGTAAAGATTAGTTAGAATTTATCCATTCAATTATTACAATTAGTAAATAAATGTCTATTACGTGATCATTTTATTTATATAATAAATATGTATATATAAAATCTATAGACATATAATGATTTAAAGTAATAATTTATACTATTTATATGTGTGCATGATATTTAATTTAATTTAGATGTCTAAATTAGGAGATTTAAAAAGTTAATATATTATACGTGTATAAGTAATCATATGTGGGTGCATGATAATTTTCGTTATTTTTTATCGAATTTTTTCCATCTCCGCCCCATACCTTAGACAATGGTCAAAATTTTCTCACCCCAACATATCAGAGACTACGGATCTCTACTGAATACGAATTGAATTGTCATACCTATTTGAAAGTTACTAAGTGACTTATTCATTGGATTCACTAGATCAAAACATGCACCAAAAAGTTGATTTAAGTTTTCATTTAAATTTGAGCATTTAAAAAACATCTACTTTTAATTAAGTCTGTCAAATAATTTAGCTTGATTAAGATATAAGACCAAAGTAATTATCTAATGATTTAAGGTCTCCTGTCTTACTGTGATGTAAGCCATAAGTTCGAGTATATTCAACGAAAGTAATATTATTTATAGATTATTGAAATAAAATAAGATAAATTATCATATCCTCACTAATTCACTCCCCGTAAAATGAATACTACTTAAAAGTTACGATCCATTTGTCGTTAAGTTGGGTAAAAATTGTTGAAGAAACTTAAGAATTCTAAACATACCGATTGCAATTTTCGGATTTCGATCGGCAAATATTACAAATTATTTTCATTGCATGAAATAAAAGAAGAGAAAAACAAAACCATCTAGAAGGATGTCATCTTCATCCAAGTGAAACAAAACATAAAAACTCAATTATTATATGTCTGGCTAGGGTACCGTGTACCCTCAAAACATCACACTTCTCGTGGTCCAAAGAAAACTATTTTATTAATTTTAATTTTGTTGTTCCAGATGAATATTTGTAAAAGTGTTTGAATATAAATATCAAATTTTTCATTGAATTTTGTAAAGATCACATATATATAATTTGAAATATAATGCGAAATTATAATCAAAACAAATTATATCAATCAATAAATAATTGTTTTTATTGATTTTGAATCTGAATTATAATCTGATAAACAAAGAATCAACTATTAAAACTTATTCACGAAGAACAACTACAAAATCTAGAAAATAATTCTGTCTACTCAAATTCTAATAACTTGTTGCGTAATCACAATGAATGAATCTGAATAATCTATCTCGTATCGTTATTGTAAATTACATTCTATCTATCTAATCCGAATCTGAGTTTATATACAAATTTTGTCAATCGTAACTAGATTCAAATTAGCTATTTGACCTTATCAATCATAATTCAACTTTGTATTCGATCTTTTGATCGGTTTCTTGTTTGCAACTTCAAATCCTACTCTCATTTTGATTTCATCTTTTAATCGAATGTGTTTTTCAATATCCTTTGAAAATCTTAATCTGCTGATGAACTTATCCGCCGATACTCATTTATCCTCTAATGAAAACTTTATCTTCTGATAATCATGTACCCTCTGATGCAAATTATCCTCCGATTAACAAAATATCCATTGAAGTATACAATTTATCTTTTGACTGGTTACTTAGATTATTTATCCTCTAACGAACAAATTACACTATCAGGGGATAAATATCTACTGGACCTAACTATTATCCATTGATAAATAAATAACACATCGGAGGATAATACTTAAAAAAATCTAACTTCAAAAACTTTTATGTTGATATTTATACTCCACATCATCAACTATCATACAATTAAAAACTTAACAATTCTAAATATATACATCATCATCAAATGTTATAAACCTAACAAACTTGACATTTAGAACTCAATGTAATTAATTACAGTAATCTAGATTCAAAATCATTAGTATATATAATTATAAAGATTATATACAAATACTCTGGAATAAAATTAATACTCTCTTCGTTTTATAATAAGTGATATTTTAGAGTCTAATTTTTTTTCATAACAAGGGATAATATTTACGTATCTCTATAAACTTATCGCTTATACTTCTTTGTATATAAAAAGTCAAACAAAACTTTTATTCAAAATCTCCTAATAGGTGCCTAAATTACCTCAAGAACCGTTTCAACTCGGTTCAAAATTCAATAAAATTGATCTTGAATGAATTACCCCAAATTTAAATATTATCTCTAAAAATTCTCCAATTTTATTTTAAATTGGTTCAACGTCACTTATAAAGATCACTTTTTCAATTAAAATTTAATTTACAATCAACTACAATTCTTATGTAATAAAACCAATTTATTTAGAGTTTTAAATTTTTTATTGCAATAAAATTTTATTAAAACATATACTAAAAAAACTCATAAAAACATACAAATAAAAAAAACTTTGAAAAATGAAAAAAAAAACTAATTAAATGGACAAGTCAAACATTATTACTATTTACATTAATTAAAAAAATAATTTTATTTTACAATAGTAAAAATAAAATTTGGCAATATTAATCGTATATAACAAATTTTATTAATAATTTAAAATATAAGTAAAATAATTATTGATTGACAAACAACAATATATTCAAAATTATTAGCATATAATGATAACAAATACCTATACAAATTGTAAACAATTTATAAAATAATTTAATTTATAAAATAAGATTAAATAAATATACAACTATGAAAAATAGAACATGTGTTTTGCATGAGTAACGAAACTAGTACTTCTTAATTTACCATTGAGTATAACTAAAATAAATTTTCTTTCTTATTTTCTTTATTCAATCTCTTTCTTTACTCAATTCTCTCTTTGTATGTGTGATATGCCCAAAAATTTTGCTGAGTTTGAGACGCACCAAAGGAAAACAACTAAAATATACTTGACAAATCGCAACTCCTAGCCCTTCTTTCGGACATCAATAATTCTGCAGCGGAAGTCTTCTAGTCACATAACATACTTATAATGAATAAACATTTGTTATATTTTTTTATTTACATAATTATTTTATTTTATGCCATCTGTAAAAGTTAATTTTGACAAAGATGAACGAACAATTCTCAGCAAATAATATATTTCAACACAAAGTAACACAATATTATAACGTGAGACTTATAAATTTATGATATCAATTTTACATGAACCAATATAAAAGTTATAATTTTTATGGAGTTCACAATTTCAAAAAGAATCTATGATTTTAGAATAATTTTCATTTAGATTCCCACTCAAATATGTTACATATCACTTAATCTTAAGGCTAGTTCTCGTATTGTACCATATGGATTCCTTTAATTGTTAAGTGAGAACTTTAAAATTTAAAACCGTCTCCGCAATTCAGAGTACTATAAAATCACATAACAAATATGATCTCGCATATACGATAAAATTAGATATTAAATTCATAATCACGAAATAACTTTGTTATATGTGGAATTTTTTTTAAATATATGACTTGCAAAATCACGTATAACGAAACAAATATGTTATATGTTGAAGGAAATATAACTAAATCATTTGCCGTAAATGAGATATAAAAATCAAGTTCGTGTATAATGAAGCAATTGTGCTATACGTTGAAAGAATAATAAATATATTATTTGACTTGTGTGGTACAAGCTCATTTATATGTTCTCTATCCTCGACGTGTCTTCACACGTTAGGATTGTCAAAATGAATGAATTTCTTGAGAATTTTCTATAATCTTTTTCGCCATAATCGTTTTTTGATCTCTAATCACTTGTAACTAGTTAGTTTATGATAAAACTAGCTCGAAAGCCTTTTTGCCTTAATCTTCTTCTTCATTTTCTCTAACCACTCACTTTTCTCTTATTTTCTACTAATATATGATTATTTATCTATACTTTTCTTAAGTTGGTTGATATATTTCTTTTGACCGATCTATTGACTCTTTTTTCATCTCATTTAGATGATTCTATTGAAAGTTATCAAAAAATAAAGATATGATTGCCTATTTATAAAAAGATTTTTCTTATAATTACAACACAAGCTCTTGAACTTTATTTTATTTGCAAGGATTTTAACTTTTCTTATTTACAAATAAGGACGTAGATATTTATATAAAAATCTTATTATATATAAATATCATAGATATTTTAATTATAAAATCTTATTTTCAATAAATATCTAGATATTTTTATTAAAAAATCTTAACTATTTCTTGCGTATTAAATAAAATATTTTATATATTCATATGTCAAGTCCTTTAACTAAAATTTATTTGCATAATAAGTGTTCTAAGTAAAGATCATTTATTTTTAAATCCTTCAAATAATTTATATTGATATACTAGACCTCTAAGTAATTCTTCATTGCAATAAAAAAGTCCTCTAAATAAATTTTATTTGAACACAAGTCCTCCAAGTAAAATTTATTTGCATACTAAGTCCTTGAAGTAATTTTATTTGCATATTTTCCCTATAAGTAAATATTATTTACATATTAATCCATTATTCTCATTCTAGGGGCATTTTTATAATTTCACACTAAATTTTGACACAATAATATTATAATTGATTCTTATAATTTTTGATATTTCAGACACAATAGCGTATGTTCATTTTCTCAATTTCGGCTTTTATAAAAAAAATAATCAATAAACAGGTTTTACATGACAAAATCATAATTTCACAATTTTAATTTTTAATCTTATAAAACTTTTTCATCATTTATATATTTTATGATGACTTATATTAGGTATCATAATAATTTTATTTTCATATGAACTTTCAGATTATTACGGTATGATTTTAGTGAAAAATAAAAATATTAACGTATCAAAATTTTAATATAAATTTAATTTTTTTTTAATACGTGTGTGAATAATTATAATGTCACTCATTATAAAACGAAGTTAATGTGCCATATATCCTTCTTATTATATAGTTCCCGATACAGCCACAAGAAGTAATTTAGCCGCCTCGAGTTTGGCTTTTGCGAGGTACCTTTCAATTATGCACCGTCCGGAAAAAATGACCACATAACTATTGTATCTTTTAGTAGTAATATTTGCATTTTAAATATATGAAAAATGACAAACTTATTCTCTAAATGTTATTATTTATCTAAAACCAGTTTAATAGTAAAGAAATTAGTCTTTTTGCTATATAAAATAACAAAAATGGCTTTAAAATGTACGAATATCATTGTGATTACCTGTCAAATAACTATGAGAGACTTTTATAATTGGTGAAGTTCAATGCACTTCCATTATTATGAACTGGCTACATTCTTGCTGTGAAATTTGTCCACACAAGTTAATTAGCCTTTTTTTTTTCTACAAAAATAAAAATAAAGAAAATTGAGGTTTACAGTGCTATATGTGGACCTTGAGGTTCTTAAAGGTTAATTAAGTAGGCCTACGCTTGAACAGTCAAGGTTATTAATGGAATTATAGAAATCCTAATATTTATTAATAATATTTTAAGATTTGGACAGAGTTCCCCGTTACAAAAAAAGCACTCCCCCAAAATAATTTTTATTCTTGTTCTTATGTTTTTTTATAAAGATTTTCTTTTATGAAATTTTACTTTCTGCTTTTAAAGAATTATTTTTCTGGGTTTGGATGAATTTTCATCTTTGGGAATTATTTTATAATATGTTATTTTTTCATATCAACAACAATTATAAGATATAAATAAAATCTTGAAAATGTCTCATCGCTTAATATATCAACCTTTTTTCCTTTTGAAAAACTTTCGTGTATCTAAATAAAGAAAAGTTGAATGAATCAAAAAGTTCGAGGGGAAAGATGCCGAACCAATGCAATGCTTCGAGTGCTTATCAAATCCAAGTATCTAATATTCTAATGTTAAATTATTTTATTTTCATTGCAAAAAATATGGAGAGGAGGTGATCAGTATTTTTTACTGCAGCGGTTTACATGTCCAAATTGATGGTAGTATACTCCAACTATTATATATAAAGAGTTAAAAAATAAAATTTATTCTACAAAAAAAGGCAAAATTATAAAAGCCCTTTATTTTTTCGTTAATTTTCAATGCATATATCTTATTTTTTTTCGGCAATTCTCTCCCTCCATATAAGACAACAATCAGGTTTTTGGCTCTTGTTTTGACAAAAAAAATATAAACACGTGCTAATATTAAGGACAAATATGTCATTTACCTTTTCATTTTAAAATATACATAAAATCAACATATAGACACATATATAAACACAAAACACATAAATAAAAAGCAAAAAGTAACATGAATCAATAAAATTTATAAATATAAAAATATTGTAAATAATTTGAAATTCATAAAATTAAATATAAAATAATAAGAAAAAGAATGAGATTAAATGAATTTATGTACGAAAACAATGGGAAATATGTTAATCAATTAATAATACATTATCTCTCTAGAAAAATAAACTTTAATCTTAATATTAAAAATAATTAAGTTTTTATAATTTTTTGTTTTCCTATTATAAAATATTTTTACTTTTTATTCTTATTCTTATCCTATTTTTATATTTATTTATTCTCTCTCTTTTTATAATCTTTATTTTATTGTATATATTATACAGGTACATATGTATAGCATATTTATGTATATATATAGGTATGCATGTAATGATAATTAAAAGATAAGATTGTCCCTCAAATTTTATCACATGAGCTGCATATAATTATTTTTAAATTAAAATTGGATATAAGGACTCAATTATCGTTTGATTCAAAGATGAAGAGAGAGAATTGTCGGAGGAGGGAAAGAAGAGACGACAATATTAAAAGTTGATCAAAAGATATAGAAATATAATTGTAATTTTGCACTTCAAAAATATTCTATAGCATAATTTTATAATTATACCCACTCGTATTATGTTTTAATAGAATTATATGAAAAACCAATATAAGTTATAAATTTTTGAATATTTTTCAGCTCCTCTACATATTTTCAAGTCAATATATTTTAGCCTTTCAAAAATAATAATATTACATGGTTATAAAAATTATGCTGTATACCGTAAATATTGAAAAATTTATACACTATTGTATTTTTTATAGCCTTTTAATCCAGCCATTTCAAAATTTCAAAAAAAATTTGTAAATTTGTAATTATAAAACTAGTGGGTATAAAATTTTGCAATGCTATTGTTTCCAAAACTAGACATTATATATTTTTTATCTTACTATTACTTTGACACTAATAATAAATTTAATTAAAAAAATAAATATTCAATTAAACACATAATCGTAATATTTATAAAAAAAATTAAATATAACTTGATTTATAGAATGAATAAAGCAATTAAGATTTTCTCTTTCCTATTTTTGTTGACTGGCCAAATTTCTTCAACTCTCCTTCGCACTTTTCTAGTTCTCTTGGCACCGTCTAAAATATTAAAAAAATAAAAGAAAAATGAAAAACAATCCGAGAGGGTCTTGACTTGCCCATATTTGACAAAGAGCTTTGGTCCAAAACGTGAGAAACGAGTTAAGTGTCATATTATATGATACCAATATTATTTGAACATGTAGTGCTTTTTTGGTTTTGATATCGGAATATATAACTATTTTAGAATATCTTGTTTTGCTTTATCATAAGAAGACAAAATGGACACGTGCTTGGTTTTCTTTTGTTTTTTGTTCTTGTTTTATCTTTTTTGTGCATAGAGAAAGGGTTACTTCGATATATATAAGACACTGCTGTTTTCTATATATATATTTATTATTTCTACATATAAGTCATATTTTGTATCAATTAAATATTGAATATGTAAAAATAATAAAAAAGAGTGTGATCCTATATTTCTATGTATAGTGACACTTCATGTTATCGTACTCAAACCGACCAGGCATGGACTTGAATAGAAAATCACTATTTTCACAGTTAAAATCAATACACGTTTATATGATTAAGAATAAATGATTTGATTTTAATATCTTCAATTTCATTGTAGAGCCACTTCTTTTAAAAGCATATAAACTGGAGAAAAACTTATTACTCTTCTCAATTATTGTACTTTTAAAGGGAACACCAGACAACTAGTTGTGCAATCTGAGTTTGCCTTTCCAATTACGGAGCTTAAAAAACCATATATTGCGATAGTGACAAGGACTGCTCCCTCCGATGCGTAATAACGGTAGTTTTAACTTTTTACATGTAAGTTTAGGTAATGTTTTTTATATATTAAATATTTTATTTATTTCAAAAAATATTAATAATAAAAAATATTTTCTATAAGAATTAATATGAATATTGACAATTACCTAAACTTATTTAATACAAAAAAATCAAATTATTTTAGGTAATGTATCGAAACTTACATTACCTAAATTTAGGTTAAAAAAATCAAACAGACAATTATTGCCTGAGGTAGTATTACTATAAGATATTGACTTGCTTGTTTAAGGCTCACCACTTCCAAATAAATGATGTATTAAATGAGTTGGTGGAGTGGGGCAAATGTGTGGTACCCCAATTGTCTATTTTTATGGAGTATTTAAGTATATACTGAGGAATCAATATTAATATTCTTATTTTATAATTAATATTGACATAAATTATTTATTTATCTTTTTGATGTTGAAAAGATTGGAAAGTAAAGAGTTGCATTATATAGGGGTAATCTTAAAAAATTGAACCTTATAAATTTCTTTAAATATTGTACAGGACTATTATATTAGAATTAGTAAAATTCGAACATAGTAAAAAGAATCAATCCGACTAGCTTTACTATATGTAAAATAAGAACATATATCTTATTTTTGAAATATATCTATTCTTTGAGCAGAAATAGTATCTAAAAGTAAAGAAAGTCACGTTACCGCAGAGGTAGTATCTAAAGATAAAGTCGCATTATCTCCTATGATACTCAACTACTTCGAATACTCTCATGTAATGGACGGGAGCGGGTTATACTTATTACTCAAATTATTACGCAAAAAAATGGCTAGCTCCAATCCGATACAACAATGAAAATTGGATGGAGAGTTTATGTAGTACATAAATAATTTACATAAGTTAAAAGAAAAAGGATACAGACCTTCGCCAATAACGAAATTAAAGAAGGTTGATCCCATTTGAAGTTTAAATACGTGACTGCCAAATTCATTTATGTTTTTCACTAACAGAAATTCTACTACGACGTTTTCTTTTTGGGTAAGTGAAAATTTACTGTGTTCAGAACCACTGGTTGAGGGGTTTCGGATCTAAAATATTTTTACATGTGAAAACTTTATCATTTTTAAAGTTTTAGTCGGTCTTTATTTATAAATACACAAACTTATCTTAAAGTTTTTATGTATAACTTTATACTCCTTCTGTTCCAAAATAAATAAATATATATTTTAGATTTTTGACGATTATTAATTTTGTTTATCTGACAAAAAATTAGTTGTACAAATAATAAGTTTTTTTCATGAAATTTGTTATGAATTTTTAAGTTATAACCAGATCTATAAGTTTATAATTGAATTTTTTTTAATTTATAATAAAATTAATAATTAACTTAAAAAATGTTTCATTTCAACGGCACTCCCCTGTCAAACAGGTACCAAATGGTGTAGTAGGTGCAAATGTAAATGCTCCTAAATACTTAAATATGGGTATAGATGTAGACAGGAGATTGTGAATTGTAGGCTGTCTATCAGCAGCCAAGGACTTTGATATGAATCTTAATTTATCACATTTCTAAGTTTTCAATCAAAAAAAAAAACTGCAATATAATTACAACCTATATATATATTTTTTTATATAAGTTTAGTCTCAGAAAATGTTATCTCATGCTAAACTTGAGGTATGTATGCTATAAATCTCTTTAAAAAGTTAAAAATCAGTACAAATTATCAACGAAAAACTTTATATATATATATATATATATGTTTGATTCAAATCTTATCAGTTAAATTAATTCTTAAGAATAGTAGCAATGCTGTATTATACTTGATGATCTTTGCTGCCAATAGTCATTCAATCTATTAGAGAAATTGAGCAATAAAACTTTCAATCTTCATTTATTTACCTTTCTGAGAGTCTTTTTTTTTAAGGGGTCAGGGAAGTAGAAAATTATCTGAAGAACAAGAATAAAAAGAAAATTAACAATAATAGGGGGATATTATGAAGAACAAAGAAAATTAGAAGAGGCATAACGACCTAAAAAATATCCACAACTCCCCTCCCAAAAAAAAAAATCTTTATATATATTTTGGGTGATAAATTAATCTATTTTGCAGATTTTTATGTACAGATTTAACCTGGCACGGATTTTGAAATTAAATAATTCATCGCCACCAAGTGAGAAACGTTGGCTCCCCTAACAACTCCAAAGGACAACACACAAAATTTAAAAAGTAAATAGTAAAAACTGAAAAGTTCCACATTTATGCAGGTAAGTCCAAAGACAAGTACCTTTCAAGTTACTGTAAAACATAATCACGTAATAACAAACAAATCTTCTGACTTTCAACAGTAGCTTTAAACTTTTTTCTTAACCAAAACTAAAAATTACGAAACGGTAGATATTGTACTAAATGGCTAAAAACGTCATTTCTGAACCATAGAAAGGTATGCTAATTAGAACGGTAATAGAATTCAATCCATTTAAGATTTATTTGGCTTCGATTAAAAAATTAATCGACTTAACTTAAGTTTGATATAAAAACGAATTAAACTTAATATTTTATTTAAATTTCAATAAGTTAAACGAGTATAATCTAAGCATTCAAGTACTCGATCGAATATATTCGTGAGTAGTTAAATTACTCTTTTTATAGTAATATATTATAGCATAAATCAAAATTTTTATTACCATTTATCATAATAATTTATTTAAGTATAATATATGTTGTATAAATTATTTTAGAAGTGATGTTCGTAAATAAAATGGTTATTATATATATATAATGTGTTATGAAGTATGAAAATTTATATAAATATAATTTATATTTTGTAAAATTTATCAAATATAAATATTCGCGAGTAGTTCATAAGTAGCTCAAATTCGATTAGAGTAGAATTTGAGTATCAAAATAAATTCGTTCTAATACTTGAGTTCGATTTCGAGTATCAAAAATTTAATTAGAATAGAATGTAAATATAATAATATTCACTCGTATTCGAATTGTTTAAATCCGTAAGGCTAATAATTATTTGGTGAGTTCTTGAGTAAGTGTATAATAATAAATAGCATATTTATACAAAATGTCCCAGCAACTTTGGCATATACCGTGGTTAATTTTTTGTCATTTTAGCATATCATTATTTATTAGTAGACTTTTTCTTTTAGATTAATAATTATAGATTAAATCATTTAAAAAATGAAAATATTTATTAATAAAAATCATCATGTCTAAGGTAATACTAATTTTACATGAAAATTTCATATTTTCTATGAGATCCACTATATGTAACTTATAATATTTTATACATCAAAAATGTGAAATCTATTCATGAAAATAGCAAAATTTCAAGTGAAAGTACCAATCCCTCATGTCAGATATAACCACGCACTTTAGACTCCCTTGAAATATGCGGCCCAACAGAGTTGCTACTGAGTTGCTACTTTCTTTGATGCAGGCTTTTCGAATGAAAATGCTGAAGGAGTTGTAAACGATAGAAATGTAATTTTCTTTGGAATGTGAGTCGCTATGTTGGTCTGTTGGAAGCAAGAATACTAATTCTCTTATCCTTTCTTTATAGAACAAACGCATGAGGTGTTGCACCACGTTTACATTGTTCTCAATGAAAGAAAATACACCTAAGGTTGATCAAATATACAGATAATAATACACCTCAACAATTTTCAAAACCTAGGGGAGCAAGTAGTTCAGGAGGGCATAGCACCAAGCAGTGTAGAGAAACCACTAGGCATAAGGAGGGTGTATACATTGACAATTACACTGTCAAAATATAAAATATTTGAATTTAAGCCATAACAAACGAGTACCGTATTGCCTACACAAAAATCAGTTTTACGCGGAGAAGAATATTTAGAAACGCAGATAATTCTTGTGTGCTATATAGTTATGTATGAAAATCAATCAGAAACCATTGATCATCTTTGTCTGCGTTGATCAGGATTACTACGCTGTGTTATTGGCAGATTTTGCTTTATTAGCGACTCGCGCCCAGATGATTGACCTGAGGATATCGAGTCGAATAACAAGCAGAAATCCAGAATTAGTAGTGCAAATAGATCCATAGAACACAGTTAGATGAAGAATTTAGCAGCAGCATAGTAGGATTCTATGCTATAGATGGTTAAAATAAGGAGCTTGGAGTCCTTGGATCTGTAGTTGGCCACTTCATTTCTGTTAAAATCTTCACAAATTCTTAATTGGTTGTCTTTATTTGTTTCCAGTTGATATCAAAGACATAAAGCTACTCCTCTTGTATGAACCATTGTGATACTATGCATCACTCTAATCTAAAAGATGGGCAAGAAACCATAATCTTCAGAAGGGAAAACCCCATTACTGCTATCAAACGGTTAGACTGTTCATTGAACTTCTAAGGACATACTATTATACTAATGAACTTGTATACACACTTTGCCCATGTGGAACCTAGTCTCCAACATATCAAATTTTAGATAACAAACAAAAACCAACACTTTCATTAATCGAATACATGGATCACAAAAGCATACACTGTAATTACAAATATGTAACCAACAAAGAAACTCAAGATTTTGCCATCAAGACTCCAATAGCTCAAAATATCTGCACTTATAAACTAATTTCAAACCTACGAATTGAAATAATACCATATAAAAAAAAAGGAATATATAAAGAGAATGGCATAGCGTTTTATAATTTTAGCTTTTGCAACTTGCATTCTCCCTCAATTTATAACAATAACAACAAAAAAATAAGAGAATGAGATTAAGTGTTTTGCGACTTTTTTTTATAAAAAAAGTTACTTTTTGAATTTATAATTAAAAATTACTATTTGAATATTCATTTCCATTTTTAATATCGTTAACTTCTTACTTAAAGTCAAAATATAAGAAATACGTAATATTTATTTTTAATTTTAACTTTTGACTTTAATTCATAGTAAAAGAATTGGCCCTAAATTAGATCTCAACCATTGCTGATTAGTCGAATGCCGTGGCGGAATCTGGTAATCAACCACCAATACACTTTCTACCAAATCCCGAGCTCTCTCCTTCTGAGAATTGACCGTCTTCAAATCCAATCTAATCCAAATCATTCAACCCAGCAAAAACAGCTAACGAAGCAATCGAATATCCCTTGCACCTATTAAGGGAAATGTTTTCCCCGAATGTAATCTGATCAATCTTTGAAAATTTTTCCCCAATTCCTCCGATTGCTTTCAGAATTTCACCATTTTCCTTTTCCCCCCAGCTCTTCTTTCATCTTCAAAAACGTGACTCTCATGGCGGAATCCGCCGGCAGCCACACCGGACCGGCGAGGTCATTTTCTATCCAATCGACGGACATTACATCATCTATGATCGGGCGCACTAATTCCATCCCGACGCTAAGGTGCGCAAGGTGTACGCGGTAAGCGTTGAGGTTTTCGATGGTTTTGTAGCGGCTGTGGAGCATGTGCGTGAAGCTGAGGGACGACGATAGGGTTCGGAGCACCGTACCGGCGGAGATGTGAGCAACCGGATCGAGCGAGTTAAGGCCGTTCAAACCGTCGAGCATGGCGGCGATTTTTGACGTGTCGGCGTCGGGTTTGTCCTTGAATAGGGCTATGTGCTCGATGATTTGGTGGTTCGCTGACACTTTGATCGGAGAATGTGACGGCGACGATGGTTTTCCGGTAGGGTTTAGAGCAGCGGTGAAGGAGGAGTTCTCGTACACACGTCGTTATTATAGTGTATTATTAGGGATTGGAAAAAGCATTGGGCCGGATGATGAAAAGGAAAGATGGATTGGGCTTATATTGTGGACCTAATGGACACGATCTATAATACATTAAATTTGCAAAAGGCTTTTTTGGATCCGAGGAATTTCATAAAAGCTTAATATACGACTAGTATTTGCAAACTCCTTTCTGACTGTAATTTTAATTACTAGTTTCAAGTGCCCCTGTTGTCTTGAAAACTTTTTTTTCCGTAGTAGAGATTTTGCACACGTGAAACAGTATTTAATTCTTATTTTATACTTATATATTTATAACCTGGGATAAATCATTACACAAAACGTATTAAAAGAAATTACAAAAATTCTCAAAATATATCCTACCAAAATAAAAGAACTGGCACAAAATAAATTTATATTGTCAATAAAACCATCACCTGCTAAGAACAGAAAATAACACAAAAGAAAAAATATAAATATTTTCAACAATTTACTTCTCAGAGGCATGTCAATGTGATACTATATGTAATCAAACATTACATAGAAGCTTTAAACATCCAACATTTTTGGTGCATTAGAATGACATTTCCATGGCCTCTTTCGGTTGTTTGTAACCTTTTTCTTGAATAATAGCTTATGACCCAGAGCTGCAGAGACATGTAATTATTATTGCATGACCAATCAATTTTTGGAAAATAATTTAATCTAAACTAACTGAAATAGTAAAAGAAATTACTAGGTGTTATGAATAGTGATGATAATTTTATTCGAATTCGTTAATACCTTATTCAACTCCAACTCTAATGTAACCTGATTATTTGTACCCTACGAGGTTAAGATAGGGTATGAGATTTACCCTCTCACTCTATCTAATTCCGACTTTGACCCGCTTATATATAAAACATAATTTATAATAATTTTAAAAGATTTTGTATGAGAAAAATATAAAAAAAACAAAGGAAAAAAAGAAATAAATTTAATTTAAAAAATATAATTCAGCGTAACGAGACGAAAACAGGACGGGTTTGGTATAAATATTAACGAAGCCAATGGCAGATCCACATGGTGACGAGGGGGGGATTACGCCCCCCTGAACTTTTAAAAAAAAAATTATATATAAAGTATTTTTATAGTTTCAAAATTAAAAATATATTTACTTAATTTTAAAAAGAGTTTAATTTGAAATTGAGTTATGTTACGCAAAATAGATTATATTTGTGTAATATTTTTATTATATAATGATATTACTTTTAAAAGTTATCATTACAATACTTTTATTTTATCATCAATTGAATATTATAAACAAATTTCTTTTGAAAAACTAATCTTTTGTAGAATGAATTTCAATCAAATATGCAACCTTAATATTAGCACAAAAAACTTGACTCTTTTAAACAACATAAGTATTATGTCACTTTATTAAATAGATTTCTAAAATATTACTCCCTCCGTCTCTGTATAAATGACCTCTATTTCTTTTTTGAAAGTCCCAAAATAAATAACTACTTTCCAATAATAGTACTACTATTTTGACTATATTTTATCGAATTTGCCCTCAACTTTGTTTTGAAATATACAGTAAGTATAATTATATTGAAAATAGAAAAATGGTTTGTTTTGAATTAAATTTTTTTGAATTTACCCTATAATTTGTTTTAAAGTAAAATTTTCCTTAATATGTGTACTCAAAAAAAGAGGTCTTTTATTTAGAGACGGAGGGAGTATATTTTAAAATTAAATTTAGCATTCTTAATATTTAATAGTTTTGAAGTAAATATTATGAAGTTTATAAAGATTACTGTTATGTATAAATTTTTTGATGTTTAGAGTATAATTTATTTTCTGATTTTAGAATAATACTATATTTTGATAAATTTTGAACCGAAAACTGAAGAATAATAGAGTGATATTGTGAATCTTTTAAATTCAATAATTTTATTATTATAATATATTATCATATTAACAAATTCGTTTTTATGGCGCATTAAAAATTCTCCCCCCCCCCCCCCCCAAACAAAAATTTTGCGTCCACCAGTGAACGGAGCAAAACTGGTTCGGGGGATTATGCAATTTTAACAAGTACAGTTTGGGAACGGCTCCTCATTTTATAAACGTTCCGTTGTCATGCCTAGTTACGATAATTGAGAGACGGAGTAAAAAAGAAATTAAAAACTACTATGAATTCAAACAATTTTGCCCTTACTCGTATGCAATACGAATATGCATAGGAACTACCAACAAAAAAAAAAAAGGTCAATATCAAAAACTTAAAATACATCACTAAATTGTGCATGTACATAAACAAAATCAAATTCATTTTATTATTAAATGAACTAAATTGAACATCACATCAATTCACCTCATAAAGTTTAAACAAAATGAAATGATATGATATTTGATATATAAATAGAGAAAGTTGAACACGTAGATAATCACTTAATGGTAAAACTAAACATAAACTATCGACGGTCAATTACCTATAAAGATAATGATCGACGTCAACGGTCTATATAAAAACATAGTGATAAAAAAACAAATCAAAACTAAACAAACAATAACTCAAAACACTAACAGTAGTAAAAATTTAAAGTTCTTATAACAAAGAAAGCGGGATCAAGCGCGTTCAATATATGCACGTGAGGATATTGTGTATCATTCCCTAATAATATGATTAAAATATATAATTAAAGAGAAAGAGGACTCACCAGACCATGGGAATTGAGAATTCTCATACCCTTACATGATTGTTCACAATTCACAGTACTGTAAGAATTGTTATCTACCACCTCGACACTCGTATCCTGAAACCAAAATAATAATGCTTTAATAATAAATGTATCACTATGCCCGTAAAAATTGACTTTTGAGTGTCTCATTGCCCATTAACTTGCTGGAGTGGTGAGATTTTTTTTATATGCAATCTCCCTAACAATACAAAAGCAAGATTATAAACCAATCAAAAGTGTGGAAAAACAAAGTTCAGTTTAGTCATAGTACAATTACCCACTCTCAATGTATATAGCAACAAACACTCATCATATACAACTCTCATAAATAACATTCACTTGGCACCAAATTAAAAAATTCCATACTATTTACAAAAAAGTTAAACAACATAATCTATAAATACCAAAGCAAATAAATTTAAATACAATTTTACCTTATGAATTTCTAATTCATGGTGCATCAACATTATTTTCTCTATCTTTTTCTTCAAATTCCTTCTTTTTCTTGATAGTTATCTTATTATTTGGATCTCAAGTCATTTGACTGATAATTGATCACAGAATGAAAGAATAATGTGATTATATGTTAGCTTCTTACAATGGTTAAAATACGTTATTGGGATTCCATAACCTGGATAATAAAATACAGTACAAAAGAAACTACAACCGTTGAAGTACATCTTCTATTAAATGTACTCCTTGATTTTTTGCATATTTAAGATCATCCATGAAAATTGAAGAGTGAATGGCATGCATTTCAAGCATAATATATGCATGAATCAAAAACAATAGTCGTGTAAATTAAACTTATTTACTCAAGTTTCATTAAGTTCTATAAAAAATATTATTTAATTTTTTTTAGTACTTTAGACACATCAAAGTCAGTCAAACTTCCCATTTGCATAATTGGTCATTAAAAGGTTAGATTCTAATAAGATTTATCATAAAATGAAAATACGTACAAAATGTTCTTTAAGTGATGGGATTTATATAAGCATTAGTTTGATACAACATCACAATGTATAAGGCTATATAGGAATTTCAAAAACATTAATTGTAAATTAACACATATGTAAACACATTATATAAGACTGACTATATAGCCACTGAGCCTGTTGTTTTTCTCCTGAGTAAAAGGTAAGCACCTTAAGTCTTTATAAGTCTTTAAAACAATGACCATAATAGACATGAATCTGAGCGTCATCCGTAGCCACTACATATTCATCCAAGTATATTGAACACTGTATTTGATTACTATCCTGTTTCTATTAGATATAAACAAAAACCAATGTTTTTAGAGACAAAAACGGTATGACCTAATGCTGCTCGATTGCACATGGACAAATATAAAAGAGCTTCTACTTCAAATATGCTCCAAATTAGATATTTGTTAATGGAGTATCTGTATTGGGCATCGATAAACATGAACATGAAGAAAATTGTCGCTGACAAAAGGTTAATTTAACAGATATGGATCAAACTTCAGGGAAATTATACAAATTTAACAGAAATATAGATTAAAAAAATTAATCAATCATGCTCATCATATCTTAGTAAACAAATATCAATTCAAACAGTCTGTAATAACACCATTTACACATAAATAAATCCTATATACACACACACACACACATATATAATACTTTGCAAAGTACCTTGTTGAAGAACTCTTGTGATGTCTTCACCGTCGTGGCTTGCAAGCCCACTGAAATCCAAAAGCCCAATTCACGCATCATTCATAGGGTTCTGCCTCTCTCTATATTATACTCAGTTATTGCTTTATTTCGTTAAAGAGAGGTTGCGCAATAGGTATTAAATCCCAAAACGAAAATGCATAAGTTGTAGTTGAAATTTTGAATTTTATTTGAGTTTGTGATTCGTGGAATCAACGGAATCCAAGGAAAAGTGAGAGGAGATGAAGAATCATTCGAGGTTGAGAGAATAAGAATTCCCATCAAGTTGTAGAGGATTATTGCAAGTATTGTGAGGTAGAAGCGATGGATTTGAAACTTGATGGGAAAGAGTGGCAAGCTGCAGGCATGGAAGAAAAGAGAGGAAGCGAACGGAAGAGGTCTACGGCGAAGAAGCCGATAGTAAACTCAGGAACATTCCACTCTCCAAACGAAAATGACTCAAAATTAGATTGCATCGACTCTTTTAACGGATAGGCATTGATATATTCTCTCCGTTCTAAAACAGGATATATATTTCGCTGGATATAAAATTGGAGTTTAACATCCTGTCGTCTGGATCCGCCTTTTGAATCTTAATCATTTCACATCTAAAGATGATAGCATTCGGCGATTAACAAACCACAAAACAAACAGAGACTAGAAGGGCTCTCTCCCATCACCTGTGGACGACTGTGTCGACGATTAACAGACCACAAAACAAACAGAAATTAAAAGGGTTCTCTCCCATCACCTGTGGACGACTGTGCCCATTGAGAGTTAAGTCTAGATGGATGATGGAATTTAAAAAAAATTAGTTTGTAAAATTCTATGATTTAAAAAGTATAACTTGGTTCGTTTAGTTCATTTATTGTGCTAAGTTACTCAAATATTACTTTCTTTTATTTTTACAAATTTTGTATATGGTCAGGGATAATATAGTCATTATACATCTAAATGTATACCAAAAAATGAACCAAAAGTAATTTTAGACAGATTAGACAAACACATTTAAACACCAACACTTCCCTCAACCTAAGTAACACCTGATGCGCAAAACCAGTAGTATATTACAACCTAAGTAACACCTGATGCAAAACCAGTAGTATATTACTATGTTCCAATTTCATAGATACATTTTAATTTTTTAAGGATAAATAACGACATATTAAACTTTAAATTAATATAATTTTAATTGATTTTAATTAATATAATTATTATAATTTTGTAATTTATGATAAAAACTTTGATTAAAATATAATTTTCATTTAAAACTTTCACAAATATATATTTTGATATACAATATACCATTGTTTAATTTTAAAAAGTCAAAATATATTTCTAATTTTGAAATATACGGAGTATTCACTTACCGTAACACATGTTTATATGCAGCAACACATTCTCCGTATCTTGCAATCACTAAGCAACAACAGAAAATTACGACTTGAGTCCTTGCATCTTTGCGATAAATAACCATCGAGCAATAACCCTCAAACCTTACATGGCCTATAATTCAACAGAAGCTCAAGATCTCCAAATTTTAAAGTTCTAAATGTCCAATAACTTATTTTTATATTTGGGAACTCCCTCACAAGATTTTAGTAATCAAATTCCCTGTAGTTCATAAACCTTGGCAACCTTGGAAGCTTGAAATCCTCGCAAGCTAGCAACAATAATATGCAATAATATATCAAAAACATTAAATCTCTTAAGCATATGCTAGTTCCCAAATGCCTAAGGGCCTGCTCGGAGCTCCTTTTAAGGAGCTTTTAATCCAAAATTCACTTTTACTAATGAACGGTAAGACTTTTATTCTGACTTGTATTCTGAAAAAACAAAAGTATTACTTACTTTTTCCAAAAGTCAAATTTTAAGTTAGAAATTAGTTATAATCTAAAAAGTAAAAGTATCAACCGAGGTACCGAACATCCCCTAAATTTAGCTCAAAACAAGTGAACATACCGAGATAATGGCATTGCATTTCATAATTTAAGTAGCCTTCCCAACTTGCATTGCTCCCTCAATTCATATTTATTTCATAACAACAACAACAAAAAAGGAAAATTGGAAAGATTAGGATCAAATTTGACCTCAATCTCACAGATTAGCCGAATGCGGTGACGGAATCTGGTAATCAAGCACCAATACACTTTCCAGCAAATCCCTAGCTTTCTCCTTCTGAGCATTCACCAGCTCCGTGTTCGAATCCAATCCATCCAATTCACTCAATCCAGGAAATACAGCTAATGAAGCAATTGAATATCCTTTGGCTCTATCACAAAAGTTTTCCCCAAATGAAATCTGATCGACTGATGGAAATTTTGCCCCAATTCCGCCAATTACCTCCAGTAGTTCACCCTTTTCCTTTTCCCCTAACCCTTCCCTCATCTTCAAAAACGTCACTCTCATGGCGGAACCGGCCGGCGGTGACACCGGACCGGCGAGGTCATTCGCTACCCAATCGACGGCCATGATGTCTTCCATGATCGGGCGCACCGATTCCGTCACGACGCTAACGTGAGCGGGGTGTGCAGAATAAGCGTTGAGATCTTCTTTGGTTTTGTAGCGGCTGTGGAGCATGTGAGTGAAGGTGAGCGACGACGATCGGTTTCGGAGTACCGGACCGGCGGAGATGTGAGCGACCTGATCGAGCGAGCTCAGGGCGTTGAGTCCGGCGAGCATGGTTGCAATTTTTGACGGGTCGGTGTCGGGTTTGACCTTGAAGAGCACTATGTGTTCGATGATTTGGGGGTTGGCCGACATTTTGATCGGAGAAAGTGAGGGCGATGACGAGTTCCGGTAGGGTTTAAAGCAGTGGTGAAGGAGGGGTTTGGGCTTCAATGGAGATGAGGAAGAGAGAGAAAATGGGGAGAAAAGGTGTGAGCGAACGCTCGACAGTCTCGCACACGTCATTGTACGCGTCAACTCAGAGGCACACACAGACTGCGTGTTTTAGTATGGAGTTGATGGCGATGGGGGACAATATTGGGCCGGATCGTTAAGTATGATGGGTCGGACTTACTTAATGGGCCTTCGGGTTTACATATTGAAAACTACTCAATAATAAACTCTGATGATGGACAAAATGAGAATCTAATTAAAGAGAAGCATCACTTACGATTAATTTAAGGAGACTAAGATGAACATCTCTCAACCATAAATAAGAAACCTAAGCTCGTGAACAACAATGTTAAACTTTGTAGGTAACATTACACACACACACACACACATATATAAGATACAACAACCTTATGGATCAAACTATGTTCGTCATGGAAATAGGAAGAGAGCATCTTCATCGATGGGGACCGCAGGATTTTCGAGGAGGGAGGAAGGGCACAAAATTGGGAGACCAAGATTTTTTCTTCAAAACTCAATAAAAAGTTATAAAAAAGTAATTTAAATACCATCAAATGACTTCAAAAAAATCAGGATGCATAAAGATAAAGGCATAAAAAAGTAGAGTTCGATTTCGCAAAACGGCCAAATTCATAACAATTATTATAAATTATGATAGATGGAACTGTCCAAAAGGTAAAATAATCTATACATAGTTTTTCTGCTGTATGAAATAAATTTATAAACATTAAGGTAATAAGTTCAATTTATCAACGTATGTTGGTAACAATTTTTAAAAGATAAATAACAAATGAAAAACGTGCAATCAAATAAAGTGGTGGAAAATTTCAAAATTAACCATCTGGTTGACCAACGGCTATTATTATAGCGTACAATCACATTTAACTAATTTATTCTTCCTGATTTTTCTTTATGGTTGATAGAATAAATGGTAGATATATAAACTGAATGAAACATTTTCCCATTGACGTCCATGATTTCAATAATAATGTCAATCATTATAAATTCAATATAAAAAATCTGCAAATCTCTTCATTTCCAAGTCATCTCATCCATATAATTGGATCTTGACAATGGTAAAGTTAAAATGAAATAAAGAAGGAAAAGGTTTTGGAAATGATAGTTCCAAAAGTCAAATAGATTATAACAAAATCTTATAAGTGCGAGTCTTATTAATTATTTATGTGATATGAGATTTGTGAAAATCCCTCTCGTTTTCTTTCTTTCTTGTTTGATGAGTGGTGAGAATGATTTACGTCTTGTAAACCTTTTTTTTCCCCTTAAACATACCTCAAAATTATCTATTATATTAAAGACGTAACCTTTATAATACATAGTAATTGTTATGGTTATTTTGGGTAAATATTTAAAATTTTAAAAAAATGTCAATCAAGAGAAGTGCGATATACCAGTAATCCACTAAGGAAACTAACTTCCCAGCTTCCCTTTCACTTTTGCTTACTTGATTTTTAATGTAATAGATAGATATTAGCCTTTTTTCCCAACGACCACGCTAATTTTTCTCTCAAATGTATCATATGTGTTTTTTGCTTCTTCTTTTTCTATGATGTAAATTTAAAACGGTTATTCTAAATAGTAAATCCTTAATATAATAGATAGATATAAGTAAATGAACAAAATTATTTAAAAATGTACGAATATGAACAAAAACAACACTTTTTATACTTTTTTTTTTTTTATACATAGGAGGTCGCCATCTAAAACTCACACACACTCATGCACCCTACAAGCCACTATCTAAAACTCACACACACTCATGCACTCTACAAAATTTGAAATTCAGACCTACTAAATTTTTCAGAGGATATAGTCGATAACCAATAAGACTAACGGTTAGTTCACACTCTCCATACATTTTATCAATGAATGATTGATCAGGAAATTTTCACAAATAAATCAGTCAATCTATATCAATGTCATTAATCATTAATTATAGTAAACTGAACACACATTGCATTAGTAATTCACCAAAAAAAAATAATTATATGCAAAATTTCTTTTGGTAAATTACTGAGCGATTTGAGATCATCACATTATGCCTAACATTTCTTGGTGGTCTTAATTTCCATCCAACCCTGCTTATAACATCTTATATACTCTTTTAGCCGTTGGATCATATTCTTTGGTTTTAATCTTAACCATTCAATTACTCCCGGAAGGTCGCAGTGTTGAATACATATAAACAAATAATAATTGAAAGATAAATTAACTAAATATTTTTAACTCAATAAATTCAAGTTTTAGGTTGGAATTTTAATAAATATATTATATGCATAGGGTTTTTTTGGGGTTACATATTGTATGCATAGTTATTATTTTATTTTGTTTAGCATTGTCTATGTGTATTCACCTCAAAATTAATTTTAGACGAATAAACAAAACACTGTAAATTAAATTTAATAGGTACTACGTAGGTTGACCGAGGGGAGGGGGAGGTGCCCTCTCGTCTCGACACAGTTTCGCCCCTATATTTAATTTATACATAGGAATGTACTAATTTAGATAATTACCCAATGTTTTGTTGATTCATAACAAAATTATGATACATTTCATTCTATGTTATATATTTATAAAATTTCACGACTCAGAAAAAAGTAATTTTTTTTACTATTACTCATTTTAAGTATCGTAAAATATACCGTTTTCATTCTTAAATACAAATTTTTATACTTTTATAATCTTATAAGTAATATAACAAATGAAATTACAAAATATACAAATAATACTATATTAAAAATGAAATACTAACTTTAATTTTGAAACAAATGAATTACATTTTAAGTACTCATATGATAATCAATGAGGTCTTGGTCTAATTGTTAAGACTGGAATTGTGTGATCAATATCGGTTGATACATTTTTTTTTATTAGATAAAATTTTCTTTCTCCTTTTATGGAGTATAGTAATATTGTATTTATTAATTGAGATTGGCGTACAATTCTTTGCAATGACATTCCAAAATAAATAAATAATAATAAGCATATAATAGATTTGGCTGTTGCCTAATATAATTATCGCTTATCTCTTCTTAAACCGAAAGAGTGAATATGATATTGAATTATGCTCTCCAAGGTTTTCTAGCTTTCATTTCTTCATTTATCTCTACTTTTAGGTTGTGTTTAATAAAATTAAATAATTTATTCTAAAAAATTTTGATCTCTGCATAAATTAATTTATTTTGAAAAATTATGATCTCTACATAAATCAAAAGTTAAATAAAATTAACTCTGAATGAAAATTTATTATCCGATAACAATTTTGTTCATTACATTTAAATGACGGTTTTTTCCACGATTAACCTTCTGAATAAAATATAGAATATCATGTTTGATAAATATAAGTGTAGACTCTAATTGAAACATGAAAGAATTATTATTCTAAAATACATTTTCACTTTTTCAACAAGTAAATTGTATTGTACCACTATTTTATATCATAAATAATAAATTTGTCATTGAAATAAAATGTGTCAATATATCAAAAGTAATAATAGACTAGTCTTCCATAAGCTCACAACAACATAAAACAAAACGTAATAATAGTTTCATTATCCTCAGTAACCGCAACATAACAAAAAAAAAAAAAGAATTAAAACATATTCCTAATTACACAAATTTATACATAAAAATAATTAAAGCACATAACATTAGTAAAACAAATTAACAACATATACATCAAAATAACGTTTATTTTTTTTACTATATTTAAAATCATATAATGAAGAATCAAAAAGAGATTCACAGTTTTTTGGGGGTGAAAAATTAGCAAAGCAAATATGATATATTTCTATTATTCTCAAATAAACTATCAAACACGTGAAATTGATATGGAGCACATCAAATAACTACGAATACAAATGAAAATCAATGAGAGAAAGAAAGAGGCTGAAGAGTCGTGAATGACAGAACAGTCGTAACAGAACAAAGGAGAACTGTATTTAATGATTTTTTTTTTATACCAATAAGAAAAGAATTACATACTTAAATTATTTACATCAGTATCTCTTAACAAATTTTCTATTTTATATATTAAATTATAATTTTTCATATCTTTCAGAATTTTTAATTTTTTAAAATTATATTGATGTCCTTATTATACAGATTAGAGAGATTTTGATATTAAATCTTTTGATATAAAGATTCACTATTCAAATCTCTTAATAGTTTTTCTATTTTAAAAATTTTAGTGTTTCAACTTTATATTTTTAAAAATAAAAATTATAAGAATATTGGTGTGAGTGCTCTTCCTGCCCTCATGGCTAAAGATCTAGTTTTATCCACTAAATTCTTAGATACACAAGATAGAAATAGAATTTGTACTACTAACATACTGGCTAATATCATTAAACATATTTTCTAAAATAAGACAAGACCCGAGGTTATAAATTAATTCCACTGCTACTGCCGAATGAGAACCAATAGCACACGAACTAAATCCTTCTCTAATTCGGAGTAATTTAGATGTACCATAACATGTATTATTGTCTATAACATATCATTAAATTATTTTAAGTATCTTTTTACAGTATTTTTTTTTATTGAACAGAACTAAAACTTATATTATGGTGATGACAACCCTAAAAGAATTTAATAATACAGATATATCAAAAAAATATTACGAAAAACTCGTTCCTCCCTAATCACCCACATCATTGCGTAAAGGATTGCTAAAACTTTCCCTAATCACCCACATCATTGCATAAAGGATTGCTAAAACTTTGGACTGAAATGTTGATTGCTTCGGCATCCATCCCCCATAAGGACGAGGTCCGCGTCTTCTTGCATGTGATAAAACTCCCCTCTGATCCCTGCTTTTCCAATCTTTCCGGGATGCAAAAATGCTTGAGATAAACTCTGGAAATTAAAGAAAAACACTTCTAAATATCTTGTCATTCCGCAACAACCAAATATGCCAAAGCAAAGCTTTCCACAAATAATTTTGCTTGAGATCTTTGCATTTTACTCCAACAAAAAGATCAATAAATCTTTGAAATTGTCAAAAAATTCATTGCAAATATTAAAGACCCCGAACTACAAAACTTTCGTCATAGGACAATAATAATAATAATAATAATAATAATAATAATTGACCTCATCTATCCCATTCTCACATAGAACACAAGGATCATCGATATCATTCCATATTCTCCTCCTGAGCCAACCATCTTGTATGATCCTCCTTGTCAGAATCCACTTCATTCACATCTTCTCTGTAGTGGTGTTTTGAGAATTAAATTAAAACAAAGACATTTTTTGTCTTGATATTTTATTTAGAGAGTGCTTACCGATTAAACATGACCTTTTATTCTTAATCAAAAAAAGTTATTCAATACCTCAAAAAAAAATTATCAAACAAAATATTCCTTTTATGGAATAAGAGGTTTTGCCATTCATTATATTGAGAGACTATCAAATATGATTTGAAATGTTCTATTACATTTTGTATCTTATCTTGTGTCTTGTTTTTCTCTAGGTTTGTCACGTTATCTTAGAGTTTTAGATTTTTTAATAAAAAAATATATTTAAAAGATTCACATGTTTTTTATAAAAAAATAATAAAGCATAAGATAGAACGCCAAATGAGACAAAATATTTGCACTAATCAAATATAGGGTTAGTGTACTCGGTTATCTTTCCATAAATGTATTTTGGATTGTATCAATAAATAAATAATTGTAATAGTGAATTAAAAATGTTACAATAAATTGAAACTTCTATACTCTTATAAAAATTTTGGATTGTACTATTTCAATATCAACATTTCGTTTCTAGAAATGGGTACAGTAGTAATAAATTTAAATAAAAAATAAAATTGGAATTTAATTATTCCATGACAGGTGGAGATATAAAGGAGTGGAAATATATTTACATAGATAGAGAGAGATGGAAGGTGGTTTGGAGTGTGACTGTCAATTCTACATATTCTCTCTCTCTCTCTTCTTCCTTTCTCCCTCTACAACACCATTCTGATTTCAGAACCCCACTCAACAAACAAGAAGAAGAATTGAAGAAGAAATAAAGTCTTAAATTAGATTCAATCCCAGATCTTTTCTTCTCTACTACTCAATTTCTTTATCTTCTTCATCCACTTGATCCTTCTGTTAAAAATGTTCCCAGATTTTCAAGGTACGATATTCTATTAATTTCTCCGAATTAAATATACATAATTTACCATATATGAATATATATATATATATATATATATATATATAATACTGTCCCTTTTATCTTTTCTTTATACTTTTCAAGTTGTTGGGTTCGTTAGTTTTCATCAAACTCAGAAACTTTGGCGGAATTCCCAGTTATTGACTTTGAGTTCCTATTCACATTCGGTGGTTATATTTTCAATTTGTGTTATTTTTTATTTCTGGCATTTTAGGAATTTATGCTTTCTCAAGAATTTTATTTCTTCAATGCAAATACATACCATATACTTATATTCCAAATTTCGTCCTTGTTCGCTAATTTACTAGAATCCTAGCCGAACACTAAATTTTAATAAGATTTTTTTTGTCATGGGGAATTGGGTGGGTTGGGAGTTGGGGAATTGTCCTACTTAATTTTCATATAATCACCCATCATTTTCTTATTTTTTATATAGGTAAACATGGTTATATATGTACGGAGTAGTATATATGCCGATATGCATGTGTGTCTCATATTAATTTTCTTGCAAAAGAATGGTTGTCTTGGGAGTGATGAAACACTGATGAGTTTATGGCAGCCATAACCCATATCTTCTCTGCATCATTGACTGAACTGTGTTTGTTTGTTTGGACCTTGAGATTCTTCTTTTGAAAGACTGATCTTTTTTTTGGGCCTTTTAGGTGGGTATTTTTCAGTACTTATTAAAAGTTTCCCTTTTATGGAAATAGGATCTGCTTTTCATTTAACATTTTATCATAACCCTAATAATCATAGCAATATGTACATAATAATAATGCCAATAATTTATAACTAAACATATATATTAATTTATTAATAACATGTTAGTACATGTTGTGTTATCTTTCTGCAAAAGAACCAAGCCATTGAGGTCATGTTTGTCTAGTTCACACCTTGCCTGTCTTGCACAAAAATTGTCTTAAATCCAGCCAAATCTTATCATGTTTTGTCTGGTTTTCTTTCTTAGTATAATCAAGTACAGATAAGATGTTATAATAATGGGTATTTAATTTTGCCTTAAAAAAACATTATAAATTATCTCATCTTTATTATACATATTATATATTATAAAATATGTGGTGCAGGATTATTGTTGATTTGATAATACTGATCAAATTTCATTGACCCACAAATGGAAGGGGATACATTTTCAGGGCTAGGTAATGGTACTCAAATAGATGGGAAGGTGATGCAGACATTTCAAAAGAGTTTTGTGCAAGTTCAAAATATTTTGGATCAAAATAGGCTGTTAATCAATGAGATAAATCAGAATCATGAGTCCAAGGTCCCTGACAATTTGAGCAGGAATGTGGGTTTGATCAGAGAGCTGAACAACAACATTAGAAGGGTTGTTGATCTTTATTCCAATCTTTCAAGTAATTTCAGCAAACCCGTGGATTCATCTGAAGGAGACTCTAGTGGTGCTTTGAGGTCTGATTCTAAAGCTAGTCACAAGAGAAATAGACCTGGCTAAAATAAAGAAAAAAGAAAAAGGTTTGTCTTTTTTTTTTTAATTTTATGGTTCTTGATTCTTTAAAATGGTGGAATTGAGAAAATGCACAATTTTCTTGATGCAATAGGAATATTATGACTAGATTGTTCAACCCTTTTCCTTCTTTAGTGAACTTCTTCTGGCAGAAATAATTGCTTAAATCTGTCACATTGTATCTCTGTACTATGGATCTAAATCATCTAATTGAAAATCAATCATGTTTGATATCAAATTCAAATTTTGTATGTGTTCTTATTTTTCAGATGATGGGTAGGTAATGAAGTTCTTGTTTTGTTAATTGAGCATGGGGAAATGATGTGATGATATATTCTGATCTTGTCTTCTTCCAATAATTTTGTTCTTTGATTAATCTGTTTTCATACATATACAATTTTAGAAAAGTTGATTCATGAGCTGTTCTCTCTTCTTCCACTTTTCAGTTTGTCAAAAGCTATGACTTGTAATTGGTATCTTTTAGATTTCACCATCATTTCTTTTGATTGAGTTTATACTACTTTTTTTGAAAATTCTAGTGTGCCTTTTCCAATTTCAGCAGAGAACCATGTTCTTCTGCACAAACTTTCAAGAACTCAAGTGGGTGGCAGATACTTTTTTTTTACAGTGTTCTAGTTCAACGATCATGAACTCAAAAATCCTTCTTTTTTTTTTCTGATGAAAATATAATTTGGAAAATCTGTCAAATAAATGTTGAGGATTTGTATGTGGAGAAATGGTGTACATGCATACATAACATCTTTCTTTCACCCAGAAGATGCTCTGAAACAATTGGGTGTAAAGCAGCTTTAGATAATCTTTTTAGTTCCCAATCACACCCCACCAGAGGAACAGAATCTCAGATAAGAGATGATGGCCTTTTGACCAATATTTTTATGTGTTATTTGTTTGTCCTAGCCCAATGAAAATCTCTTGAATGTTATTGGAAAGGAAAGAAATGTATAAAGAAATAGAATAGGGGAATAAAAAGTAGCTTTGAGTGAGTTCAAAACAAAGCACTACAGTGTCTCATGAGACAGACAGGTGTTTCTGAACAGTTTCTCCCAACTACTTGACAGGGCCCCCAAAGGTTTCTTTAATTTCATTTCTATTGGAAGCTTGAAACTTATTTTCTAAATGCTTATCCTTTATCTCCTCCTTTTCCCTTTGATTAATTTTTTTAAAGACCTTTTTGGGATGCTTCTGTTATTTGGGCATTTCTGTAATAGCGTTGGGGTGGGGTGTTTTGAGTTGGGGGGGGGGGGGGGGTGTAGTTTCATTTTGTGACTCAAACGAACTATTTCTCACGTACTCGCGACTTGGAGGAGTAGGTGGTGATGATATTTACATTAAATGGGATTTTAGCTAAAGTTGGGTAGTTGATTATGATTATTTCGAATGTGATTGTCACATAATCTAAGTGTGATCCTCCCCTATCTCATGCAGTTGATGCTTCCTAATCGAAAAAGGTGCTTTAGCATAATAATAATAACAATAATGGTACTTCAGATCCTATCTAGTAGTATCTCCACAGTATTTTGGGAAAATACAGAATTTTCATATTTTGTTTTATAAACATTGAAATTCAAAATTCCATTTTCCGTAATGGCCATGACAGACTTTGATTTGACCAACTGTGAGGATGGGTAATTGATTCAGGGTCATAAAAGTTGGGGAAAGCTGAGTTTTGCACAGATGTGAGCTGTATGAGAACAGGGATTATGATGAGGAGAAGCAATCAAGAATTATTTTGGAAACATCCATGAAATTATTTGAACATAAAGGGAAAAGAGAACAGAATGTTTGTCATAATCTTTTTTACCATTATATTGGGAATTTTTTGTACCACTTAATAATTGCCGCCTTGAGTGTATACACACACACGTGTGTGTATAAATTTTACATGAGCAAAGTATTGTTTATGAAATTAAATACATGGTAAGTAGTCCGTAATTAATCAAGTAAACGTAAAGGAGCACATCACTTAAAATTATTTGTTCATATTTATTTGCATAAATTATTATTGTTTTCTTTTTAAAATTAAAAATATATTTTTAAAACAACGATTTATAACGATAATTTTTATGTTTCTAATATATCCCTATTATCGTTTTATTTGAAACAATAGTAATGATAATTATAATAATC
Source organism: Centella asiatica (assembly GCA_014636745.2). Lineage (NCBI taxonomy): Eukaryota > Viridiplantae > Streptophyta > Magnoliopsida > Apiales > Apiaceae > Centella > Centella asiatica. The sequence continues at coordinate 52,923,889 of CM025780.1, forward strand.
ACCACTAATTAAGTAATGGAGTTAGTTTGAGTAGTGTGATAGTGAAATGATATTTAAGAAATTTCATGATTTTTTATAGTCTAAAAATAAAATTGTATCTCTAATTTTGAAATAACAAGAATAAATAAATAAATAAATATATATATATATATATATATATATATAATTTTGGAACATATGGGTTAGTTCATATAGTATTATTAAGAATATTTTGACTTACATAAACTCCACCTTAAATAGTAGTATTACCCAATTTTGGTGGTTAATCATTCATCTAGTAAATTACTGGTTATTATTATTTACTTATTTTTTAACTCAGCTTTATGTAAGCTAAGTAATCATAAGGGAGCTAGAAGATCAGATCAATTGGTCCCCATACATACTATGCCAAGACAAACTAAACATGCTACAAAATGTAACATGTGAAGAGGGAATCTACTTTTAAGTTGTTTTTCCTCCTACTTTCCTTTTTGTTCCTTGCAATTCCAGCAATTAGGTTGTTAAACAAATAACCTCCCCAAGTCTATTCAATTCCTTATGCAACTATTATCTTATTAATTACATAGTTGTATCCATCTACATGTTTTATCACTATATTAATACATGCCCCCATGCTTAAGAGTGATTAATTATGACCTACTAATTGTAATTTAATTAACATGTAATCATGACCATGATGTTCAATATTTTTTCATATTGAAAGAAGAGCCCCTTTTGAAAATCATTTAAGCCTTGCTAGGCTAACTGCATTTAGAGGAAAATCATTTAAGCCTTGCTAGGCTAACTGCATTTAGAGGAAAATCATTTAAGCCTTGCTACGCTAACTGCATTTGGAGAATTATTTGCCAAGTGTATTTGGAATCCAAAAGTTTTAGATATGAAGTATTATTGAACTCAAAACACTTACAAGCTAAAATGACTAGCATTTTTTTAACTACATCTCGACTACCAAACATATTATTATATTTTGAGAAAATAAAAAATAAGTGACTGTTTTAGTAATTAACTATTTGTATTTATCATGAAACTCATTTTCTCTTAACACTCTCTAATATTATATTAAATTATGTGACTATTTTTATCAACAGTCACTTACATCACAGGACCCTTCATATTATTGTTAATTGTATTTCAAATATACAGCTACTTTTAGTTCATCTAATAAGATTTTGTTGATTTTGTTTGTTCTTCTTGGTCATCATCAAAAGAGGAAGGGAAAGACGAGGTTGAAGCAAAGAGAGGAAGAAATTTGGACAGCAAAATCTTTAATTTGCTCTTCACCAAACTTTTCGATGTTTAATTTGTTTCCCATGATTTCTTCACCCTTATTTGACCTTGTTTTAACCAACCCCCACCCCAAACACACACAATACCCCAACCCCCACACACCAAAAAAAAAAAAAAAAAAAATTCCAACCCAAAAGAATCCATAATGTATTTGATTTTTGTAAACTATAGTGGATATTTCTAACAAATAAAACTAGGGCATCTTATAAGGTTCAATCTTTCTCACATTTATAAGGTGGGGGCAGGGGTATCACATAAACAAGCAATAAAAGTTGGACAATAATTGGTAATAAGACATAAATTTAGTGGCTGAAAGTACATATTGGGATGATATTTGTGGTGGGACAGGGCTGTACCATGATAATATAAGCTTTGACAGTTGAGTGTTACCTAATGGTATCCCATGTGAGCAACAAATACATCCATGACAACTAATTTTGTAGGCCTTTCACAATCTTTTATTTCAAAACAATAATGCATGTGTCTTTTCATTAATGTTCGCTAATTGACTCTATTTTCAACTCATTAGTATTCTTAATTATCTTTTCCATCATTTATTGTTATAAGGTTTAGATCTCAAAGAGAAATAAACCATTTTTTCCTCCAATATATATAACCTCAAGTCGTGACTCCTACTCATTTGAGCTTTAGAATATGGTATTATTCTTAAACTTAACATATGAAAATTTTGTTGTATATAGATTTGATATTCACACAATATTTTTCAATCTCACTTTGCGTATATGTAGGATAATTTTCTTCTTCAATAATTAGTGAGTTGCATTGTCCTTAAACTTCTAATTGTTATTAGCTTTTTTAATACATAGAATAAGACTCTTGAAAACTAGATATAGCGGTTGGTTTTATTAGTCATCAGCTCCTTCTTTTTAAAGTGAAGAGTTTTAAATTTTAAATCTCTCAAATTAATAATAATAAAAAAAACTCTGTAAATTTGTTACTAATGTGTGTGGATAGATGTTTGAATATTTCTGCAAAATAGTTGCTAATATGTGTGCGAGTGAATATTTGAGTACTTAAGTAGCAACTTTTTATATAACTAAAAATAAAACCGGTAAAAAATATGTGACATCCCTTCTCTCTCTTCCCAATCTCACCGACTATTTTCTACTTCTATGATTTATCAAGATCATATTACATAATTTATGAATGAATTTTATGCTCGGTACCCAGTTGATAATTTGTTACTTCTACGAAATTTCTCCCCACGTAAACCCTTGATTCTTAAATACACTCATTCACAAATCAATTAATAAAAGATAATAGCTTGTAGAAAATTCCTCCTACACATAATATATGGATTTGACACTTACAACTGCCTGATAGAACCAAATAAGAGTAAGAGAAAATAATAAGTAAAACATGTGGTACCAAAAATGTGTTTACATATTATTTGGTAGTTATAATACCTTATTACTATTTCTAAAGTTTGTCTATTAGGAAGTAGAGTGGCCACAAACTTTATGTAGAAATTATTGATGCTAATGCATCCCATGTGGTATTGATATATAGCTATTTTGGCAAATGGCAATTACAACAAAAATGTGAAGAGTTTTGGATTATTGTGGGGGTTATAATGAAAATATGAAAGATATTGAGGAAGTGTGTACATCATGTGTAATGTAGTTGTGGGGCCCAGAAAGCTTCCAAACCTAATTTGTCTTTGAGTTATTGAGACCCCCAAAAGAATAAAAAGGAAGAGAATAGCGTACGAATTTTTGAGCAATAATTGATGCAATCTAAGCACCCAAAATAGATAATGGATCATGAACTACGTTCCAAATTTACTAATGCCGAGCTATCTTCTACTGTATTGAATCTTGGATCTTCAAGCTAGATGATATGATATTTGTGAGGATTCATAAATTTTATATCGGATTGGGTACCGTCAAAGATTAACAAAAGAAAAGTAATATTATCTGAGTATGCATATTATTAAATAAGAGAAATAATATTGAGGTGAAAAATAGGTTTTTTACATCGTATAGAATTTACGTTGACGTGTTAGCGAATTTAAATACCTAACAGTCGCCCAAAGAATACTTGAGTCTAGTATAACATTTTTCACGTACATCGGATCAAGAGATCATATGTTACTTAACTTTGAAAAAATTGAAGCGTGAATATTGACATATTGGATATATTAAGTATATCGAAAAAATGAACATACGTATTAATTGAAAGAAGGTAGATTAAGTATATATTTGTCTTGGGTCCTTAGTGAATCTTAGATTTAATAACTTGCGTAAAGAACAACTCTGTAAAATATGTACATTCAATAACATGAGTAATATCAACTTAATTACACATAAGGATGCACATGCAATTGAAAAATTCTCAGGATTGTGATTGACTAATTGAGTCGTCGTTTGTTAAATTGGGATTCAATTGGAACTAAATCAGAGTCCAACAGATTTTTAGAATGGTAATATGTCGTTAGTAAGCTCCATAATTTAATTTATTTGTTGTGGGCCTTGGATTAATTAATTCGTATTAATTAATTAATTTTAGCTTAAATAATTTATTAATCATTTATCATTCATCAAAACTTTATTTCTTAATTATTATTTAATTATTTTAATTAAAAAATAATCATTTATTAATTAAATATTAACATAAAAGATTTATAGATTTTTTTATCATTGATTAAACATTTATTCTTAAATTATTATATAATTTCTTTAATTAAATAATAATTATTTCTCACTCAAGTAATTTATTTCTTAATTACTTTTGGCTTGAATGATTTATTGATCATTTAATATTCATTAATTATTTTAATTAAATAATAATTACTCCTCAATTATTTCTAGCTTAAATGATTTATAAATCATTTCTTATAAATTTAGAATTTCGTCCTTAATTATTATTTACTTCTTTTAATTAAATAATAATCATTTTTTAAAATAAATAATTTATCATTTAGTTGTAGTAATTAAAAAAATCATTAATTAATTTATTTTTAAATCATAAAAATTTTAATCATTTAAAAAAATTATTTACATATCAAAATAATTATCCTTAAGTTATTCATTTATCAATTTAAATTGTATATGTATTTTATTTTATTTTATTTTTAAATTTGGATTGATCCTTAAGAAAGAAAAAAAATATAGAGGGCTCGGTCGGAACCGTGCAGAACCAATCCATCATCATTGTCTTCTTCCTGTTAGGGTTCCAATTGGGGAAAGGGATGTCGGTGGCGGCGTTCCCATCGGAACAGCCACTGTGGACACTGTCATCACCATACACGCACAAACACACCCCAAACGGAGGTGAGGACGTCATCGTGATGATCCGTATAAGGGAATACCCCCTAGACCGCATGCCGTCGTCGAAAAACAAGGGTTTTGAGTCTAGCCACTGACGAACCTCCATTGAAGCTGACTAAGGCTTCGGTCACGGTCGTTTTTCTCCTATACGACATATTTTCCAACGATCTATACATGAAATCGAAAGGTTTCGCTTCTGAAAACTCAACCATGATGTCTATTTCAAGTTTTAACAACACAAACGTAAGAAAAATAAAAATCTCAATTCGGGTGTAATTACAACTTCGACAGGAAAGAACAATCACAAAGATTAATGAGTTCTTAAAATTTTTTGAGGCAAAATAAAGTCATAAATAGTAGGAATGAAGTGATATGATCAATATGAACAAACACAAACACATCTCATCGAAATTTCGATTTGAAAATTTAGGGTTCTTGAGTATTTTTCATTTTTTCTTGAATTTTTATTTTTATTTTGATTCAATATCTCACAAATTACTGATACTATGCACACGTGTTATACATGAATTTGATAGTGAAAAATTTATTTTACACAATGGTAATAACAAATGCTGAAATAAAAGGGCAGTATGTTACCTTTTTAAAACTTTAATGAGAAAAATGTTAAATCTTCAATAAATGCTTTTAAATGAAATTTCAGATTTTGTTTGGTAGATTTGCTGGAGAAAATTGACTAAAGTGGAGGTTAGGGTTTGGTTATAATGCTATATTTATACAACTTGCAATTCATTCTTGACCATTAGATTAGTTTTAGAAAATTTTAATTTGATTGGTAATTTTTTTCATTGTTTTGTCATTTAGGAAAGTGCTGAAATTTTGAGTTTATTTAGTGTTTAACTGGATTTGTTTAGCCACTAATTGAGTTTTAATTGATGCATTGATTTTTTACATAAACCGAAAAGTTTACTCACACTGGTGAGGTAAAAATGTGATTATGAAATTTTTATCATGATTAACGTCTCATGACTTTTATAAAAAAAACGTTCGTTACAATTTGTTGTCAGTGGACGTGTGTGCGTCGATTTGCGTGATTTGCATGTATACTTAATAATAAAATTTACTTGTCATTGAAATGAAACGAAAATTTCATGACTAACACTATTTAATATTCTTACAATTTATTTGAATTTTCAGGTTCTCAAAATATTATTTGTAATGTTTTCTTTATTTATTTTACTTATTTTGTTGTTAGATTTTGCAATACCAACCTAGAAGTTTTGAAATTGTTCAATTTTTAATCGAACAATTTGAGATATAAAGGATGATTCGTATTCCATCTAATATTGATTGGTTTTTTCTTTTACTAATGTAAAAGTCGATGGATCGAGTTGTAGCAGCACCATTATATGAAGAATGGAGAATAAAAGATAGGATATCCTTCTC